>JBBYHM010000012.1:4864039-4898297 GCA_038381775.1 Adansonia rubrostipa
ATTGTTTAATTTTGGTGTGGGGTGCTTTTGGGGTTAAATGGAGCTAATTGGATTATTTTGATGTTACGGAGAGTTAATGAGAGATGTTTATATGATCAATTCTATTTAAGAATAAAGGTGGGAAATTCACTCAGATTTAATTAGGAAAGGCAAGGTGACGATAGATATACAATCAAGTAAAACAATAAAGCATTGTTTTGATTTATGGTACACCGATTCTTAAATTTTGTTAAAGTAATTCATGATTATCACTCGTGTTTGATTCATATTTAATATGATTTTTTAAATATACGAAAAAATTTTAAAAAAAATTAAATATATTTATAACTAATATTTTAACCTTGAGCTCAAACAACATAGGTATTATGGTTGAAACATGTATGTCATGTTATTAGGTAATTTTTTAAATTAATTTTGATGGATCTAAGCCTTATACTCCTAAATTTAAAGTATTAATGAGGAATTGAGCATGTATATATGGAGGTAAAATGAAGAATTTAATGCAGTATTACTTCATGTCCTTATTAAATAATTATCAGGATTAAAAAATTAAATGCTAGTTGCAGATGTGTTTTTGATCATTTTACATTTATTATAATTGTAGATGCAAAAGTTACTATTGTGAGATAAATTTGATGAATATAATGGTTGTAATATCGAATTATGCCCTCCATTTAAATCTTAATTAGGATAAAGTTAAGAGTTTGCCTGCGATGAGTATCAATTTAGTGAAAAGTGTTTGGTGATTGATGAACTGAGAGGTCAATGAGTTTGATAATCCAACATGTACTACCTAATGGGGAATACAATGGGGTGATGGTGAAACTTATGGCCAATTGGGAAATTATATGAAGTCATGGGCTTGGAGTTTGATCCCTTCTTAGCAGCATTTGGTTTGGTAGGATGCGTTGACCTATTTAAAGGTCGAGTTGTTTGCTTTTAACTCAAAGATACATTTGATATTTGAAAGTATTCGAATAAAAATATTAGGTTCGAAAAATAAGATCGAGCAAGAAGAATTGAGCATGTATATATGGAGATAAAGTGAAGAATTTAACGCGAGTATTACTTCATGCATATAGCTGTTGCTAAATAATTATCAGGATTAGGCAATTAGATAGCAATTGCAAATGTGTTTTTAATTATTTTACATTTATTATAATTGTAGATGCCATACTATTGTGAGATAAATATGATAAATATAATGATTGTAATATCGAATAATGCCCGCTATTTAAATCCTAATTAGGATAAAGTTAAGAGTTTGCCTAACATGGGTATCAATTTAGTGAAAAGTGTTTCATGAATTGAGAGGTCAATTAGTTTGACACTCCAACATGTAGTACCGAATGGGGAATACAATTGGTGGTGGTGAAACTTATGGCCTTATGGCTAGTAGGGAAATTATATGAAGTCAAGGGCTAAGAGTTTAATCCATTTTTAGAAGCATTTGGTTTCGTAGCAAGTGTAGACTTATTTAAAGGTTGAGTTGTTTGTCTTAACTCGAATGTTCATTTGATATTTGTAAGTACTTAAACAAAAATATTATGCTCCAAAAAAATAAGATTGAAAAAAAAAAAACACAAAGTGCGTTTAAAAATGGGCTAGGCCTTGTTTTCAACATTAAAAGCTTGATCAGCACGATTGGGCCTATATTTCAATTATATAATATATTATTTTATTTACATATATTATGTAATTTATATCATATAAAGATTAAATAATGCGGTTGAGCAATCAACATGATATGTTTGTGTGTAAATATTAAAAAATATATTATTTTGTCCATGTTTAAGAACTTAATAAAAGAAGAAAAAGAAAAAAATTACAAAAAAGTAAATAAAAATAACATGTTTTTAAAAATTTTTGCAGGAACAAATAGTAGAAGCCAGCTTAAATGGGCTTGAGTTGTCAATTTACAAATATAGATAAGTTTAAAAAAAATTTGTGGCTCATAGTACTAGCCAGTTCAAGCTTGAATAAATATTTAACATCAACATCATACATAAACTCGGTTCAAACTCGATCAAGCGTTGAACACTTCTAACTTCTAAGTTCTTTTGCTCAAGTTTTTTTTCTAGTAGATGTTAGCATAGCCTTCTCTTGGTGGACTTTGGGTTACTAGAGAAGATGATTGGCAAATCCAGGCAAGGCAAAGTTATAATTATAAAAACCATATTTGAATTCTGCTTCTACCTAGGGTTTATCTGAGGTTAATTTAGTAGAATTAAAGGACTGTCATGTTCATATTATTTTTTTGTATTATAATTATTTATAATTTGTTATCTATTATATAAAAAATTTGACATGTTAATAATCTGTGTTTATCGATTTTGAAACTTTTATATATTCATGTCTCATTTGTATCATTTTTATATCACATCATATTTTAACTATTTTTCATGTATTATGTTTGTGTCTTGTAATTGTGTTGCATGCCAATGAGTTCTTGAGTAGTGCTAGCTTTACTGCTTTTTTTTGGCATTATAAATGAGACATTTGCACTTCTAAGTTACTTGGATTGGCCTTGAAAAATTTTGAATTTGATTTCATTATAAAGTCGAGCTTAAGTTATTGAGCAAACCAAATTTGAGTATCATAATGCTTGATTGAGTGGCTCACAAGCTTCATAGAGTTTTTTTAATTGTATTTAAAAATCTCAATTTAAACTTGAATTCGAGTTCGAGTACAAAAAAATTGAGTTTAAAGTTGAGCATCAAGAGCTCATTTTTTACTAGGTAAATAAATCTAACCAAGCGAATTTGAGCATTTTGAATTTTTTTTGAATCGAGGCTTAAAAACCAAACTTGATCAAATTTGAAATAAATTTTGAACTTTGAATTTCAAATTAAGCTCAAACTTTTTATGAGCTTAACTCGACTCAGTTCGATTATACCTAATACAATTGATGAAAACCATTACGGATGTATATAAAAACGTTGGTAAAAAAAAAAAAAACTACTGTAATTAAGTAAACAAAGATCAAATTTCTTTCATCTCTATATTCAATGATGTGAAACCATGTGTTTGAGAAGGGAAATGTTGAACTTGAATAAGATGATATCGTGCAAAATTAAAAAAAAAAAAAAAGAACTTGCATTGATATAAATTGCAAATGATGTTTTGGGAAAAAAAAAAAAAGAAAAAAAAAGTTTATGTAGGGTTTATTTGGTTAGGCTTTTTTTCTTAAAAATTATCATAAAGCTTTTACGAAGAATAAGAATTGTAAAAATTAAGCTAAAGTTGTTTTGGTAGTTTTACTTTTATAAGCTTTTTTTTATTAGATATTGGTTTGCATTTTGTGAATGAAAATATATTTTTGGAACAAAAATAAAAATTACATTAAAAAACTAATGTGTTTTTAAAACAAGAGAAGAGAAAGCTCGTATTTTTATCTTTTCTTAAACCACTTTTCTTTTTCCATTATTTATTAAAAATAAGCTAACCTTTTTTAGAGGTTAATAAACTTGTTTAGTCCAACTTTTACGAAGTAAAAAGCTTTTAAGTCAATAAAAAGCTAGACCACAAAGGAATAAGGTACTAATATTGTCTAAAATTATTAATCTTTCATTTATAAAATGATACTAATTATAAAAATATAAAAACTTTTTATTTTATGAATTCAAATCTTCATTTATGGAATAACATTAAATAAATTCAAAATTTGAAATCTCAGTATATAAAATTTCCTTTCTATTTTATAGCAGTGATTTTTTTAATACTTTATTTTATGTTTATATAAATCTGTAGATAGGATAAAAGAAGGTAGACTTCTTTGTCATTAATTTCGTTAATTAATATTTGATTAGACACTTGATACTTGATTAATCAAATTACTATAGTTAGATGAGAGGTTGTTAGTCCCCGTCCAAACATGTCAATAAAATAAGACTAGATGATGTAAAATTATAATACAAATTGACAAATTTCATCTTTGATGGAAGGGTAAACAATGTGTGTATTCGTATATTTTGCTACTATAATCAATTTTAATATATTTTATATTTATATAAATTCTAATATGTTAATAATTTGTATTATATAGATTTTAAGATATTTTTATATTCATATCAAGTTCATGTTATTTTTTGTAGCATATCGTATTTTGTGTCATATTTTAACTTTTTTTGTGTCGTATTTATATCGTGTAATCATATCATATCTAATATTGTCATATCCAAATGAGATTACATTGAAACTTGTCATAATGTACCAAATACAAATTCGGCTGCTAGGCATAAAAGGTGGGAGTCATTACTAATTTTTTTTAAAGGTGTAATTAGATCACCTATATGAATCTATTCGTTTTAATGTTATCCTAAGCTTGACTAAGGCACGCTAAAGAAATATGTTCTCGTCTACGTTTAAAATTAAATTCGAGAGTTCGGTTACATGTAAGGAAGGATCGGCACCCTGCAACGCCTGTCACAAAGACAATACCTAGTTAGCCTAATGTTGAACTAAACATCCTATGGTTTAAAATGTCTTGATTTATTAATCAAATATTTAAATATTGAAAATATTTTCTAAGGAATTCTGCTTCATCTTGGTAAAATTCCCAAGAAAATTTTTTTCACCTTAAGAATATCTAAGGAAATACAGTTACTTCTTTAAATTAACTCCATTGTCAGATTTATTTTAATATTTTATGAAAAATAAAACAAAATCTAAATTTTATCTAAACATCTAATTTATTTATTTTTAATAAAAAATTAAATATAAAAATATTTTTTAAGAAAATCTCCATCATGCTAGTGGAATTCCGAGCAATATCTCCTCACTTCAAGAGTATTTAAAGATATCCATTTGCTCCTTTGAAGAGGCTCCGTCGTCGGATTTATTTTAGTATTTTATTTGGAGAAGTAAAAATTTTGAATTTTTATTCCTATTTAATTAATTTTTTATTTATAAAAATTAACTAAGACTTTTAATATTGAAAATTATCGACTAAGCTCTCCATCATGCTAGTGGAATTTAATCAAAATTTTTTCACCTAAGAAATTCTTAGAAGTCAACCATTTGCGACTTATTCGAGTTTCATCATCGGAAAGATCTTAATTAATTTTAATTAAGATAAATTATTTCTAAAGTACGAAGAAACTATTATATGAATTTTTTTTATTACTTATTGATATAAGCATATATATATATATATGTAATTAGATTTAATTATAAGAGATTAAAAGAAATAATTAAATGAACAAGAAAAATATACAATAAATAAAGAAATACTAAACTTCATGGAAATGAAATAAATAAATAATTAATGAAGATAAATTTATAAAAAATATATATACGTATAAGTAAAAATAAAGTCTAAAGAATATTAAAAAATACACAAATTATTCGCAAACAATATTGTAATAAGACTCCCTCTTTTTTTTTTTAAAAAAAATATATATATATATATTTGATAACAAAAAATAATGCTAATAATAAGTAAATAAATAAATCAATACTTTTTGTTTTTTTACTTTTATCATGAAGAAAGAATGCTCTTCACCTGTTTTAACTTGCAAATAGATTTTGAAAAATTATTTTAATCGAAAACTTTCATTCAATTGCCATAAACTTTAAACTTTTCAATTTTTTTAAAAAAATTGATAAAATTTTTATGAAACTAAAAATATTAAGAGTGATTTTGATGTTACAAAAAATAAGAGAAACAAAATTAAAAAAAATTAAAAAATTTACTAACATTCTTGTAAGAAAAACAACAAATAGTAATTAAGTTATCTGCTAAGTATAATTTTATAGTAACTTAATTATGAGCTAGCTTAAAATGCCTTGAATTGAGAAAGAAGATAAAAGCAACTCTATTTGGAGAATAAAGATTTTAAAATGTCTTGCTCACTCAAATTTCAATTCACTGAAAAAGAAAATTCTCAACATTTATTTTTTTTCAATCTGAAAAAGGTAAGATATTTGAACTAAACCTTCTAAATTTTATCTTCAACTATCTAAAATAATATATAGTATTATGTTAATATGATTAAAATTGTGAAATAAATACTTTTCAAAATGCAAAATTATAGTTATCAAACAATATATTATATTTTAGTACTTAATTCCAATAATATATTTAACAATTTTTATAATACAAATTCAGTGCTTAAAAGTTAGGTACTTAATTTTTTGACTCCTACTATTTTAATTTAATAACATCAAAACTTATATTGTTTCATCCCGCTGAACATGTGCTATATGATCTGGAAAATAACTTAATGGCTAAAATTGATATTCGTTCAAATAGGAAAGTTCATTTGGTATATAAAAATATTCGGATAAAATATGAGATAAAAAATTAATTTTGTCAATGTTAAACATGAGCACAAAATTTCTAATAAATATGATATGATATATTTTAATATATAAATCATATTCATGTTTAAAATTTTAATATATTTAATCATTTTTATTATACTGTTGACTTAAGAATGAGACATGACATGTATATAAGTTTGTCATATCTGTAAAAAACATGTTCGGTAAAAAATGAGGCTCGTCAAAAAATAAGCCAAGCCTTAGGTATTGCATTTTTTTGTCCAATCCTGGGTGGCTCGTTTTACTATTAGTAATTCAAAATTTTAAGAGAATTCAATTTTTTTAAGAGTAATCGACTTTTTTAAAAAAGATTAACTCTTTTAAGATGGATTGATTTAAAAAAATTTGACATACAAATTTAGAAAAATTTGTGTCGTACTTTGTATGATTGAGTCAAACTTAAATATAACTTATATATATATATATATTTTAAGTTAAGTTAAATCTGAATACGGTCTAATTTGATTGAGAATTCAATCCTATTCGATTTATAGACAGATTTATCTAGAGCCTACAGCTTGGACATGGGTGAGATCTTGAAGGGCTGGTCGAGTCCATCAACACTATCTTTAGTAGTATTAAAATAACAGTGATAGTCATTTTAATTATTTTGAATTTAAATAAAGAAGACATTATTTATTAGATTCGGTAAATCGATGTATGTAAACATCCGTGAAAGATGATTTGATTAGTATTTTAAAAAAGTTTTATATCTAATGTCTTACTTTTATTAAAATTAAAAGATATATATTAATTGCATTTTTCTTTAAATATCATATAAATTATTAAATTCTTTTGTCGTGATTTTCTTCAAATATTAAAAAAAATTAAATTTGTTTTTACGATAAATCTACTCTTTTTAATCAAGAAATAAAATGTTGGAGTAAGAATTTGACATATAGAGTTAGAGGCAGATGGTAATAGGAGTTAGAGGAGGTCTTGATTCCTTCAAAATCTTGAAAAATCCTTTATATACATATAAAATTAAATAATATTAAATTTAAATTTACCCCTCCAAAACAAAATTGTAATTAAAATTTTTTGGTTTTAAACTTATATTTTATGTATTACAATTTAAAATGGATTAAATGACAATGCTATAAATTTATCCATTGGACTTGTTTAAGGGTCAGCCAATTTGTCTTGGTCTGAATATGATAATTTATGATCTAGTTTGATTTAGATCACTATTTAAATAATAAAATAATATATTTATTTAAATTTAATTATAAAATATAAAAATATTAATATAAAAATATTTTAAATATTTTAATATATATAAATAATAAATTTAAACCATTGAACCCAAATCACATCTTTATATGAATTTTAAATTTTTTATGAATAATAATCCTACCTATAAGCAAGTTACCATTCATAATTCACCAATAATAACTTCAAAGAAATTAAGCAGCCGTTGAATTTAATGCTTGTTTTGATTTTTGGGGAATTCGACGTTGGTAGGGGGTAAAGGAAATAATCGCATTAACTACAATTTAGTGATGAGATAAAGAGATTGAATTTGCAGATCCACTCATAAATGTATAAAAAATTAGTGTATAGATTTTATGACTTTTAATATGATGTAATTATAAAATATAAATATAATACATAAAAGTAATTAAAAAATATATAGGACATAGGTTTACATCTAATATATTATTAATATATAGATTTATCTATTATTTGCTATGGCACTTAATTATTAAATTAATAAAATATTTTTTGAATTTTAAAAATAAATAGAATAACTATATTTTTTAATAAATATCCATTAATAATGTATAAATTTATATACTGATAATATATTAAATATAAATCATAAAATATTATATTAACATAAAAAATAATATAAATATATGAATTTATTAAATTTTATACAATTATATTAATTATTAATATATTAAAAATTATATAAATATATAAAATTTTAATTATGATTACAACATGTTAGTATAAATATAATAAGAATAGAAGTTGAGAGAGAGAGAGAAAGAGAGGCTTAGAAAATGTGTGGCCATGTCTTGAATGGCATTCAATGATTTCACCGACCTAACCTAAAATCCATCAGTAGGTTATTCAAGCACTAACGTTACATATATTTCCAACGGCTTGAAGAAGAATAAGAAGGAAATAAAGAGAAAGGAAGAATCAAGAGAGGGATGGAGAAAATTGTTGCTGCTGCTACTGCTTGAAGGTCGTCTTCAATGGCGCTGATGGAGTTGTCGTCAAGATATGAAAATGATAATAAGGTGATTACTAGCAGCATGCGAACTGCTGAGACCATGCTGCGGTGGGTGTCGATGGCTTTAGGTATTGCTGCACTTGTTGTCATGCTCAAGAATTCTCAAACCAATGACTTTGGTTCTCTCTCCTATTCTGACCTTGGAGCTTTCAGGTACTTCTCTCCTTTAGCTACTTTCCTATTTGACTTAATTACAAGCTCAGTTACCTAAATTCAAGATGAATTCGAGATAGATTGTCAATACAGATATGTATTTAATATGGTTATATTTAATATTTGTATAAAACATTTTAAGAAAAATCAAAATTTTAAGCAGTATAGATTATATGTATTACTATGCATATTTATTCACCGTGAAAATCAAGTATATTTATTTTTTAAAATTTATCACGTATTTTTTGAGTATTTAAAAGATTATATTTTTATATTCATATTTGAATGTATCGAATAAACACGAATACTTTAAAAAATATAAAGTAGAAACAACATAGATAATCCAAGATAGAAATTCTACTTAAACTTTGACAAACTATCTTCCCTAATAAGGAGCTAGCTACCATTAGCAGCAGCCATTACTGGACGCCACCAAGAACCGTATCATATATACATATGTGTGTGTGTATATATGTTTTTTTTATGCAATTAAACAAGGTGTATTTAGTATTTAACATACAATTAAACAGTTAAAAGAGAAAAGAGAAAAGAGATCCGAATTTGAACTTCAATCTTTTATGATTAGAGTTAAAAACGTACCCTTTGCATCTTTCAGGTATTTGGTGCATGCAAATGGAATTTGTGCAGGCTATTCCCTTCTTTCAGCTATTGTTTCAGCCATGCCTCGTCCCTCCACCATGCCTCGAGCTTGGACTTTCTTCCTGCTAGATCGGGTCCATTAATACAACCCTTTACTAAACAATATCTTAGTCTATTAGTGGTCATCCTAGAGCATCGATAAGCACTAGAACCATAAACGAGATACCTATGCTAATAAAGTATTTAAATCTGTTTAAAATAAATTTGAATTCAATTTGGTCCATGTTGAGTCAAGTTCGAGCCTGAGCAGCACAAGCTATCGAGCTAGTCGAATTTAAATATCTTAGTACTTGACTCTCATAGCTTCCAAAACTAATTGAGTTTTTTATTTTTTTAATTTTTAATTAGCATTGAAAAATCTCAATTTTAACTCAAACTAAAGCTCGAGCTTAAGTACAAATAATCGAATTTAAAGTTGAACATAAGAATAAAACTTATTTCTTATCAGATAAATGAGCCTAATCGAACAACTTGAGTAATTTAATTTTTATCTCAAATCAAGCTTCCAATCTAAAAATAAAATTAAATCAAACTCAAACTCCAGTTGCTTACAGCTCAAACTCCTAGGCTCGATTACACCCTAATCAGCAGCCGTAACTTAAATCTCTTTTGCCATATCTAGATTCTAACCTACATAGTCCTCGCTGCTGGCGCGTTGTGAACGGAGGTGCTTTACCTTGCCAACAATGGCGATTCAGCAATCACTTGGAGCGCAGCTTGCGGGACATTTACCGGTTTCTGTCATAGAGCAACAACATCGATAATCATCACATTCATTGTAGTAATTTGCTACGCAGTGCTGTCACTAATCTCTTCCTACAGGCTTTTCAGCAAGTTTGATGCCCCTGTGAACTGTCTCACCAAGACTATTGAAACTACAGTCTTCCATGGCTGATATATTTTGACTGTTTTTGCTTAGTTTCCATATTCTGCTTGTAATGAGAACATGTTGCCTATATATAAGACTGTTTATGTCATAATAGAGGTGCTCTCTTTGGTGCCTTTTATGTAATTAGACTGCTTGCCTATCTTAAAAATTTATGTATTCATGTCATTTGTATAATTTTCGTATCATAAAAGTATTTTATATTTTGTATAAATTTGATATGTTAATATTTTATATTGTATAAATTTTAAAATATTTGTGTATTATTATTTTGTGTTTTGATTATTTTTTTATGTTATAATAATATAATCATATTTAATATTATTATGTGATAACTCATAATCTTTTTTTTTTGTTTTATCATTTGTTGCCAAAAATGCAACCACAAGGGGTTAATGAAAAATAAGGCATGCATCGTGGATATGGTGAATATCAGATACAAGTATGTATTTGATTTTTAGTATAGGTATGGTATTTGAATTCAGGTGAGTTTTAGATCTTGATATGTATTTGACATTAATATATTTAATTTTTTAAAATTATTTTTTTATATATTTAAAAAATTATACCTACTATTGATGTTCAAAAAAATATAAAATAAATTAATGGAGCTAAATTGGACTTAAATCAACTATAGGCCTATAACAGTTGAAGTAAAACTGTTCAGAGATTAAGTTATCTATTTGCATTGGGTTTTTGCACATAACTTTTTCAAATTTTGACGAGATAGGACCGACTCAAATAACTATTTAATAATAAAAAATTATTTTTTATTTAAATTAATTTATAAAAATATATAAATTTTAATATAAAAATAAATTATTTTTATTTTTATTATTTTAAATAGTAATTTAAAGTTTTGAGTCGAGACGAGCCTTACCTGAAAAAAAAAAAAAAGGATTTGGACTATATCTTAGTCTATGGGCACCTCTAAACTGAAAAAAGTAAAGAAATCCCAAAATAGCTGGAGTTGTACGGCACATGTATACACTCATTGTTTAATTTTTTTCCGGATATGTAGTTGTATAGAAGTATATTTTACTAATAAATAAAATTAATGAAGTGTATGTTTATAGAAATTTGTATTAATATCTAAAGTTTATTTAATAAGCAAATTATATCAAATTAAGCAAAATTTATTATTTTTAATGTTATAAAATTAGAAGATGAGGGAATTCAATGTAGACTTTAACTATTTTTATTTATCATGTAAATTTATTTATTTTTTAAGATTAAAAAATTAAAACTCTAAAGAAAAAACAATCTTAATAATATAAAAAATTCATAACAAAATAATTTAATAAATCTACAACTTTTACTTACAAATTAAATAAATTTTATTAATATAAAATTTAAAATCATAATTTAAAAATATAATAATTAACGATGATCATGATACTTATAAATATATATATATATGCTAGTATTTGTTATTCTTTTACATGTTAATACTCAGTAATTTATCTATTTTGATTCATAATTGTAGCTTAAAAATAAATAAAACTAATAAATGTAAATAAACTGAAATTAATTTGTATTAAAATGTAAAATTTGCTTCATGTAAAAATTATATCAAACTATTATAAAATTGTTTTTTTATATGATTGAAAAACTAATTATGAAGATAAAAGTTCTGTGTAAAATTTAATTTTTTATTTATATTAAATAAATTAAATTATTTTTCATCATACTTATATATATATATAATATTATAGATTATCAAGTCAGATCTACAAAATGTTAATTGACTATAAGAACCAACTAAGCTAAACTCTAGGTTCCTTATTATTCCCCTTATGGTACATACTAAAATTAGATAAACTTAAATCTAAAGCTTAGCTTAGTTGGTTTATACAATTAAATATGAATAAGTGATAATACATATTGTTAAAAGTTAGGCAAAACTATTGAAAAAAGTTATTACATAGACAAAATTGTTTTAAGTTTTTTTTCCTCGTCTTTTAGATTTACTCATTGTCAAAGAACTCAAATAAAAAGACAAATTATATTCTGTCATGTTAAAATATATAATTATATATTTAAAAGTAAATAAAAAATTTTCATTTATCACACATGTGATAACAAATTCTTATGAAATCTAAAAGAAGTATGACCAAGCATTCAGAAAGGAAAAGCTTATATATAGTTTTGGGACAATCCAAATAGAAATAGAACTCAATTTGAGATGGGTACATCTGTTCATTGGCCGGATTGGGCCGGATTTAGATCGTGTTTGAGTATAGTATTAATATTAAATATACTTATTCAAGCGCGGACCGGCCCGAAATATAAGCCTCGAATTTTGCCAAAGCCCACCCATATTTGTAAATAGATAATCCAAGTCTGTTTGGGCCTGTCCATATTATATTTTTTGTAATTTATTTTTTTAAAAATTTAATTTTTATTAATTTAAAATTTTCTTTTATTAAGTTTATAAATATAAATAATTTAACTTAATTTTTAAAGTTTACATTATAATATTATACAATAAAAATTACATAATACGTAAAGTATAAAATAAATATATATAACGCAATAGTAAAACAAGCCAGGCCCGATCGGTCGGGCTCGGGTTTTTAAAGTTAAATCCAAGGTCGGCTCATTTTTTAATCGGCTTAATTTTTTTATCCAAGGTCATTTTTTGAGCATAATATTCTTGTCCAAACCCTCTCAAATATCAGACTGGTCTTCAGATTTCGACAGATAATCTGGCCCTTGAGTAGGTAGAGATGAGGAAGACAAATAAAATACAATTATTTAGTGAATGTTAGTGAATGTTAAAGCAAATAAAATACAATTATTTTGTGAATGTTAAGCCTATGTGTGTAATTACAATATATATGGTTATTTTGTTTGATTATATAGTGAACAGGGAGTATTGGAAAAAAAATATAAATGATTTTAAGTTTGAATTTCGGGATGAATGAGATAAATTAATCATGTGATGGGAGAAAACAATCTCTTAATTTAGATACGATAAAATTTTGTGATACAAAAAAAATAATTAATATATTAGACAAAATACACCATAATAATATATTAAAATTTATTTAAAATAAATAATTAACATATCAAAATTTATATAAATAAATAATACATAAAACATTGTTATTATATAAAAATTTTTAAAATTCAAATTTCAAAACATTGCAATACCAAAGTTTTGAATGGAAGAATTTTGATGACTTTATAAACCCAACTCCAGGACCCAAAATTTGGTCTGTGGATAATATTTCTTATTGATTCATTCAATTCTTCCATTTTTCCCCTTTTTCCCTTTTTTTTTTTTTGGGGGGGGGGGGGTGAGGGTGACTTTCCTATATTCAAACAATATCGACCTAAGTACTAAGAATATTTAAAAGCTTACATGGGGTGTCTTGGCCAAGTCTGTGAAGAGTTTTTTAAGTAGTAAAAGCTGAAATAATAAGGTAATTGATTTTCAAAACTTCAAAATTTAGGTTTTCAAGGATTTCTAGATTATCAATATATTATTAATTTTAATATATTTAGTGTTTCTTAGATTTGCTTATAATAATAAATAATCATAATATTTTATTAGATTTGCTTCGGGACCAAGATGGGTCTTGGTCTGAAAAAAATTTAAAATTTAAATTCAAGTTTAAATTTGACTTGATCCAACTTGACTAGAATTCACTATTTAAATATATTAAAATATTAAAAAAACATTTTTATATTAATAATTATGTATTCTATAATTAACTTTATGTAAAAAATTATTTTATTTTTTAATGTTTAAATAAAAATATTATTTTTGATGTTTAAACAATGATTCGGACCAAATCAAGCTGACCCCAAATCATAAAAATTAATATTAAACCTAATATAAATAAAACTATCCGACTCTTGGTTTGATTCATCCAACTCACTTGCATTAAGTAATTGTTTTCGATCATAAAACTAGAACATTTATTAAGAGAAAGGAATTATAATTGAAAGCTATTAATTATTAAAAATACCAATAATTATACTCCGATATAAAATTAATTTATTTTATATATTTTTATAATTTTTATATATGATTAATAGTTTCATATATGACTTTTTTATTCCTTTGCTTTTACTTTCTACTTATCCATATTATCTTCGTCCTTAATTTATGTTTATTGTTTGCTAAAAACTAAATAAATAAATAAACGAGGTTCTTAACAAATATTTTAAGAACATTCACTATAAAATAAAATATTTTAAGAATAAGATAAAAATAGATTGAGATCTTCTTCATTATTTTTTTATCCATTACTATCGAGTATAACCTTAATTAATACCATAAAGTTGACTTTTATTTGACTTTGATAATTCATAATAGTCCTATAGATATGAATGGCATTGATAAATATATTAAAAAAATGGATGAAAAAATAATGGTTTGGAGCCCAACCCGAGAAAAGGACAATCATAAAAAAATACCTTTTTTAACTTGAATTTAACAGTATTAAAGATGACTATCATTCCTAATTCAATAATATTGGGTACAAATGTCATTCTTCAAAATTTTTCAGAGACAGTTATAAAAGATGATTTTTAAAAATAATTTTTTATCTCTAAAATTTTTATAGATAATTTTTTATTTTTTAAAAATAATTATTAATCATCTTTAATTTTTTTAAATTTTCTAGTGACTATTGAACCTAAACCGATTTAATTTCGTTTAGTTTGCTTATGTGTAATATTTCCCTTTGTGTTGCATTTATTTACATTTATTTTTATCTTATGGTAAAACCTTTAACGCAATTTTTTTAAATTTAAAAAAAATTGAATTTTACTTATAAAATATATATATATATATATATATATATATATATATATATTACCATTATTGAGTCAAATGATTCGGCGCCTCCTAACGTAGATCGAATGTAAAATTTTGCTACCTTGACAGCAATGGTTATGGTTTTTTATTGGGTGAAAATTAATAATTTATTTGATTTGTCAGCTTTATGGTATACCGACCCCGTTTAAGGCCTTCCTGTACAAAATAATATTTTTTTAATAAACGACAGTTGACAGTGACAGATTAACGACCAAAGATCATTTTTAATAAAAGAATATTAGATAAATAAATGTTCAATTAATCTTAAATAATATTCATCTGACACAAATAAAATACTCACAAATAAATAGTAAAACGACCAATCAACAAAAGTCGTTTACGGGCTAAGTAACCAGATTCGAAGAGAGGAAAGTTTTGCTCGTCTGCGTTTGATTTGAAAGTTATTTTATTCTTTAAAATATATAAAAATATAAAAATATTTTAATATTTATATTATATATTTTATATATAATTTACATAAAAATAATTTTTTTATTTAAATAAAAATATGGATCAAATAAGGGTTGAATTAAATCATCAAAAATACATTTCAAATTCAATTAATTTTAAATTAAACTTATGCAACCAATTAAATACTGCGACGTATAAATTTGTTTATGTGTTAGAATGCATTAATAAAATAAAATTGACCATGGACAGGATTTGAACAGATAATGAAAGAATTAATAAATCCCACTTGGGATTTGGTACCTACGATCTTCCAATTTCTGTCGTTTGCATGCACTTAACATACGGTAGGACCTTGAATCTGAATTTTATTATCATACTTTACCAATCTTTTCATACAACCTGCAGAACTGAATTTTATATTAATATGTATTATATTTATATATATATATATATATATTTAATATTATAATTGTATTAATATTAAATTTTAATACAGTAATAATTTATGTTATATATTTTTAAATATTTATATATTCATATTATATCCATATTGTTCTTTTATATAGCATCGTATTTTTATATTATATTATTTTAATTATTTTTTATATTGTATAGTCATTTTGTCTTATATTGTTAGATCTACGTGTTAGACTTTATGTAGCCTACGTGATAATAAATGACTAAGATGATTAAATCAAATTATTAAGGTGAAATTATAAAGTAAACCTATTCAGTTTAACTACTCTAGTGATAAAAGTTTAACTCTACTTCAGTAACTAATTAGAATACAGATTCCTTGATGGTATGATACAACTCAAATTAGTCTTCTAGTATAGGTCCCTAGTCTAGTCTATCAAAATTGCCTGTGCACCATCATAAGTTAATTATCAAGAAAAGATATAGATTAGAAGGCTTACACGGGGTGTTCATCTTTGTGTATTTGGAGTGAATCTGGGTTCTTGATCAACAATGGCTAGAGGTACGTTTTATTTAAATTATTACACTACGCAACATGTTAATTAAGTTTCTTTTATTTATAATAAGATTTTCGACGTCTTATATTCAAATTATATATTTGATTTATTTTATAGAAATAATAATAAATCATAACCCTGATTATAAAATTTTTTTCCTCTACCATACCTAACCAAGTCTTTGAATGTTACTTGAAATTAAAAAATAAAAAAGAAAGGTTCGAAAACTGTGAACTTTAGTCACATGTAGATTGAATCTATCTTCTTTTATTATTATTGTTATTGGCTAAAGACTCAAGGCTTGAATTTTAATTGTTATAAAAGTGGTATTATTTTACTATTTTTTTTGGCGTTAGGTTGAATGCTTTTATACATTGGCAATTTGATTTTAAGATGGATGTTTAATAAGGTATAAAATAGACCTGCTCAAGAATCGGGTTACCCGTCCAAACCCGAAGGTCTACCTAAAATTTGGGAGGGTTTAGACAAACATAATAGGCCCGAAAATGGGCTTAGACAAAAAAAATAAGCCTGATTAAAAAATGGGCCGGGCCTTAGGTTCGACTTTCAAAGCCCGAGCCCAGCCCAGCCTGACCCATTTTACTGTTATATTATATATATTTATTTTATATTTTATGTATTATATAATTTTTATTGTATAAACAATACATATATATAATATTATAGTGTAAACTTTAAAAGCTAAGTTAAATTATTTATATTTATAAACTTAATAAAAAATTATTAAATTAATAAAAATTATATTTTAAAAAAATAAATTATAAAAAAATAATATGGGTGAACCTAAACGAGCTTGGACTATCTATTTACAAATATGAGCGGGCTTGGACAAAATTTGAGGCTCATATATCGGGCCTGGCCGGGCTTGGGTAAGTATATTTAATATTAATACCATGCTCAAGCCCGACCCAAATCTGACCCGGCCCATGAGCATGTCTAATATAAAAGTCAGATTGAGTTATGGTTTAAAAATTGTTTTAGTTTTTTTTTTTTTATCTAAATTGATTAGGTTGGCTTGAAAGTCTTTTCATTATTTAGAATAATATTAGAAAAATAAAAATTATTATTATATCTATATTTATGTTTGTATTTAAATAAACATAAATTTTTATTATTTAAATAGTAATTCGAGGTGGATCAATACGAATTTATAAAATCTCAGACAAACTACTTGACTTATGTACAGATTTAACATGATAACAAAATCCAAATTTTATTATGTTATTCTTGTGTGTTACTATTCTTTTCAAATTTGTCATAGCATAGGCTATTCTACGTTACGCTAGCATGTGATGGGAGCCTATCAAGGGATATTATTCCATGTTTGCTAAATAATGGCATTTTTGTTACCTTGTATTAATTTTTTCATATATTACTGATGAATTTTAAGTTGAATGGTTAACGAATATAATAAAACTTAATTTGTTTGTAGAAAATGTACATGATTAAATTATATTATCTATTTACAACGGAGTTTTGATCCTTGCATTACTTTTCTTCTTGCTTAACCTTGTGTAATTTTCAACAATGTGACATTCCAAATTTATTTGTTCTCTTTATTATTATTATTATTATTATTATTATTATGGGAGAAGAAGATTCAAAAATCTAAATTTGAATTGACTGGCACATAACACACGTCATTGAATTAAATGGTCAAGTTTCAAATTTATTTTAATTGTAAATAAACTCAAAAAGTTATTTGCACATCAACTTTCATCTTCATTCATGTACAAAATAATCCATATATATATATATATACATATAGTATTTTCATTTGAATTTAAATAAAAATTATTGTATTTTTACAAAAAGTTGGTAAAAATCGGATACTTTATTTTTAAGTTATAAGATTTAGGTTCGATCCTCATTGTTCGCAATATTCTTTAACGATCAATCCCTAAATTCATTATAAGTTTCTGTTAAAATTTACCATAACCCGATAATGGAACAGCCTTCTCTCGTCTATTTTTTTACCCAAAAAGAAGTAACCATACTTTGTTTTTATTCTGGTCCAATTACATGCTGATTGGTTGATTAGTTTATTTGTTTAATTTAATTAAATAATTTCCTTTATAAATGAAATACTTAATTATAATCGTATTGCACTTATGATTCATAAAAATATATATAATATATTATATCTCTTGATCCATTGATAGGCTTAAACGTCGTTTTAAAACATTTTAGATTGCCAATAAAATAAGCTATCAAATCAAGTGTGGTCATAAAATATTTCCAAATAAAAAAAGCTATTAGACTTATTAAACGGCCTAGGCTTGACTCCAATTATTTATTTATTTATTTAAATAATATTTTTATTTAATTTTAATTATAAAATATATAAATATAAAAATAAATTTTTAATATTTTATTATTTTTAAATAATAATTTAAGTTATTAGATTATACTAACTTTAAGCTTATGCTTGAATTTTAAAATATTGTTAGGGAACAAAATATAGACATAAAGCCCTCAAATTATGATAAATTTTTAACTCAAACCACTTTTTTTTTTTGTGTGTGTCAGTTGCATCCTAAACCTATTGCTAGTTGTCAAATAAACACAATTTGAATGGTATGATAACTTCATACAATTATTAAGTCACATTTAATTCAATGACGCTCAAGTTTCAAATTAACGCAAGTTAACGAAACCATTAGCCACATGAGCATTTTTCATTCATATTGGGTTTCATTTAATATCAATAAATAAGTCAAGGGTTCAACTGCAAGCTTGTAGGGATCGAGCTAGGGTTGAAAAAAATTGAAAAAAAAATTAAAAATCAATTTAAATCATTATTGATGCTCTTCTTATAAAAGGTCAACTACGGTCCTGCAACACAGAAAGAGTCAGAAGGATATCGCAGTTGATACTTCGGAGCCCTCTCTGATGGTTAAGCTAGTTGATGGGTTTTTATACCATATGACAAAGGAAGCCAAAAATGGAAATGATCTACCTTACCTTTAAGTTTGTTTACTTTTTTATAGACGTTGTTGAGAGACATGGTGTCAGGTGATTTAACAAGGGGACAGCTAATGCCGAGCTAGCTATCAAGGTATGGCACCTTGTGGTTGGCTCTTTCAGTTGACCGCCATTCAGGAGGTGTCAATCTTGAGGTAATGCTGCTATTAAATAGTCACATCGATGTCCTCTTATATTTTGGTGGTCGCCCAAACGTCTTGGTAAACTTTTTGGTTGTGGCGAATGTGTGGGATGGTGATGAAGTATTTAGTCGATCGCCCAAGTGGTATAACAATCATAGTATTTAGTTTGATTTAATTTTTATTGAATTCAATTTGAAATTCAAGTCGTAATTAAGTATTTTTTATTAGTTTAGTTTTTAATTCATAAATTAAAAATTAAAATTATTTAAGCTGAATCAAATTCTATTTTTTAATTAGTTCTTAATTTTATATAATATAAAGTAAATATTCTATTTTTAAATACTATGATTTTTTTTAAATTTTAAAAATTTGATGGACCAAATTAATTCGAACTAATAAATTTTAATTTGAATTAATTCAATTATAATTACTATTCAATTCAATTTTGATTATTTTTAAAAACTAAAATATTATATGTTAAAAATTAAATTAAATCGAATTACTATGATCTTAATAAAGTTAAAGATAAGCTTTGTTGTGGGCCCTTTAAAGTGTTATAATTACAAAAAAAGAAGGTGTTTGTGTGTGACCGTATGTAATGGGTTTTGAATGGACGAGGAAATATTGCAAACTAGTAAAACGGAATGTAATAAAAAAATGACGGAGAGAAAGATTGGAGCAGTCCCTGAAAGACAAGTACAGTGGCAAGTGGTAATAATGAAGGTGGTAAGTCGCTGAAGATGGTGAAGGTTACGATGGTTATAGAAGTTCAGAGAAAAAAAGTTGTAGAGAATTCTTTAAAGCTATAAGTTTACCCAAAGATGCCAAAAAAGGAAAAAAAAAGCCCCCTCAAATAAACTTTGGAATCCCTATTTATAGCCTTTCCAAGAGCAGTTATGAGAATAGTGGGTTGAGGTAAACGTTACGAGTGTAGTGGGTTGAGATGGAAGTTACAAAAGTAGTGGGATAAGATGAAAGTTACAGAAGTAGTGGGTTAATGTAATTATAGAAGTTAGTCCCTTAAGGATGTTTCGATAACACAAAATGGACATTGGTTATATGACAGCACGCTTAAGAATGTACTGCCTGTGCAACAAAAAGAATGATAGCACTTGTATTCCAGGGAAATGTTAAGAAAAGCACTTCTTAATAGTTTTCATATCTGAGCCTCTAAGCCATACTCTCTAAAACATCCCAAGTGTGAAGAAAACCTAAGAATCCTGCCAACCTTCTAGGGTTGACTCCACGATCTTTATTACGTAAAACTTGTTGTGCTAAGTAACGCTACTACAAAAAATTGTTGTGCTAAAGTATCTCAACCAAAGTATCTCTGCCAAAGTACCTGTTTTAAAGTACCTGTGCCAAGGTACTTGTGCCAGAGTACTTGTCTGTGCTAAAGTACCCGTTCTAAAGTATTTATACCAAAGTATCTTTATCATATGTTATTAACCAAAAATAGACATCTACATTTTGCCCCTTGCATGAGAATTTTTTTTGACAAAAAAATATTCTCATGCATTGAAAATACTTGTAATAAATAATTTTATTTAAGACAATAATATGATATATGCAACAAAAAGAACAATAGCTTTGTATGAGTGGTGATTAACTCAAACCTTTAAAAAAGCTTATCCATATAAAAGTAACAAGAGTAGTGCACGAGATGATAATGGTAATTTTCTCCAATGGTAGAACTTATATGTGACAGAATGTTAGAAGTAGTGCATTAGACCATAACAATCAACTTCTTTATTGGAAGAACTTATATATGAGAAAATGATGGAAGTGGTGCATAAGACTACAACAGTCAATTTCTCCATTAAGCATACTTGTGTTGAGAAAAGTGACGAAAGTGGCATAGAGACCACAACGGTCGACTTTTCTATTGGAAGAACTTATATATGAGAGAGTGACGAAAGTGGTGCATGAGACCATAATGGCCAACTTCTCTATTAAGCATATTTGTGTTATAGGGAGTGACAGAAGTGGTGTAGAGACCACAACGGTTGATTTTTCCATTAGAAGAGCTTATTTATGAGAGAGTAATAGAAGTGATGCATGAGACCACAATGGCCACCTTCTCTATTAAGCATACTTGCATTATAGGTAGTAACGGAAGTGGTGCAGAGACCATAGCGATCGACTTCTCCATTAGAAAAAATTATATATAAGAGAGTAACGGAAATGGCGCATGGGACCACTATGGCTGACTTCTCTGTTAAAAGTACTTGTGTTGGGGAGAGTGACGAAAATATGTACAAGACCATAATGGTTGACTTCTCCATTGCAAAAAAAACTTGTATATAGGAGAGTAACAGAAGTGGCATATGAGACCACAATAGTTAACTTTTTCCCATGTGAAAATTTGCCAATAAAATTACGATGGAAATGGCGCATCAGGTCACAACGGTTTACCACTCTATAAATTAATGTTATTGATAAGGTAAGCTCTCTCAACTCAGTGTTATAGAGAATAATTAATTCAATCAATCAGGTATCATATATCTGCAAGGCTAAGCAGCAATTCAAATTTTGCTAAGATATATTTAAATATCAATAGAGAACTACTTCTAAATACGTATGAACTATATAACAATTACTTCATTAAATTTGGAAACACTCCTTTTGATTAGTATTTAGTTGTTCTTCATCTTTCCATGGTAAATTTTCCTTAGAGCATTACATTGCTTTGTAGGATGTCCCACGGTTCTATGGAAATGACAATACATGGGATTTACTTTTTCTCATTGGTAGGCTGACGCTCAACATTAGGTAAACGTACATTACCTTCATTCACCCATTTATTCAAAAGATCAAGAACTGTTTCTACAGAGCATGGAAATGGCACTACAGAGACCTTTTCATCATAGCCAGGTTTAAATTTCTTATGTGATTTCTCTTTATTTGTAACTAAGAAGCCACTCTCTCTTTGGTGAAAGTGATAGATTCGTTTATTATTCCCCATTATAGTATTGTTGGTTCTCCTTACAGCCTCCACCAAACTTGAAAAAGCAGGTAGTGATAAATTTTGTAAATGAAGTTGAAATTCATCAAACATTTCCTGGATACACATTTTAACCAATTCTTTCTCATCATATGCTTCTTGTATATCTAATAAATTTTCCCTAAAGCGTTGGATGTAATCCATGACATATTCCTTTGGTCTTTGATATTCCGTACCCAAGTCAACAAGACTGATTTTCTCCTGAGTAGAAAAGAATTTCTCACCAAATATCCTACACATTTGACTCCAAGACTCCAAAGAGCCAGGAATAAGGTTGACATACCAAGTATAGGCTTTTTCAGTGAGAGACTTAGAAAACTCTTTCAATTTAAGATCATCATCCAAACCTGCTACTCCAAGAGTTTCTACAAACTTCATCACATGTTCACGAGCATCACCTCTCTTGCCATTAAATTGCTTAAACTTAGGACTAGTATAGTCTTTTGAATATGGTTTAGCAGCTACCCTAGCAGGATATGGAACCTTAAGATCAAACTCAAAAAAATTAAGGCTTTTGTTCTTTTGATCAAGCAACCTCTCGAGCTCTTCCTTTGTAATGAAGGTTTGAGTTTCAGTAGTTTGTGCCACCAATGTGGAAGTTCCAACTTGGGTTCAGTTTCCAGCGAGATTAGTTTGGGTGTTGGTGTTTACGGTAGGGATGGTAGTGTTGTTTAAGCAAAGAGTTTCAAGGGGTACAGGGTTAGAGGCATCAGACATGTTTTCTCCATTGCCATTTATGATGGGAGTGACTCCACCAGAGTTGTTTCCATTTTCGTTATTTGCAGGCTGGACATGTGATGTAATAGTGTTGGAAGAGGATGTAAAGTGGGAAAATTTCTCCATCATCTTTCTGTTATTCTCTTCAAGCATTTACATTCTTTCTTCATTTGCTTTCATCATCTTCATCAGATCTTGGATGTATGATGGGACTGCTGTGTTTTTGGTTTCTGGTAGAATCTTTCATATCTTCGATGAAGCAAAGTCAGGAAAGTTTTATTTAATGCAATCGCTCCTCCCCAGTGAAGTCGCCAAAATGTAATGGGGTCTTTTTGAATGGACGAGAAAATGTTGCAAACTAGTAAAACAGAATGTAATAAAGAGATGACAGAGAAAAAGATTGGAGCAGTCCCTGAAAGATAAGTACGGTGGCAGGTGGTAATAATGAAGGTGGTAAGTCACTGAAGATGGTGAAGGTTATGATGGTTATAGAAGTTCAGAGAAAAAGAGTTATAGAGAATTCTTTAAAGCTATAAGTTTACTCAAAGATGCCAAAAAAGAAAAAAAAGTCCCCTTAAAGAAACTTTGGAATCCCTAGTTATAGCATCTCCAAGAGCAGTTATGAAAGTAATGGGTTGAGGTAAACGTTACAAGTGTGGTGGGTTGAGATAAAAGTTACAAAAGTAGTGGGATAAGATGAAAGTTACAGAAGTAGTGGATTAGGAGTAAGTTACAAAAGTTATGGGTTAAGGTAATTATAGAAGTTACTCCCTTAAGGATGTTTCGGTAACACAAAGTGGATATTAGTTATATGACAACACGCTTAAGAATGTACTGCCTGTACAACAAAAAGAATGATAGCACTTGTATTCCAGGGAAAGGTTAAGACAAGCATTTCTTAACAGTTTCCATATCCGAGCCTCCAAGCCATACTCTCCAAAACATCTCAAACGTGGAGAAAACCTAAGAATCCTGCCAACCTTTTAAGGTTGACTCCACGGTCTTTATTACGTAAAACTTGCTGTGCTAAGTAACGCTACTACCAAAAAGTATCGTGCTAAAGTATTTCTACCAAAGTACTTCTGCCAAAGTATCTCTGTCAAGGTACCTATGCTAAAGTACCTGTACTAACGTACTTGTGCCAGAGTACTTGTCTGTGCTAAAGTACCCGTTCTAAAGTATCTATACTAAAGTATCTTTGTCATAGTTATTGACAAAAAATAAACATCTACACCGTGATTATTACTAAAGGGCGAGTGGGATTTTAAAAGCTTTTGGCTTTCATCCTTTACTTTTGAACGGTGAGAGTTGGCGAAGGAAAAGAACTTTTTACTGATTTTGAGCCGTCGATCGAGTAGTTGTTTGTATTTTGATTTTGACAAATTTTTATTATATTATTTCTGCATTGTGGGTTTTCATTTGTATCATTAGATTTTCGTTTTTCTTTCTCTATTTGCTAAGTTATTATATCATTTTGTAGGTTATTATCTATTGCTGATTTTGTTGACGGTAAGTAGCGGTCGTTGTAATATCTACAATTATTGCAAGACATTTTGTTGTACTCCTTTTTTATAGTAAAAGTTTTCGTTGAATTAGATCTCGTGATTTTTACTTTCATATCGAGTGATTTTTTTAAGTTAAAAAAATTATACATATTTTTTATTATTTATTTATGTATATATGTATTTTCGTTTATTATTTAAATATAATTATTTGTTGTATATACACTTTTTATAAATTCTTTCAAGCGAAAAAATTTATTATTGTATTATTGTATTATTGCTTCCGTCACATGATCAATCCCTTTTCAGCTAGGCAAATGGAGTCATGAATTTTGTAGCATATATTTTTTATAGAAAATATATGCTAAAAATAACCTTATTTTTTTGGTTTTCTTTAGTTTTTTTTTGACTAAATTTTTATTGATTTAACCGGTTTTCATCTATTTTCTAAATTTATTTTTTATAACGTGTATCAAATCGAACTAGATATCAAATCCCGATTTGACAGAAGATGTGGACCCAACGTGCCTGCTTATGTTTTTCCAGGTGGATGTTAGATTTTGGTATCCTTACTAGAATATTTCCTTCTAAGCAGATAAATTTTCTTCCTTAATTTGTTTAAACGCCCAGCTTTTCGTCTTGCTCAAAATTTCAGATAAATTTCTCAACGTCATCATGATTTTATGAATTAGTATTTCATGATGAACCCCTCAACCCCATTTCTTAAACTATTTAAATGGTGGCCTTGTCTCTGGTTTTCATCGAATAAGCTTTCTTCACCTTCTACAAGCAAAGGTTACCTTTCTTTTTTATTTTCTTTTAACAGTCAGAAATGGCTCCACTTTTTGACGATCGGGACTCTCTTTTTAACTTTGTTGTTAGAGAAGGAAATGGTGTCAAAGGAATGGTGGATTCAGGCCTTTCCAAGGTGCCGGAGGCTTATTTGCAACCACCAAAAGAGCGAATAGACAAAGAAAACGCGAGAAAATATGGGCTGCCACCGATTGATTTGTCGAAGCTCGACGGTCCTGATCATGACGAAGTAGCCAAACAAATTGTTAGAGCTGCCGAGACTCTCGGTTTCTTCCAAGTTGTTAACCATGGAGTGCCTGTTGATCTACTCGAATCCCTTAAAGATACCGCGCATAAATTCTTCAGCTTGCCCCCCGAAAGGAAAGCTGTTTATCGTTCAGAAGTTAGTCCGACTCCATTAGTGAAGTATGGGACAAGCTTTGCCCCAGAGAAAGAGAAAGCACTAGAATGGAAAGATTATATCCTCATGCAATACACCAATGATGATGAAGCTTTAGAGCATTGGCCTGTAGAGATCAAGTGAGATATACAACTATAAGTTACTAGGTCTTTGCACATGTTTTATCTTTTGCAAACACTTATTTTTAGTCAATAACATATCAGGCATAACTCTCGTAAGTAGCATTCCCGGGTACATCTCCAATCGTACATGTTCAATTTTCATATGTGGATGTTTTGTTTTAAATAAGCTATTTTGATCATTTTATTTTGTTTTTTACTTTCTAGAGGGGTGTTACTTGAGTATTTGAGGACTTCAATCAACATGGTGAAGAAATTGCTTCAAGTATTATTGGGAAATTTAGGTGTGAAACCAGAAGACCCAATGATTGATGTACTTATTGACAAGAAGATGACTATTATGAACTTCTATCCAACATGTCCCAATCCGGATCTTACCGTAGGAGTAGGACGTCACTCTGATATGGGTACTCTTACGGTCTTGTTACAAGATGGAATTGGTGGTTTATATGCGAAAATTGAAGAAGATATAGACTTCGGAAAGAAGGAAGAGTGGATAGAAATTCCTCCTACTCTCGGTGCCTTGGTCATGAATGTTGGTGATATGTTACAGGTAAATATCAAATATTTAATGATTTTGAGAATCATTTTTGGTTATTAAAAGTTTGTGATATGAAACAGCATTACAAAATAAGAAATTTTTAAGGATTAGAAAAATGAGACGATCAAGAGAAACTTTTCTTTATCTTAATTTGGATTAGATTAAGAACGAATATTATCTCTAATTTAACAATATTGAGATGAATGTTGTCCATAAAATTTTTTAGAGACACTATTTTAAGAGATGATTGTTAAGAACAGTTTTTCATCTCTAAAATTTTTAAAAACGATTTTTTATTTTTTAAATATAATTAATAAATATCGTCTATCCTTTTAAATTTTACAGTGCAAGTCAGACATTCAAACAAACCCCGGCTCTAAACCTAATTACATATTTACAATTTGTATTTTATTTGCAGATACTGAGCAACGGAAAGTACAAAAGTGCAGAGCACAGAGTTCGTACTACAAGTACAAATTCAAGGGTATCAATACCGATTTTTACAATGCCAAGAGAAACAGTAAAGATTGCACCGTTGCCTCAAGTGGTGGAGAAAGATGGAATTGCTCTTTATAGAGAGTTTCTTTTTATTGATTACATGAAGAACTTTGTCAGTAACGCACATGAAGGCAAGAAGTCACTTGAATTTGCAAAAATTAATTATACTTGATTTAGATTTGAGAACTTTAATTTACATGAATATTAATTGTCTAATTTTAGTATGTCGTTTGATATATAGTACTTCTTACATGCTTCATAATTATCAAGTTTGGGTGTTTACCAATAAATTGAAAGGTGATATACTCTTTCAAATCCTTCATTCCGATTTGTTCTTTCTTGGGACTCCAATATGAAGCTATGGGGATGAAGAGAGTACTAAACATTTATTGTCCAATGCCCTTTTATAGTAATATTAATTCAATATGTTATTGTACGAAACTTTGTTACTTTCGTGATTAGAAAATTGAACTGAATCGACCAGTTGAATAAAAGCATTCATATATATTTAAATATTTGAACAAAAAATTAGAGATTTAATCGATTTGACTTTCAATTCTATTTTTTTATTTTGTATTATAAAAAAAGATATTTTTAGAGATGATATAAGGAGATTATTAAAGAAAGTATCCTCTCTATCTTAAATTTAATAATATTGGAGACGAATATTATTAAATATTATCATAATCACATAATATCATTTAATTGAAGACTTTTGAAAATAAATACAAGTGACATTATTTTTGATGAAGTGATATTCAAAGTTGAAAAAAAAATTAAATCGAAAGTCAAATCGTTTCCATCGATTGAAGCGATTGATTTATTTAAATAGGCTTTTAAATATTTTTTTAAATAAATTTAATATTAAATAAAGTAAATTATTAATAGAAACATGTATTTGGATTAGTGGTATGGTCTTTAGTATATTTTTAAGAAGTTATTTGTTTAAATCTTATCATATATACAAAACATTTTTGATAAAAATTAAGAAAAATGAAATTGATTTTTTTTCCTTGTTTTTTATTTTTAGCAGTTTTTACTCAACTAAAGTCTAGTTCTCTATATAGCTCGGTGGGACAAGCCTTTAATTTTTAATTTAATTGATTCAATCAGTTAATCTATTTTAATTTTTTTAACTATAATGCTATTATTTAATTTACTAATAATATATAAAATTACAATATATTAAATATAAACTTTCATAAATTATTCAAATTATTAAATTAATATAATTCATTTTCAATTGTATAAAATAATTCCGCTTATAAGGTTTAAAATTCTTTGTCGGTGTGAAGGATGGTACCTCTTTCTCTATATCATTGTCGATATGAGACAATTGGAAATGAGAAGTCAAGCGTACTTTTTCTTTTCTATTTCCCAAAATCAATGTCAGTGGACGAATTTCATTTTCAACTTAGTTTCCTTTTTTCTTTCTTTTTTTTTAATCATTTTTCTTATTAATTAATATGGCTAAAAGTCAAATATTGATTTTCAATCTTCAATTTTGATATATAATTCAGATTCATATGACCAACAGAATTCATTAAATGGAACGGCGTACCAAATTTATGTAACCAAGAGAATATCTTTCACATTGATAGAGATATTTATGACTTGAATTATAATTAAAAAATTTTTTATTTAAATTCGTATTCATTTAAAATTTATTTTATTATTTAAAATAATATTAAAAAATTAAAAAATTATATTAAGTTTTAAATTTTAAATAAAAATATTTTTTATTATATAAGTAAAAGTTCGGATCGGATCAATTCAACTTAAGCCACTAGTTTAGATCTATCAAATGACGAACTGCTAGACTCGATCTACGTATCAATCTACTATATTTATAATTTTATTTCTCAATTATTTTCACAAGATTTAAACTTAAGTTGACAAGGAAAGAGAATTTTTCCTGTAATAAAATGAATTAACCTTTCTTAATAGATGAAATAACACTTTAACGAATATATAGTTGATTTTCTCGATATCAATTAAGTAATAAATTATATTCAACTAACGTGAAAATTTTACAACTTGACTTGCACGATTAAGAGAAATAACATTACTTATATAGCGGGATGGAAATAAAAAAAAAAAAAACTTATTTACAATTTCATATGTGGTATCAAACAATATAAAAAAATTAGGAGCAATAATTGAAATTTTAATTAATGGTAGAGAGGGATCAAATTAATTTTACATATATTATTTTCTTTTTGATTGTATCTATATTTCTCTGCTTTGACCGTTGCCTTCGAAGGAAATTAAAAAAAATAAAAATAAAAATCTTTCTTTTGTTCTTCTTTCACTTACTTGAAATCAAGATTTCATGATGATAACCTCATATTTTGTTTATTTATACGTAATTATATGTTTTATTATATTATAATTATGTTTAAGATATTTTATATTTACATAAATTTTGATATGTTTGATATTAGTTTATTTTTTGTGTTATATTTTAATTGTTTTTTGTGAATATTTGTGTCATATAATTATATTGCGTTTAATTTTTTTTATAGTTAAAAGTTGTCGAAATTTGATTTTTGATCATTGAAATTAAGAGTCCAGTATAATCGGCGACCGCCATAACAACATCAAACAACGATATGACTTCTCAATAGCAACATGACTTTAGGACTGACATATCTTAAGTGGCTGCCGACTGACAGAGCCGACCACAAGGCACCATAGCTTGATAGCTAGCTAGGTGCTAGCCACCCTCCTATCAAATCACCTGGCACAATGTCCCTAGACAACACCAATAAAAAGAAGCAAACCTAAAGGTAAGGGCATCTTTCCCCTAACTCTGAATCTCCCTTGCTGTATCTTCAAAATACTCACATAGTAACTTCACCATTGGAAAAGGTCTCCGGAGCATAAACTCTGACTCTTTTTAACCCCCTTTATGTTGTAAGGCCACACTCAACTTTCTTAAGAGAAGCATCAACAAAAATAAATTGCCATTAGGACAGGTCTGAGCTAGGATTACATAATTCTAAGATGTTTAGTTAAAATATATCTTTTTAACAATCCTTTTTGTATATTTTATTGTACCTATGCAAATTTTTAGCAGCATTATGAATAAAATGAAGTTATAGCAAAGATTATACATTTGTTTTTATTGTTAAATGTGAAAGAAGTTTAAATAACTTCACCAAGTTTTCAATGCATACAGATTAATTGCATTGAACTTAAAACTTAACTGGGTTAATCAATATAAGCATATGGTTACTCTTAAACATGTAATATTCAATAAGTCAGGGGTTCGAATTTTAGCATCTACAACCCCTTCGCATATTCTAATAGCCTGTGACCGCCTTTGTAAAAATAAAAAATAAAAATTATACTTAAAGAATGGTAATTAATCAAACTCCAAATGCATTCTAATGTGTGTCAATTCTCTAACTCTATTTATGAAACTTTTATCCTTTATAATAATAATAATAATAATAATAATAATCTATTTATTAATAGATGACAAAAATTAAATTTGAAATTTAACTTAATTAATTTATATAATTATTTTTAAGAGATGATATTTTTGAATCTCAACACTGACAACTTTTCTCTTATCCCCAAGGCCCAAACTACAATCTCTTTTACAAAAAAATGATAAAAATTATCCTGACATGAATAATTTTGATATCAATTAAATTATATGGCTATTGTGATATTGGATTGGCTTACCTAACATTGGGAAGAGTCCTAAAGAGGGATGATGAAACATTTTAGTCACTTAATTTCTTTTAACTCCATTTTAACGCAAATCTCCAAAATATTAGGCATTAAATGCCGATGAAAAAGAAAATTAAAAAAAAAAAAAAAAGCTTACTTTCAAGTCAAATATAGTTTGAATCATCAACCACATAATTTTGCATGTGCTAATTTCATGCATATAATCTCCAAACCGACCTTTTTGTAATTGGATTTTTGTTTGGCTAGAATTTGTAAATTGCCAAAATTTTATTCTTGATATATAATAAAAAGGATTTTTGAACACAATTTTGTGCTATCAAATTTGAGCAAATGAGGTTTTTTTTTTTTTAAATGGATCTGACTTGATCTATAAATACTTTTGATCATAAATGTAAATAGTTGATTGATCAAAAGAATAGGAAGTTTGACAAAAAGAATGTGGAAATGGATAAAAGTTTTCAAACCAAAAATTCATATCTTCAATCCATGAAATTAATTTGACACTAATTTCCAACTTTTATTTTTCATATCTTCTTTCTCAAAAATTCCCAAAACCATATAGTTCTAAATTCTAATCCAACAAAAACAATACGATTGACTACTTTTTTGAGTTAGGTAAAGCCATAAAGAACTATTAAAATTCTCTTTCTAGCACCTTAATGGTATGCACGTTTTAAAAATGAATTACTAATGAATGCCACAAAAATTTTTTTGAAAGTTATTACCGAGTACATTGAAAATGATTAATAAATTTGTTAACTAATGCATTTAATACAATTAGTTTGTTTAATACACATGTGATGTAATTTTTTAATTCCATAAAAATATTAAAAAATTATAACATGTTTCACTTTTTTAATTTTTTTATTTTTTTAATATATCTTAAAACTTATCTGTCATGCTACTAATAAGTGAAATTTAAAAACTCTATTACTAACAGTATATAAGATAATTTTTTTAATTGTTACTAATAAATATTATCTTAACAATGAGTACTACTAATAGGTACCTATAAATATCAGCTAATGATTATTTTATAGGAAAGGATAATGATGTTGGTTAAAGTGGCATTTTTCTCTTAAATTAAAAAAAAATTGTATTAAATGTAAAAAAAATTCTTAATTATAGGTACCCATTAATAAAACCCATATATTGATATCATTTAAAGAAAAAGTTTTTTTTTTTTTGCGTTTACTTTTATTGAATTAAAAAAAAGTATTAATTATATATATATATTTGTAAACATGGCCATAATCAATATCTAATTAAAATTTCGTATTAAATATCATTTGTTAAAGAGTATCGTAAACTATGTCAAAACACCGGTTAATTATATTAACTAATTTAAAAAAATATTTTTAAGTATTTTAAAAATTTAGCTTAGTTAGTTCATACAATTATCATTAAGAGGTATATCCAATAAGTTTAGAATTCTAACGTCTACAACATTTCTTCTATATCGAAGTATGAACTCTTTTGTATAAAAAAATATTGATTAGTTTTTTTATCTGTTATAATTAGATCTGCTCATAGATTAAATAACCCGTTTTTATTGGATAAAATTTGGGTAAAATTTTTTATAATTCGAACTAAGTTAATTATTCTCAAATTACTATTTATATAATAAAAATTATTTTTATTTTGATATAATTATAAATATTAATATAAAATATTTTTAAATATTATTTTAAATATAAAATAAATTATCAAATTAAATTGAATCTAATCGAAACTTAACTACATTTTTTTTTCGACAACCAGGATCCAACCATGAACCCCTCCGGTAATTATCAACAACCTTTCATTTGCAACAAAGTGAGGGGAAATATTAGTGCGGTTGTTTTAGCAGGGAAGAAGACTGCGACAATGACTCGGTTATAGACTGAGTCAAAAACACGAAATTGGATACGTGCCAAACAATGATCATCAGACAGACGCGTGTCAGGTGAAAGATCTTGTCGAAAAATCTAAAAGGGAATTACGTGACAATAAAATAACGGCCTAGTAGTTTCCTTGACGGTAGTTTTTTGAAAAGGCAGTTGGAAACCGTGACACGTTGCAGAGGACATGTAATCTAAGGTTGTCCCTTTTTTTTAATTTATTTTATAAATTGAAATAAAAGGTGACAATCAAAGGAATAATGTCGATAGTGATAGGCAATGGGGATGATTAGATGTTCGGAGTTCGCCAATAAATACAATGTCGAATCCTCGGTCTTCCCCATGTTTAAAGGAAAGATATTTTCTTTAAAAAAAAAAGGAAATAACTTAATGGATAAAGGAAATGACAATGATGGGATTCTTTTGTTGTATTATCTTATACATTAAATTTGATAGGATTTTTTAAATTTAATACATATATTTATATTATATTTATATATTTTATTATATATCAATTATGTATTAGATAATTTATATTTAAATAAATTTTAATATATTAATAATTTATATTATATAAATTTTGATATATGTATTCAATCGTATATTAAATATTTTATACATATTATATTCATATAATCGTATTTAAAAGATTCAAGTTTATTATAGATTGATAGTAAAAAAATTTCACAACCAAAATTAATTGGGTAACACGTATCTTGTAAAGTTTTTTTTTTCTTTTAATAAAGAATAAATAAATTGATTTATGCCACTTATGAACTCTATTTATAAGAATTTTTTCATTCAACTGTTAATATATAATATAATTATCCACATTGTCATTAATTATGATTGATCTATTTTGATTGAAATTTTGTGGGTGATTGAAAATATAAAAAATTTTATATTTAAAAAGTTTAATTAGTGGGTAATTTTTATAAAAAAATGTAATTATTCTTAAATTTATATAATTTATTAATATGTTTTTTTTTATTTTTTAAGTAATTTTATTGAATATTCGATTAACTCGTGACACTAATTCATTCAACCTTTTAATATAATGGAGGTAGAGATTATTCTTCTTCTTCTTCCTCTTATTAGCAATTTATAGTAAGGCGGTTATTACCGTTTCAATGAATGTGTTTATTTTTGTTTTCATATTTGTAAGCAACGGTATAAATATATTTTGATTTTAATATAGATTTATTGATTTTTTATTTTTTTCATATATAATTTATTTTCAAATTATCTAATAATATATATATATATATATATTATAAAGACATACAAGTATATACTTACATTGCAAGCCTATAGATGTTATTATGCAAATACAAAATTTTAAAATAATAAATTTTTAAAATTTTTAAACATTAAATAAATAAAATATTGGCAAATATAATAAATTATAATTAATCAAGTTTAATAGCTTAAATTAAAAAATATAATCTATTTTCAAATGTTAGCAGAGGG
>JBBYHM010000012.1:4898397-5191644 GCA_038381775.1 Adansonia rubrostipa
CCCCCCCCCCCCCCCCCCCCCCCCCCCCCCCCCCCCCCCCCCCCCCCCCCCCCCCCCCCCCCCCCCCCCCTCTCTCCTGATTTTCCCATATTCAAACAAAATCGACCTAAGTATTTTGAAATTGAAGAATATTTAAAAGCTTGTATGGGGTGTCTTGGCCTAGTCTATGAAGAGTTTTTTAAGTAGTAAAAGCTGAAATAATAAGGTATTTGATTTTCAAAACTTCAAAATTTTGGTTTTTTAAGGATTTCTAAATTATCAATATATTATTGATTTTAATATATTTAGTGTTCCTTAGATTTGCTTATAATAATAAATAATCATAATATTCTATTGAATTTGCTTAGGGACCAAGATTTTATGGTCTGAAAAAAAATTTAAAATTTAAATTCAAGTTTAAATTTGGCTTGATCCAATTTGACTAGAATTCACTCTTTAAATATATTAAAATATTAAAAAAATATTTTTATATTAATAATTATATATTTATAATTAAATTTGTGTAAAAAAATTATTTTATTTTTTAATGTTTAAATAAAAAAATATTATTTTTTATGTTTAAATAATAATTTGAATCAAATCAAACTGACCTCAAATCATAAAAATTAATATTAAACCTGACATAAATAAAATTATCCGACTCTTAAACATGTTTGATTCATCCAACTCACTCACATTAAGTAATTGTTTTCAATCATAAAACTAGAACATTTATTAAGAGAAAGGAATTGTAATTGAAAGCTATTAATTATTACAAATACCAATTAATTATACTCCGATATAAAATTAATTTATTTTATATTTTTATAATTTTTACATATGATTAATATTTTCATATATGACTTTTTTATTCTTTTGCTTTTACTTTCTACTTATGCATATTATCTTTGCCCTTAATTTATCTTTATTGTTTGCTAAAAACTAAATAAATAAATAAACATTCACCATAAAATAAAATATTTTTAAGGACAATATAAAAAGAGATTGAGATCCTCTTCATTATTTTTTCATCCATTGTTATCTAGTATAACCTTAATCAATATCCATAAAGTTGATTTTCATTTGACTTTAACAATTCATAGGGGAGTTCTATAGATATAAATAGCGTTGATAGAAAAAAATAAAAGAAAAAGTGATGGATGGGAGCCCAACCCCAATAAAAAGATAATCATAAAAAAAATATCTTTTTTATCTTGAATTTAACAGTATTAGAGATGAATATCATTCTTAATTTAATAATATTAGATACAAATATCATTATTCAAAACTTTTTAGAGATAGCTATAGAGAATGACTTTTAAAAATAATTTTTCATCCCTAAAATTTCTATAGATGACTTTTTATCTTTTGAAAATAATTATTGATTATCTTTAATTTTTCTAAATTTTCTAGTGACTATTAAACATAAACCGATTTAATTTCATTTAGTTTGCTTATGTGTAATATTTCTATTGGTGTTGCACTTATTTACATTTGTTTTTATATTATAGTAAAATCTTTAACGTAATTTTTTTAAATCTAAAAAAAAAAAAATAAATTTTACTTATAAAATATATATATTACCAATTATTGAGTCAAATGATTAAGCACCTCCTAACTCAGTTTGAATGTAAAATTTTGCTACCTTGAGAGCAATGGTTATGGTTTTTTATTGGGTGAAAATTAATAATTTAGTTTATTTGTCAGCTTCATGGTCCACCGACACCGTTTAAGGCCTTCCTATATAAAATAATATTTTTTAATAAACTACAGTTGACAGTGACAGATTAACTACGAAAGATCATTTTTAATAAAAGAATATTAGTATAAATAAATGTTCAATTAATCCTAAATAATATTCATCTAGCACAAGTAAAATGCTCATAAATAAATACTAAAAGCACCAATCAACAGTAGTCGTTTATGGGCTAAGAAACCAGATTCGAAGGGAAGAAATTTTTGCTTGTCTATATTTGATTTGAAAGTTATTTTATTCTCTAAAATATATTAAAATATAAAAAATATTTTAATATTTATATTATATATTTTATAAATAATTTATATAAAAATAATTTTTATTATTTAAATAAAAATATAAAACAAATAAGAGTTGAATTAAATCATCAAAAATATATTTTAAATTTAATTAATTTTAAATCAAACTTATCGAACCGCTACGTATAAATATGGTTGTGTGTTAGATAGCATTAATAAAATTAAATTGACCATGGACAAGATTTGAACAGATAATGAAAGAATTAATAAATACCACTTGGGATTTGGTACCTTCGATCTTCCAATTTCTGTCGTTTGCGTGCACTCAACATACGGTAAGACTTTGAATCTGAATTTTATTATCATACTTTACCAATCATTTCATACAACCTGCAGAACTGAATTTTATATTCATATGTATTATATTTATATATTTTTTAATATTATAATAATATCTAAAATATTATATTTTAATACAATAATAATTCACGCTATAATTTTTTAAAATATTTATATATTCATATTATATCTATATTATTCTTTTATATAACATTACATTTTTTTATTATATTATTTTAATTATTTTTTTATATCGTGTAATCATTTTGTGCTATATTGTTAGATTTACACAGCATGTTAATTAAGTTTCTTTTATTTATAATAAGATTTTCGACGTATTATATTTAAATTATATATTTGATTTATTTTATACAAATAATAATAAATCATAACCCTGATTATAAAATGTTTTTCCTCTACCATTCCTAACCAAGTCGTTGAATGTTACTTGTAATTAAAAAATAAAAAAAAAAAGTTCTAAAACTGTGAACTTTAGCCACATGTAGAGTTGAATCTATATTCTTTTTATTATTATTATTATTATTATTGGCTAAAGACTCAAGACTTGAGTTTTAAATGTTATAAAAGTGGTATTATTTTACTTTTTTTTTTTTTTTTTGGCGTTAGGTTGAATGCTTTTATACATTGGCAATTTGACTTTAAGGTGGATGTTTAATAAGGTATAAAAGTCAGATTGAGTTATGGTTTAAAAATTTTTTAATTTTTTTATTTAAATTGATTAGGTTGGCTTGAAAGTTTTTTTATTATTCAAAATAATATTAAAAAAATTATATTTATATTTATATTTATAATTAACTTTAAATTAAAAATAATTTTTTTATTTAAATAGTATTTCTAGTTAGATCAATTCGAATTTACAAAATCTCGGATAAACTATTTAATTTATGTACATATCTAACTTGATAACAAAACTCAAATTTTGTTATGTTATTCTTGTGTTTTACTATTCTTTTCAAATTTGTCGTAACATAGGCTGTTCTACATTATGCTAGCATATGATGGGAGCCTATCAAGGAATATTATTCCATGTTTACTAAATAATGGCATTTTTGTTACCTTGTATTAATTTCTTCATTTATTGCTGATGCATTTTAAGTTGAATGGTTAACGAATATAATAAGACTTAATTTGCTTGTAGAAAATGTATATGATTAAATTATATTATCTGTTGACAACGGAGTTTTGATCCTTGCATTACTTTTCTTCTTGCTTAACCTTGTGTAATTTTCAACAATGTGACATTCCAAATTTATTTGAACTCTTTTTATTATTATTATTATTATTATTATTATTATGGGAGAAGAAGATTCAAAAATCCAATTTTGAATTGGCCGGTACATAACATACGTCATTGAACTAAATGGTCAAGTTTCAAATTTATTTTAATTGTAAATAAACTGAAAAACTAATTTGCACATCAATTTTGATCTTGATTCATGTACAAATAATCCATATATATATATATATATATATATATAGTGTTTTTATTTGAATTTAAATAAAAATTACTATATTTGATAAAAAAAGTTGGTAAAAATCGGATGCTTTGTTTGTAAGTTGTAAGATTCTCATTGTCAACAATATCCTTCAACGATCAATCTCTAACTTCATTGTAAATTTCTGTTAAAATTTACCATAACCCGAGAACGGAATAGCCTTCTCTCGTACATTTTTTTTACCCAAAAAGAAGTAACTAAACTCTATTTTAATACTGGTCCAATTATATGCTGATTGGTTGATTAATTTATTTGTTTAATTTAATTAAATAATTTCTTGTATAAATGTATGATCATATTGCACTTGTAATTCATAAAAAAAAATATATATATATATATATATAATATACTGTATTTCCTGATTTGTTAATAGGCTTGAACGTCTTTATTAAATATTGTAGATTGCTAATAAAATAAGCTATGTAATCAAGTGTAATAATAAAATATTTCCACATAAAACAAGTTATTAGACTGTGGCTCAAATTATTTATTTATTTATTTAAATAATATTTTTATTTAATTTTAATTATAAACATATATAAATATAAAAATAAATTTTTTTATATTTTACTATTTTTAAATAATAATTTGAGTCATCAAATCAATTAACTCTAAGCTTAACTTGATTTTTAAAAGTTTTTCAAGAAAAAGAAAAGTAGACATAAAACCCTCAAATTATGATAAATTTTTAACTCAAACCACTTTTTTTTTTATTTGTGTCAATTGTATCCTAAACCTACTGCTAGTTGTCAAATAAACACAATTTGAATGGTATGATAACTTATTACACCGTATGCAGGTCAACGGAACCATTGGCCACATGAGCTTTTTTCATTCACATTGGGTTTCATTTAATAAATAAGCCGAGTGATCAACTACAAGCTCATATGAATCGAGTTAGGGTTGAAAAAAAAAATCAAAAAGTTGAAAATCAATTTAAATCATGGTATTTAGTTATATTCAATTTTTATTGAATTTCATTTTAAATTCAAGTTGCAATTAAATATTTTTAATTAATTTAATTTTTAATTCATAAATTAAAAATTATAATTATTTAAGCTGAATCAAATCCTATTTTTAATTAGTTTTTAATTTTATATAATATAAAAATAAATATTCTATTTCTGGGAAAAAAACTTAAATACTATGATTTTTAAAAAAAAATTTAAAAACTTAATGAACTAAATTGATTCGAATTAATAAAATTTAATTTAAATTAATTCAATTATAATTAGTATTCAATTCTATTTTGATTATTTTTTAAAAATTAAAATATTATATTTTAAAAATTAAATCAAATCGAATTATCATGATCTTAATAAAGTTAGAGATTTGTGGGTCCTTTAAAGTATTATAATTAAAAAAAAAAAAAGGTGTTTGTGTGTGACAGTAACTATTATAGAAGGGCGAGTGGGACTTGAAGAGCTTTTGGCTTTCATCCTTTTCTTTTGAACGGTGAGAGTTGGCGAAGGAAATGAATTTTTTACCGATTTTGAGCCGTCGATCGAGTAGTTGTTTGTATTTTGATTTTGACAGATTTTTATTATATTGTTTCTGCATTGCGGGTTTTCATTTGTATCATTAGATTTTCGTTTCCCTGTCTCTATTTGCTAAGTTATTATATCATTTTGTAGGTTATTATTTATTACTGATTTTGTTGACTTTAAGTAGCGGTCGTTGTAATATCTACAATTATTGCAAGACATTTTGCTGTACTCTTTTTTTATAGTAAAAGTTTTCGTTGGATTAGATCTCGTAATTTTTACTTTCATATCGAGTAATTTTTTTACGTTAAAAAAATTATATATTTTTTTTATTATTTATTTATGTACATAAGTATCTTTATTTATTATTTAAATATAATTATTTGTTGTATATACACTTTTCATAAGTTCTTTCAAGCGAAAAAAATTTATTATTGCATTACTGTATTATTGCTTCCGTTACATGTTCAATCCCTTTTCAGCAAGGCAGGGGGAGTCATGACTTCTGTAAACGTAGACTTTTTCCCTTACCCTATGTTTCGTTTGGGGTATAGGACTAAAGTGAAAAAAAAAAATTCTTTTTTCTTGTTTTGATAAATTTTATTTAAAGAAACGTGAGGAAAACCGAATATATTTTATTTTTTAAAAATATTTAATTTTTTTAAAGCTCAATTAAAATAAATTAAGAAAAAAATTATCCAAATCAAAGATTTATATTTCTTTTATTTCCTCAATATTTTTTTAATTTTTTTTTTATTATTGTCTATCCAAACATAGAAATTTATCTTCATTTTCTTTTCCATTTTCATTTGCCCCACTTAACTTTTTAAATTCATTGAATGCCTTAATTTTTTTAGACTAATTTATTTATTCAATCTTTAATGCTCTTCAAATTTTATTCCAATACTGATTAAATTATTTTTTTTTTTTACTTTTAACAAAATTCCTTGTTGCATTATCATTTGAGTTTTATAACATACATTTTTTTCATTCAATAGATTAGCTTTTATTTATCTTTTATTATTATTATTATTATTTTTGCTTTGCATATAACCATTTCATTAGATGATAATTTTTTATTTTTGTAAATTATAATGCAAGTAAATAAAATAGTTTTCTTCATTCTAAATCTATGCAATGCCACAGAAATAAAAATAGCGTAGTATAACATTTAATATAAATAAAAACTTATTTTAATTATGTATAAGTATTGAGCAATGTTTAAAAGACCAAACCAAAAATCAAATCAGTGAGACTTTTAGGTCATCGATTCAACCGATTCAATTAATTGAAACAGTTTGAGTCATACAGTTTAATTAAAAAATTTAAATATTAAATAAATAATTTGAATATTAAGTAAGTATTAAATATAGTAAATACTTAATAAAATTATACTTTTAGTCAAATTATATGATCTTTAATATAGATATAATGAGTTAAAAATACGAATCTCATTGCATGAAATAATTTTTTATAAAAAAATATATGCTAAAAATAACCTTATTTTTTTTGGTTTTCCTTAGTTTTCTTGACTAAATTTTTATTGATTTAACCGGTTTTCATCTATTCTCTGAATTTTTTTTTTTTATAACGTATATCATACCGAACTAGATATCAAATCTCGGTTTCACAGAAGATGTGGACCCAACGTGTCTGCTGATGTTTTTGCAAGTGGATGTTAGATTTTGACATCCTTATTAGAATATTTCCTTCTAATTTTGCTCTAAGCATATCCCTTTTGGATTTGCTTCCTTAATTTGTTTAAACGCTAGCTTTTTGCCTTGCTCAAAATTTCAGATAAATTTCCTCAACGTCATCATGATTTTATGAATTAGTATTTCATGATGAAACCCTCAACCCCATTTCTTAAACTATTTAAATAGCGGCCTTTTCTCTAGTTTTCATCGAATAAATTTTCTTCACCTTCTACAAGCAAAACCTCCCTTTCTTTTTTATTTGTTTTAACATTCAGAAATGGCTCCACTTTTTAATGATCGGGACTCTCTTGTTAACTTTGTTGTTCGAGAAGGAAATGGTGTCAAAGGAATGGTGGATTCAGGCCTTTCCAAGGTGCCGGAGGCTTATTTGCAACCGCCAAAAGAGCGAATAGACAAAGAAAACACGAGAAAACTTGGGCTGCCACCGATTGATTTGTCGAAGCTCGACGGTCCTGATCATGACGAAGTAGCCAAACAAATTGTTAGAGCTGCCGAGACTCTCGGTTTCTTCCAAGTTGTTAACCATGGAGTGCCTGTTGATCTACTCGAATCCCTTAAAGATACCGCGCATAAATTCTTCAGCTTGCCCCCCGAAAGGAAAGCTGTTTATCGTTCAGAAGTTAGTCCGACTCCATTAGTGAAGTATGGGACAAGCTTTGCCCCAGAGAAAGAGAAAGCTCTAGAATGGAAAGATTATATCCTCATGCAATACACCAATGATGATGAAGCTCTAGAGCATTGGCCTGTAGAGATCAAGTGAGATATACAACTATAAGTTACTAGGTCTTTGCACATGTTTTTATCTTTAACAGACACTTACTTTTAGTCAATAACATATCAGGCATAACTCTCGTAAACAGCGCCCCCGGATGCATCTCCAATCGTACATGTTCAATTTTCATATGTGGATGTTGTGCTTTACATTAGCTATTTTGATCCTTTTATTTTGTTTTTTACTTTCTAGGGGGGTGTTACTTGAGTATTTGAGGACTTCAATCAACATGGTGAAGAAATTGCTTCAAGTATTATTGGGAAATTTAGGTGTGAAACCAGAAGACGCAATGATTGATGTACTCATTGACAAGAAGATGACTAGTATGAACTTCTATCCAACATGTCCTAATCCTGATCTTACCGTAGGAGTTGGACGTCACTCCGATATGGGTACTCTTACGGTCTTGTTACAAGATGGAATTGGTGGTTTATATGTGAAAATTGAAGAAGATATAGATTTCGGAAAGAAGGAAGAGTGGATAGAAATTCCTCCTACTCCTGGCGCTTTGGTCATGAATGTTGGTGATATGTTACAGGTAAATATCAAATATTTAATGATTTTGAGATTATTTTTGGTTATTAAAAGTTTGTGATACGAAACAACGTTATAGAATAAGAAACTTTTAAGGATTAGAAAAAGGAGACCACTAATAGAAATTTTTTTTATCTTGATTTTTGTTATATTAAGAATAAATGTCGTCTCTAATTTAATAATATTGAGAAAGAATGTTGTCTCCAAAACATTTTAGAGATATAAGTTTAGGAGATGATTGTTATGAATAAATTTTTATCTTTAAAATTTTTAGAGACATCTATCTTTTGAATATAGTTATTAATCGTCGTCTATTCTTCTAAATTTTGCAATGCAAGTTGGATATTCAAACAAACCTTAGCTCTAAACCTAATTACATATTTATAATTTGTATTTTATTTGCAGATACTGAGCAATGGAAAGTACAAAAGTGCAGAGCATAGAGTTCGTACTACGAGCACAAATTCAAGGGTGTCAATACCGATTTTTACAATGCCAAGAGAAACAACAAAGATTGCACCGTTGCCTCAAGTGGTGGAGAAAGATGGAATTGCTCTTTATAGGGAGTTTCTTCTTATTGATTACATGAAGAACTTTTTCAGTAATGCACATGACGGCAAGAAGTCACTTGAATTTGCAAAGATTAATTCTGCTTGATTAAGATTTTAGAACTTTAATTTACATGAATATTAATTGTCTAATTTTAGTATGTCGTTTGATATATAGTACTTCTTACATGCTTCATATTGATTGTCAAGTTTGGGTGTTTACCAATAAATTGAAAGGTGATATACTCTTTCAAATCCTTCATTCCGATTTGTTCTTTCTTTGGACTCCAATATGAAGTTATGGGGATGAAGAGTGTACTAAACATTTATTGTCCAATGCGCTTTTATTGTTATATTAATTCAATATGTTATTGTATGAAACTTTGTTACTTCCGTGGATTAGAAAGTTGACTTGAATCGACTCGTTGAATAAAAATATTTAAATATATTTAAATATTTAAAAAAAACATAGATTTAATCGACTTGATTTTTAGTTCGGTTTTTTATTTTATATTATAAAAAAAAAATTTAGAGATGATATAAGGAGATTATTAAAGAAGGCATCATCTCTATCTTAAATTTAATAATATTGAAGACAAATATTATCATAATTTAATAGTATAGGGAACGAATGCATCCCAAAACTTTTCAATGAAACAATTTTAAAGGATAATTTTTAGAAATAATTTTTCATCCTTAAAAACTTTTAAAAATGATTTTTTATATTTTAAAAATAATTATTAATCTTTTTTAATTCTTTTAAATTTTATTTTCTTGGTTACCACTCAATCAAAACTTAAGAAAATCTTCTTTTTGATGTGATTAGTTTTTGTGTAATAAAACCAAAATAAAACTATATATATATATATATATTATATTCTCTAATAATTTTGTTAAATTCTCTTACCTTAGTATTTATTCTCCAACAGCAATGTGTGCTTTAACTCTTGATGACATAGACAAATTATTGATTACTATATAATTTTATAATTTAATAATTCTTAAAAAGTTATGATTTATTTTTTAAAGTTGCATTCCTTTTCATTATTTTTTATTATTTTTTAATACATTTATAAGCATTATTTATTTGTAAATATATGATCCACTAATAAATTGGGAAAGTCATTCTTTGACTAATGTTATATTAAAAAATAACAAATAAAAATAATAGAAAAGCTAATACTGTTTTCTATTATCAAGTGGAGATTTATATAAACATTTAGCTGACTTCATAGCTAAAAAGATAAATTTCACTTTTCCATTTCATCTATTAAAGAAATAAATAAATTTTTTATCCTTTAACATTTTAAAAATGTGTCAAACTTTACTTCCTTAAAAAATTTGCCATATTAGAGCGATAATCACATGTCTTGTCCGTTGGGCTATAATTAAAAACAAAATTAATTAATAAATTGGATTTATATTTAGTATAGTGACGGTAAATAATTTTATATGTTGTTATGAAATCAGATAATATCATTGAATTAAAAATTTTTAAAAATGAATACAAATAACATTATTTTTGATGTGGTGATATCCAAAGTTTTAAAAAAAATCAAATCGAAAGTCAATCCGTTTCAATTGTTTGAACGATTGGTTCATTTAGATAGACTTTTAAATATTTTTAAAATAATTTTAATATTAAATAAATATTAAATAAAATAAATTATTAGTCAAAAATACATTTGAATTAGTGATATGGCTTTTAGTATACTTTTAAGAAGTTACTTGTTCAAATCTCATTATATACACAAAACATTTTTGAAAAAAGATTAAGTAAAATGAAATTGATTTTTTCCTCACTTTTTATTTTTAACAGTTTTTACTCAACTAAAGTCCGATTCTCTACATAGCTCTAGGTCAAACGGACCTTCAATTTTTAATTTAATTGATTCAATCAATCAAATTATTTTAATTTTTTAATTATAATAATAATATTTAATTTATTAATAATATATAATATTATAATACATTAAATATAAACTTTAATAAATTATTCAAATTACTAACTTGATATAGTTTATTTTTAACTATATAAAATACTTCCACTTGTAAGGTTTAAAATTCTTTGTCGGCTTGAAGGATAATACCTCTTTGTCTATGTCAAAGTCAATACGAGACAACTGGAAATGAAAAGTCAAGCGTTCCTTTTTTTTTTTTTTTAATTTCGCTAAATCAATGTAAGTGGCTGTTGCATTTTCAACTTTAGGTTTTTTTTCTTTTTCTTTTTTTTATCATTTTTCTTATTAATTAATATGGCTAAAAGTCAAATATTGATTTTCAATATTCAATTTTGATATATAATTGAGATTCTTACGACCAACAGAATTCATTAAATGGAATGGCGTACCAAATTTATGTAACCAAGAGACTATCTTTTACATCGATACAGATATTTACGAGTTAAATTATAATTTAAAAATTTTTTATTTAAATTCGTATTAATTTAAAATATTATTTTATTATTTAAAATAATATTAAAAATTAAAAATTATATTAATATTTATAATTAAATTTTAAATAAAAATATTTTTTACTATATAAATAGAAATTCGGATCGTATCAATCCAACCCAAGCCAATAGTTTAGATCTATCAAACGGTTGAGCTATCGAATCAATCTACTATATTTATAATTTTATTTCTCAATTATTTTTCACAAGATTTAAGCTTATGTTGGCAAAGAAAGAGAATTTTTCCTGTAATCAAATGAATTAACCTTTATTAGCAGATGAAATAACACTTTCATGAATATATAGTTGATTTTCTCGATATCAGTTACATAATAAATTATATTCAACCAACTTGAAAATTTTACAACTTGACTTGCACGATTAAGAGAAATAACATTACTTATATAGCAGTATGGAAATAAAAATAAAAATAAAAAAACGTACTTACAATTTCATATGTGGTATCAAACAATATAAAAAAATTAGGAGCAATAATTGAAATTTTAATTAATGGTAGAGAAGGATCAAATTAATTTTACATATATCATTTTCTTTTTGATTGTATCTATATTTCTCTGCTTTGACCGTTGCCTTCGAAGGAAATTAAAATAAAATTAAAAATAAAATTCTTTCTCTTGTTCTTCTTTCACTTACTTAAAATCAAGATTTCATGATGATAACCTCGTATTTTGTGTATTTATACTTAATCGTTTATTTTGTTATATTATAATTATATTTAAGATATTTTAAATTTATAAAAATTTTGATATGCTTGATATTAATATATTTTTTGTGTTATATTTTAATTATTTTTTGTGTAATATTTGTATCATATAATTATATTGCATTTAATTTTTTTATAATTGAAGTTGTCAAAATTTAATTTTTGATCATTAAAATTAAGAGTCCAGCAATTAATCAGATCATGTAATATTCTTAGATAGGATGGTGATTTTTAAAATTATAATATAAAAAATTTCTCTAAAAAATAAAATATAAAAATATATATAAAAAAAAGGAGGAAAGTAACGTTTGGATCCCAAATTAGTAAAGTCAGAATTTTCCTAAAACTAGAAAGGTGCAAAAGAAAAATTAACATTCAATAGTATTGAATTTATATTGTAAAAATTTGTTGGTATTTTATTAAAATTTAAATACTTAATATAATTATTTTTTGATAATAGTAAATATTGAATTTTTAAAATTATTAATTTAATTAATATAATATTTTTATATTATTTTGAATAGCTCTCAATAAAAATTAAAAGGGAAATTTATCTTCTGTGACCAAAAAGAGATAATTTATTTAAACAAAAACTTTTAAAAATAAATTCGACTTAACATATTTTATATTAAGCGAGAAGTAGTTCTCTACTTACTTATTCTATTCAACACATTTTGAAAGTATTCTATAAAGTAACTTTTAATAAGAGTTATCAAACACCTTGAAAAAAAAATTAAACTGTTAAAAATTTTATTTTCAATTAATTAAAAAGTAAAATTTTCAACATTTTTTTAATGTGTTTGATAACTCATATTAAATTTTACACAATAAACAATTTTTGACAAAAAGTGTTAAATGAAAAAGTAAGATAGAGAGTTTTATTACTTACAGTGTATGTTAAGTCAATTTTATTTTTTAAAAATTATATTTGAATTAAATTATTTTTTATAAAAAAATGAGATATTTTAATGAAAATTATTTTAATTACACTTTTAAATTTTGTCAACAACTATCAAAAATAATACGTATATATGTTAAATTGATTAAATTTGTAAAATCAAAATTTTCAAAATTCGAAATTTAAATTTATCAAAAAATATATTATATTCAGTATTTAATTTTCCGTAACATATCAAATAGCTTTTAAAGTAAAAATTCAGTATTAAAAATTCAGCACTTAATTATTTAGTACCTAATTTTAAAATGTGTGTTTTTTATTCTTTTTATTGCTGTTCTTTGTTGAATTCAATGGATTCTAGACATTTATGCTATATAAATAAATAAATAAATGAATGGTAACATTTATTCAACCAATTGGTTTTCATTTTTTCAACCAAGAATGGTAACATTCTTGACCACTATAAGCCCCCCAAAACAAAATCAAAATTCTTATCAAGCCATTTTTTTTTTCTCTTTTTGATAGGAATTTCAAGTTAATTGATGATGGGAAATGATAAAAAAAAATTCTTTAAATCTGATTAATAAAGTTACCTATGTAAGCATAGTGTGAACTTAATTTGAAATTAAATTTATAGAATTATATTGATTGGTTCCTTTTTTTCGTACGTTAATTAACACAATCCGTTGATTTTTTACATATATAATATTTAAATATAATTTTAATTTTTTTGAACTAAAAAATTTATCAACAAAATACTATTTTAAACTTGAATTTTATATTTATTCATTGATTTCAACAATTTTTTTTAATTATAAATTTACCGTTATCCCTATTTGCACGCACCTTCATTATTTTGTTATATTATGGAAGTCACGCCTTGGGAATAGGAGAAATAAAAGTGTTTGGTGGGTATTAGGTCTGAAATTTTTTTATTTATTTTTAAATTGATTGGTTTAAAAATTTATTTTATTATTAAAAATAATATTAAAAATTAAATTATTATTTTTTATTAATATTTATAATTAAATTTTAAAAAATAATTTTTATTATTTAAATAATAATTTAATTTATATTAATTTAATTAAAATTAAAAATTATATATAAATTTAATTTAATATGAATTAAATTTATCAAATTAAATAAATTCTCTGATTATGAACAAAGATTAAAAAAAACCACATTTAAAGGAAACTTGTGTCAGCTTTATTGGATCCATCTTATCCATAGATAATTCAAATTGTCATCTTGATAGTTTCTTTTAATAATAAAAATAATAATAATAATAATAACAACAATGTGTATTCATATGAAAACCGTGGATAGCCAGGGATAGTTTTGCTTTTTCAAATATATATATATATATATATATATATATAGTCAAGTAAAATAAATAAAGTAAACAAAAACTGCAGATAATGTGAACGTGAACGGGACACTTCGGTAGTTTAAGTTTAAACCTTAAACATCGATTTCACTTACCGTTGACAAAGTCGGTAACTACTGGTTTAATATTATTATTATTAACACAATTTTTAAAATAAAAAAATTTAAATTAGGAAATTTTTAATTTTTACAATTAAAATTATAATTTGATAATTCAAATAAAAAAGTTAAAATGAATAGAACTTTTATGCTTTAAAAATTTACTTTCAAATAAAAATAATTTTATTAGTTTTATATTTATAAATTTTAATTTTTTAATATTTTAATTTCTCATACTTTTTTTTTTTTCATTTTGTTCCAACATCGATATCAATTATAATTGGAAAGGCACGTGGTGCCCGGAAGTCTTGATTTTGCCTAACGTCTCTTTCGCCCTTTCCAATGTCCCGGATGATGTACAATTTTTGACGAATTGAACAATTTAATTTGGATATAGAATTTCAATTTTTTTATAGGTATCCTCAACAAATCTTATTTAAGGTTAGAGTTTGTTTACATAAAATTAAATCTTAGTTTTATTTTGTGAATATAATTGTATATTATTATTTATATTATATTTTTTTAAAAATTTAGAATGATGTTATCTTACATTGTTTAAATTTTGGATTATTTGTCATTTTATATTCAAATTGATCTTTTCTGTTTATTGTCAATTGGTTTTAAGTTAGATGTTCAATAAGGTATCATAGTCCGGATTCTATTATATTATTCTTGCCTGGTTCTTTTACTTGTTAACCCTTTGGAATTTGTTACGTGGTATGATGAGGTCGGTTAAAATGATTATATCTTAAATCAGTTAAATCTTAAATTGCACATGATCTTATATTTAACTTTAATATTTTCATCCATTTTCCATTGATTTTGTATTGATACCTCATTATTAGCTTTCAATTAGAGGTGTTCATAGTCAAGCCATAACCAGAAAGTTTAGCCTAGCCTTGACTCGTAGTTTGAAATTATTGTTCAAAAAATATTTTATATTAATATTTATATTTTTTTACACTTATATTTAAATTAAAATAATTTTTATTAAATTAAACAGTTATTTCGATCCGACCACCTTGACTTGAATAAAAAAACCTATGTCAAACTTAACTTAATTTGAACTAAACCAAATAAGTTATTTGACTGTTAAACAAATTTAGTCAGGTAGCTGAAATTTGGACAATTGGGAAAGGTACAATAATGGGAGTTGGTCATATAAAATTCTGATTTAATCATCAATTTCAAGCAGATGATGATGGTTTTGTAGTTTAGCAATTAGAGTTAGTATTATGATATGGGCGCTTTTATGGTCTTGTTACAAATAGCTTTAACAATTTTAAATATGGCAGGATTATACGATATAAAAATAATTAAAAATATAATATAAAATACGATATAAATATATTAAAATTTATAAAAATATAAAATTTTTTAAATACAATTATAATATGTAAAAATATGCAAATTTAATATCAACACATAAATTATCAAATCTAGCTATAAAATTCCAAAAGATACAAATATTGTTAAGGAAGAATGGGTGAAGATTCTTCCTACTGGTGCTGTAGTCATCAATGTTGGCGAAATGCTAAAATGAGGTTCATTTCAAAATTTGACTCAAGGTCTTTTTTAAATGGAAAATAAGCATGCAAATATCATGTTTTTAATTAATTTATGTTTTGTCTACGGATATTTAAACGCAAAAGTTCATTGGAAGTCGTATTATAGTATAAGAAACATTTTAGTATTTATATTATTAAATTAATATTTTAATCTTTATGCTTTTTAAATTATAGCAAATAAGAAAAAAAATTAATAGTGTTAAAGAAATGTTTAAATATTAATAAAATATTGATATGCCATGTGACGTGAGATTTTAAATTTTATTCATAAACAGATTTGGGTTACAGGTTGGATTTAAGTTTCTTTTTTTATAAAAAATTTAAAATTCTACATCATATGACACGTCAACATTTTATCGGCATTGAAATGATTTTTTAATATCATTAACTATTTTTTCTTATTTACTATAATTTAAAAATTACAGAGACTGAAATATTAAATTTAATAGTTTATGAAATAAAATATTTATTTCACTATAGTACAAAGACTATCAATGAACTTTTACAGATATTTAAATAATGGGAGGTACAAAAATGCGAAACATATGATTGGTACAACAACCACAAAATTATTAGTTTTAATACCGATATGGGAAAGGTTAACGAGTGTCTATACAATATTTTTTAAAAAAGTGTAATTATTACAAAATAAAAAAATTATGTAATTATTACAATATTATTTTTTAATTTCATAAAAATAATTAGCTAGATGTAACTTTTTTTTTTTATAAAAAGTGAAAAGATATTAACGGATGATATAATTACCTATTAAGTGAACCATTCCAATATTTACTATTATGAAATAACCCCGGAATATTGGACCATTACCTCTAGTTTTTTAGAAAGATGGAAGTGAGAATATAATAAAAAAGTCGAACACAACAAAAAAATTTAATAAAAGCATCCGAGTATTTGATTTAGTTAGTATATAATCTCTTTCTAAAAATAAAATTTAATCGAAATTATTAAAACACCTAACCGAAAATCAAATTGAATCGGATGAAAATTGTTGGTAATCCAATTATCCTTAAAGAACAAAAGACACTTTGTAACTAAAGAAAACAAAGCCCAAAAATATGCATATTGCCAATCCAATACATAGTAAAATTAGGCCTAGTTAGTCTAACTTAGCTTTCAAAACCCATTTTCAAGCCTTATCCGAGTTCTTTCTTTCTCCCAAAAGCCAATCTGAAAAGTCCACAGAAGCCAACTTCATTCATTTCCCACAAGTACTTTTCTTTTTTATAATCTATTATTACAATCTTCCCCGCAGGCCAACTGCATTTTCCAACCAAAAGGTAACAAAAATAAGATAAAAAAACAATCTTCTCTGTTTTTGTTCATATTCTTCATTTGTTGGAATCTGTTTGATCTTTCAATACGTTTTTTTTTTTGTTTTTTTTTCATGTTTTTCAATCCCTTTTTTCTTTAGAAATGAAAAAAAAAAAAAAAAAACCCAGATTTTAAACTTGCCCATCAAGATTTTGTAAGCTCCTATTGCTTAGTTTCATTTGGTTTCTGACATTTTTCGAATCAGATGTTGATAGATCGCTATTCAATAGCTTTGTTTCTGGTTCTTTCGTTTCTTGTTGGAGTCTTGGATGCTAGCGCTGGTGATGCTGATCCACGTTACAGGTTCTTCCATTTTTTCCTCCATTACCATAATTCATTTTTTGTTCTTTTTAATATATCAATTTTCTACCTTTAGCTTATGCATCATATATATCTGTTTATAGTAGGGGAAAAAAAGATTCATTTTCCAACTATCCTGGGAAAATTGCTGTCAGTTGGTATTTCGTTTCAATGAAAACTGTACTTGGTCATTGATTTTCGATTGGATGCTGAAGGATCTTGAGACTTAATCAAAGTCTTAATAAGGTCAATAACCTTATGTATTTGAAATTTATTTCATTAATTATAAAGGGCAGGTCTTTCAGTAAGGATTGCAGTAGGATGCATAATCTGATGGGTTTTTGTTGCTACCTTAAAAGATGAAAAACTAAGGATTCTCCACTGAGTGTAACGAGCTTTAAAAATACACACACACACACACACACATATATATATTCTCCACTGAGTGTAACTAGCTTTGTATATGTTCTTGATGCAAGTCTCAAAAATTTGGTCCTTTGAGTCCTTTATGGCGACGTGCCTCATATGGGTTATGGGTAAGATTAGGAATTTTAATGTTTATTGTTAAACCCTGGGGATATAAGGAGCAGCATCTTTGAGTATATTTGTAATATAGTGTGAAATTTTACTCCAAGTTAAAGAGACTTAATGTATAGGGGAGCTCATAAAGGTTGATACTTGATTGGTTGGCCTGGCCCCTGTCTAGATCAATGGTAATTTCCTCTCAAGTCTAAGTCAAACTTATGTTGGTCACAACAATAGAAGTACTTTTTGATTGCAAGTGTTTGTGTCAGTGAGTTAAGTCTTTTGTATTTCTTCTTTTAGCCTTAATGATTTTAATTAGAGAAGAATATCAAGTTATTTTACTTATCTTCGTGGTTAAAAGCAAGCTTTCAGGTGCTAAGAAGCATTCTTAGGTGAGATAAGATATCATATAGAATGCCATATATGCACATATGTCTGCATACATTTAATAAAGCGTGAGTTTTGTTCTGATTTAATTTGACACTCCCGCACCCTTGCATCTATGGCTATCTATTTCATATTGGGGACTTAGAAACAGTTCTATTAAATATTATTGTGATGTAAGTTCTATTTGGATGACTGTACTAGATATACATTTCCATTTTGATGCTTACTGTTGAAACCTCGAGAGAAAGCACTTAGTGGAACTTAATCTAAAATTGAGCCTTTAGTCTTCGTTGTTGATACTAGTCTTGACCCATCACCCATGATTCTCTGTGTAATTTGAAATGGGGCAAGGGTGTTTCCTGTTATGGATTGCAATATGCCATACTCTTTTTTCTCTGACTTGAAATTAATTTTATCCTGAATCCTAATACTTTTTTTGTATGAATTGATTAGAGTTTGACATTTAAGTAGTGTACAACATGGAATGTTTTGAATTTCAGGGCTTGCATGGCACAATGTGAGAAAACCGGATGTGTTGGGGGAAGATGTTTTCCGCATTGCAAGTTTCCTTCCGATGGTGATGCTGTTAATGGTCCATGGTATATGCAAGAACCACTTTACTTGAAGTGGAAACAATGGGATTGCCAAGGTGATTGTTGTTACAATTGCATGATTGATAGAGAGAAAGAAAGGGAAGCGGATGGTGATGGACCTGTCAAGTATCATGGTAAATGGCCCTTCAGGCGTGTTTTTGGAATTCAGGTTTGCTTTTTCTTTTATTTTTTTCATATATTGGACCCCAATAAAGATTTCTTTTGGTTTATATAGAATTTTTATGGTGGTCTTTTTGCGGTATTGATCTTGACTTCGCTGTTTATTTGCTCAGGAACCAGCTTCTGTAGCTTTCTCTGCACTCAACCTAGCAATGCATTTTCATGGTTGGCTATCTTTCTTCATCCTTCTTTACTATAAGTTACCTTTAAGGCAAGATAAGAAGGCATACTATGAATTTGCAAGCTTGTGGCACATATATGGGCTCTTGGCGATGAACTCATGGTTCTGGAGTGCAATTTTCCACAGTCGGTAATCATTTTTTTTTCGTTCACCGCTTCTCCCACTATTCCCCATGCAGATAAATTTGAGTGGCACTTTGTGTCAATAACATGGTTGATTCTTTTGAGATGGTACTGGCAAACATAGGTTTGGCTTTGAAATATAGGTCAATGTTACATAGAGTCGAGTTTATTTTTCCGTTTAGATGGATCACTTTTTGCTTATGTAAAATCATAAAGCCAATGTAACAAGGGGAACTCAAAGAAACTAATCTGAGCTTCTTGCCTATTATCATTTTGCCAAAGTTAGATCCTGAAACTGGCATTCTAAATAGAACCCAGTTTTGCATCTCTCCTTACTCTGGTCTGTATTCTGTGTTGCATGTGCTCGGATTGAAGTGTCACAGTTGGATGTATCAGACGTGGTATGTTTTAACCTTTTGTGAGGTACTTCCGATATTTAGAGGATCAGATCGTGCTTACGATGTCTAGCTTAAGGCATCCAATAACATAGTTGTGTAAGAATAAAGAACAGTCAGAGTAACATAGTTTGTCATTACACCTAACAGCTGGAGATTTTTCTTATTCTATGTTACCGGGCTCAAGGGTGAGTGTCGGATATAAGTATATATCCAACATACGTATGCTCAATTTTTTCTTAAGTTTTTTTTCATATATTTGAAAGTTCACAATCCCATACCCATATCTGAATGCGTCTTAAATAGAGGTGTCGGACATGGGCAATTTAGTTAAAATGAAGAGTCCGTATAACTTAGTTCTTGTTGCATGCTTTCTGCCTGTTAATTAGTATACATGGGGATATTACAATTTTATTGATGATTTGTCTAGAGTGGCAAATATTTGGCTTAGTTGGCCTCATAATAAATCACACGCATGCTTAGAACTTTAAGCTCTCTCTCTCTCTCTCTCTCTCTCTCTCTCTCTCTCTCTGAGTAACAGCATGCACACACATATGATGGTCATGTTTCTGACTGCGACATGTTTGTTTGAACCACAGTGATGTGGATTTGACAGAAAAGTTAGACTACTCATCCGCTGTGGCACTGCTTGGGTACTCTCTTATTCTCGCCATACTCCGAAGCTTCAATGTGAGAGTTGAGGCTGCCAGAGTCATGGTTGCTGCTCCATTTCTCGCCTTTGTGACGACCCATATATTATACCTCAACTTCTACACCCTCGACTATGGTAAGATCTCCATTCTTCGAATGTTTCTGCTTTTAACATTTTTTTTCCGAGGGTTAAGTATACATAATATGCTCTTAGTTAATTATATTACTTGCAAAAGATACTCCACTTGATTTTGACAGTTCAAGTCTTCATTTTTCTTGAAGTATCTGTCCAACACATATCCAAACATGAGTATAGGGATATGATCTTTCGAGAACCCTCCAACTACATGGAAATCTTGGAAAAACTTAAGTATACCCATATCAGACTCATACATGTGTCTAACACTCACAGTCGAGTTTGCATACCATAATGAGCATCTTTTGCTGAAACATGATTTTCTTGCATTACTGGCCGCAATAACATGATATGAAACATTGTACAGGCTGGAACATGAAAGTTTGCGTAGTCATGGGGGTTGCTCAACTTCTCATCTGGGCAATCTGGGCCGGTATGACCCGCCATCCTTCTCGTTGGAAGTTGTGGGTTGTGGTCATCGGAGGTGGCCTTGCAATGCTTCTGGAGATCTATGATTTCCCTCCCTATCAAGGATTCTTTGATGCTCATGCTATATGGCATGCCACAACCATTCCGCTCACATGCCTATGGTGGAGCTTCATTCGAGACGATGCCAAGTTTCGAACTTCAGCCGTCCTTAAGAAGGCTAAGTAGCCCCTTCCGGTAAAAACTAACATGTAAACTTCATATTATTGGAAGAAGGTTTTTACATATCATATTTCCTCGTTATTTGTTCTTGTTATGATGCAGAAATGAAGGAGATTTGCTTAGTTGGGATTCTTGGTTGAAATTTGAAAAAGACCATTTTTGTTGGAATTGGATTTTGAGATTGACCTGAACTTGGATTCTTTAGTAGGTTCAATTATTTATAATTTGTTGAATCAGGATTTGGTCCAGTTGATTCATACGTTCATTTTTAAAAGTTAACATTTAGTAAGTTCAGAGTTTGCATCTTAGCATCTTCAATTAGACATAACAATTTTTGTATTTGTGTCATGTTCATGTATTTCACTATATCAATAATCGTGTTTAAGGCATTATATATATATATATATATAAATTTTAATACGTTAATAATTTATTATATAGATTTTAAAACATATATTTATGTCGATCCATGTCATATTTGTATATTGTGCTTAATATTACCAAATCAACTCCCTCCTTTATTTTTAAGTTATGGTATTTATGAGCATTCATGTAGGTGGCCCTAGCATGGTAAAAAAAATGCTACACTTACAAAAAAGTCTAAAAGAAAGATACTCAAATTTTGATGTTCATAAAATTTAGTATTAATTATTATAATGAGTACAATTCTATATCACCTTTAAAATAGACTTTTAACTTTGTACAATATTAGAGTACTTTAGGGATTTTGAGATTAACCGGGGCTTGGTTATTATTATTTTCATTTTGTTTTTTTTCGGTTAGGGATCTCTTAGGTTTGGGAGCATTTCATCTACAATTTTTTTTACAATTTTACAATTATCCAATCACAACATAAAATTATGTTGGGATTCACCATTTAAAACCATAAATTTTAAATCATATTTTCGTAGATCCTATACAATTTAAGATTATAATCGATTAATTGTATTACGGTAATTATACGTTGTATGTATTCCTTAAGTTATTTTTTTTAGGCGATCTTAAGGGCGTGAGATGCATTCAAAATTTTACTTTGGGGATGCTTTTTATAAGAATTAAACCTAAGTTAAAAAAAGTAAGGGAATTCCTTTCTCACCAATTGGATTAATATTAAGCGAATATTTTTTTCTTTATCTATATTATAATAAAAGAGTTAATTAAATTAGTGTTATGAGTTAATTCACCACCAACTTGATTAATAAAAGTACTTAAAGATTTTTAAAAAATAGGATTGATAATGATAATAAATTAGGAATAATTATTCTTTTTATATCTACAAACTACCTAGTAATTCTTCTTAAACATAATTATTCTCAATCAGAGTGTTTTATCTATTCATGTACTAGATGTACCATGATCTAGTATACATATCAGCTTAAAGTAGTGTAAAATTAATTAATTTTATGATTTACAATTTCATTCACAAATTCATATTTTAATATACCAATCGTTGGGTTTAGCAATGTAACTATATTCATCGTACATATAAAGTTTTCAAATCACTAATATCTTTATCATATTCATCGAGAATATTATCTTTTTTAATATATATATAATGGTTAAATTTTTTTCTCATAAGATTTATATGTAACTAAGTTATGCTATACAATGGCTCTATTTTTATAATTAAATTTTAATAAAATTTTTTATTATTAAATAATAATTCAAGCTAGCCGAATCAAATTTTTAAAACCTTTATCTAATGTCTAACCTAAACAGATAGCCTAACTCACCCATGAATAAGTGTAATCTCTAACTATTAATTAGCATTTAAATAATAAATATGAATTATATTATTCACTTAAGGCAATAGTTTTAATCAACCTCTCACCTTACACAACAAGCAATCAAAGCCAAAGCTTTAATTTGGTCTTTAATCTATTTCCAAATATGGGTTCAAAGGCTTTAGCATCAATCATCTTTCTTCTTTCTCTCATCCTCTTTTTTTTTTTACTTGGTTCGCTCTCAAAGTACTCCAACTTCTTGCCCTCAAGATCTTGGCACTTGCGAACAAATATTAAGCCCGACGTTCGCTAACAACGGATGTTGCAAACGATTTCGAAGTTTGAGTGATCGTGATGTAGCTGCTTGCTTGTGCGATATCTTGAAAGCCAATGGTTCGAAAATTCATGTCAGCTTCAACTCTGCACTGAGGGTATCCGTAGGTATTGCGATTTGTCCTCCGATGGTTATGACTGTGCATGAAACTGTTCTACTTAATTAATTAAGCCCAATCTCTCTTTCTCTTTTTTCTTCAGCAATGTTAATTTTAGGTTCCCATGTCATGCTATGAACTTTGTGATTAGCTCATGCATGTGCAATGAACAATCTTTAATAATTCTTAGAATTTTACATCACTTCTTTTGTAATTCCATTGTGGCAATTACGTTTCTTTGCATAATAAAATGATGGGCTTATTAAGATCGTTACTATGCCATTTTTGCTTCATATATTTTTTTTAAATTTATTTAAGTAAGCTTTTAATTTTTTTATTTGTATTCAAATAATTTTTATTTCAAATGAAATATTAAAGTCTTATTTAAGTATGAAATAAGGGTTACATGTTTATTTGAATATAAATCAAGTGTTTACATTTAATATATTCAGATAATATTACTTTATTAAAAGTTTTTAAAAATAAATATACATAACTCTATTTTTAATGAGATCTTACAATCCGTTCATTAATAGTGTAAATATATATATATATATATATGAATTGTTAATATGTTACCTATAAATCCATAAGTTAAAAATTTATTTAAATAGAATAAAAATTTAAGAGTTTATATGTTTTTTTTTTCTCATAAGTATCAATTGAATCTAGAAGTTCATGCTCAAAACTTAAGTCTTTAGGCTTTGTGGGTACATATGTAGCTTAGTCCACGAATGCTCTTAGGTGGGGATTTAAATAAATGAAAGAATTTTTTTTTCTTTAAATTGTTTTATCTTAAAGAAAAAAGAGAAGTAAAAAAGGAAAAGAAATTTGATGATAACTTAGGATAAATAATAATGACTAATTAATGAATAATCTAATTGTTATATGCGTAGGGAAAAAAACTCGTTTACTTAATAAAAAAATAAAAAAATCAAAACAGTTTAATAGAACGATTAAAGCCAACAAAATTTAAAAAAAAAACTAATTCTAATTAAACTCTCATTTTAAAATTACAATTCAAACGTTTTAAAAACTTCATATGGCATCAATTGATCTAAAAATTGCATAATTGAATTTAAAACATAAAAATAAGTTTCCAAACCCTGCCAATTAGAGGGAACGGTCAAATAAAGAGTCTAATCCTGACTTAAAATATATGTCTTAAATTCTATCGAAGCCTACTCATCTAAATAGATAGCCTCTAATTTTCTTAAAAATATGTTTTTTAATTTAATCTTTAGTAATTTAATATTTTCTTTTATTAAGTTTTAAAATATAGATAACTTAACGTATTTTTTAATATTAACTCTTTAATGTTATATAATTATTCTTTATATGATTAGAATTATATAATATAAATATAAAATTAATAAATATTATATAATTGAAAAATGGGTAAGGTTGGATTAGGCTCGGATCTTAAATGCTAAAACCAAGGCCGAATTGTTTTTTGAATGGCTTAAATTTTTTATCCAAACCCATTTTCAAAGGAGCATATCACATATAATTACTATAATATAATTAAATAATCACAATCTTAAATTGTGTAGAGTCCACGAAAATATTATGCATAACTCAAAATTTTAAGTGGTGGACTCTTACATAATTTTATATTATAATTAGATAATTATAGAATTATAAAAAAATTATAAATAAAATAATTTTCACTTTCAAATATTTTTATTTAAATCCTTCCAAATATAAATATACTTTCGGATAAACACCTCTACTACCAACTCCAATGGCCACAAATTCTACATCTTTTCCAATTAATCGTCATTTCTTGTCGCATTATTGAGCTGATTCAATATCTAATAAAAATTCAAAAGTACAAATGAATGGAAATCAAATGCGCAAATCACAAATCATGGATGTTAGATTTAGTTTGCCAAAATCAACCTCAGTTTATTACCCTTGTTGAAAAAGGGATTGATGACAGTTTAAATAATTGTGTTTTTTGGGGCCAAAAAAAATAATTGCATTTAAATATTAAAAGAATCCGTAAATTATTTTACTTAAATTTAATAAATTTTTATATTTTTATTGTATCTAAATAAAGAGTTATTGTTTAATTTATATCTAAATAAATTTTTATTTCAAATAAAAGATCAATTTATGTTAAGAGTTTATTTAATCATAAATTAAATGTTAAAAACTTATTTGAAAACAAATTAAAAGCTAAGAACTTATTTAAATGTAATAAAATTTTATCTTAATAAAGTGATAAATTTTGTGGCTTTTATTATTTTAGCCTTTTTAATCTCAAATGACATATAGGATTTCAAAACATAACTTCAAACTCAATTTAATTGCCAACAACTTGTGAAATAAAAAGAGTAAATAAAACAATTGAAAGCTAATTTTCAAATTCATTTTGTGGCTTTAAGTCTTTTATTTCAGATATTTCGTTGTGTTAATTATAAAATATTAAACCATAACAAAGGATTCAATTAAAAAATAATTATTTTTTTACTTTCTTTTATATATTTAGTAGTGTATGATTTCTTTTGTTGCAAGCACTATAATTTTATATTTAGTTGTTATTTTTTGACTTTCTTTTGTTAGACTTTGACTTCTTCTTTTTTTTTTCAAATTAAATTATGTTTTATTTATTTTTTTCCAAACTCAAGGAAGCGTAAATAAATAAAATATAAAGTACAATTTTTTTATTGACTCAGTTAGAAATATAATTATTCTATATTTAGGAAAAAGAGTAAACTAAATTTACAAAAGTATATGTCAATTTTTTAATTCATTTATAAAATTTAAAATTTTAACAAATTATGTATAAAATATTTTTATGCAAAATGAAATTAATTTTAAAAAAATTATTTCTATCAACTAGACCTATATAAGAGTCAAATTACTTGTTCAAATCGGCTTAGTCAACTCGTATTTGATCAAGTTTAAGCAAAAAATTTTTATTTCAGATAACTTAAATTACTATTTATTAATAAAATTATAAAATATATAAATATTAATATAAAATAATTTTAATACTTTTTAAAATATAAATATTTTTCCAATTCATAACCAATTTTAAACGAAGCATATAAAAAAAATTCGGAAAAGAAGAGGTCAACTGTCAACAGAACATTTGAAAGAAAATATATAAGTATCAGTGAAGTGGCGGCCACGCAAGGAGGGCACCTGGGCCTATATAGAAAGAGAAAAACAAGCTTATGGTTTTCATCCTACCCTTTTCTTTCAATACTTCAGGTTCATTCTTCCTTTTCCCTTCCTTCTGTTTCCTTTTTTTTATTTTAAATTGAATTTTTGTATTTATCATTTGATATATATATATATTTATGCTTAGTTATTTAAATTAAAAATGAGTATCAAATAACATATTTAATTAGTGATAAAAAATTAATTAAAAAATAAAATTTGATTGGATCATGAAAATTGAAAAAAACCAAATATATTCAATTATTCCTTGAATCGAATATTACTGTTTGAATCAGTTTTTGATTTTCTTTCTTTTTTCTCCAGCCTACTTCAATTTGCTTCTTTTTTTTCCCTTTTAGTTGCAGGAACTAGGGGAACGTGTTGATTTAACAGCAAATGGCTAAGCATCAGCCTGATTTGATCATATGCCGGAAACAACCAGGTATTGCAATTGGACGACTTTGTGAGAAATGTGATGGCAAGTGTGTAATCTGCGACTCTTTAGTCTTGCACGCTTGTTCGGGTTTGTGATGAATGTAACTATGGTTCATTGCAGGGTAGATGTGTCATCTGTGGAGGACTGGGAAAATCTGATGCATACTATTGCAAAGAGTGTACACAACTAGAGAAAGATCGCGATGGTTGCCGGAAAATCGTTAATCTGGGGACTGGGCAAACAGACTTGTTCTACGAACGTAAAAAGTACGGTTTTAAGAAACGATGATCACAAACGAGGCTGCAGTATAGGAAAAAAAAGATTTGCAGATGTTGTTATTCGAATTTTAAACTTACTAGATATCGATAATTGTATTAATTAACTGAGCTTAAGTCCCGTGCTCATCTTTAAATGATTATCTGTTGCCCTTGCTTATGTACTTGGAGATAATATATTAAGAGCACTGGGATTATAGTTAAGACTTTGGTTTTTGAATTTATTCTTGTTGAAAATGATTTCTCACGAACCCTTTAAGCACAAACTTTATGCCTCAGGATTTCTATTTGTGTATTGTTCTTAGTCCATGTGAAAAGCTTGTTGGATCTTGGATTGAACCTAAAACTTTTTAATTAAAAATCTTGAGTTCTAAGTGTTGGATTATTTTCTTTAAGGACATGTCAATGCTTTTTGTGAGATTTATCACCATCATTCCTTCAAATTTTATGTGATACGGCAGAGTGTAGCATTACTCAGACTCAAAGATGATTATGTATCTGATTCAGATATGTTTATTTTTTAAATATTTTTTTAATATATATGAAAGATTTTTGAAAGATTATGTCTTCATACTCATGTCCTGATATGTGTCAAATATAGATATTTAACATAGTACTTTAAAAAAATGAAAAGTCGAAGCAAAATAGGCTAAGATTACTTTTATAGTTTGCTCCTTCAATTATGGTGACTTTCCCAGGTGATTAATGTTGTCTCTCCTGACCAGAAACGCTAAGGAAAGTGGTGATTGATTAGTGGTAGATTACTTTCAAAGTTGTTGGCATTTTTGTTTATAAGTTGATTAGAGTTTGTTATTTAAGTAGTTTACTGCATTGTTTGGTTTTTACAGCTCTTGCAGCACAATGCCACGTATGTACTGATATAAGTATACTTGATTTTTTTTATTTTATTTCATATATTTGAAAAATCATACCTCGTATTAATGTTCGAATATATGTTAAACATAGATGTCGAGTTCAGATACTAAGGAAAACTAAGAGTTCAAATAACATAGATAATGATTTTATGAGAGAGAAAAAAAAAAGGGAAGAAAGAGAAGCACTTCGCGATTAACCTGTTAAGAATTACGGTTAACAGCCCTTCAACTTGGGATTTGGTTTTGCATTTTAATGCATTAAACCTCAGCTGGAGATTCCTTTTGGATTTTTTTGGAATGCTGTCATGGTTTCCAGCAGTATGGATCTTGATGTACCCCTGATGATCCGATCTATGTTATTCAAACTCTAAATGGATATCGCATATAGATATATATCTAAGACAAGGATATTTAATATGATGTATGTGAAATGCGAATATTTTGAAGAAAAAGGAAGAGTTAGGTAGCATAGCTCTCAATCCTAAAGTTTTAAGATGTACCTCAAAACTGGGTGTGGCTTTAAAGCATAGGCCAATATTACATTGCGTAGAGTTCATTTTCTGGTTTCGGCAAAAGTATTTTTCATTTTAACGAGTGGAGTAACCATGATCTTGTTTGAATTACTTTATCCAATAACCTGAAAAATCATAGCATAGACCTAATAATATTAAATGTGACATGATAATGTAATATAAACATAATATAAAAAATAATTAAAATATAATATGAATATAAAATAAAAATATGAATATCTTAAAATATATATAATATAAATTATTAATATATTAATATTTATTATTAATATAAAATATTTTAAATATTATTATAACGTAATAAAATATATAAATTATAAAAAATCTGCATAATGCAAGGTAAAACGTGAAGCCACGAAAGTTTGTGTCATCATTGGGGTTGCGGAATCTCTTCCCATTTGGGCTGTTATGATACCCCTACATTAGCAACTAGCAACTAGCAACTAGCGAGGATGTTTTTATGATGTATTTATATTTTGTAAATTATATAATTATATTATATAAATTTTAATATATTAATAATTTAATTTATATAAATTTTAATAAATTTATTTATTTATATTATATCATATTTGATATTTTTTTAATCATATTTAAAATTATCGTATTTATTCTCCTTAGCTGCATATTGTGGAGTCTTTAGTAGGGATGATACCAAATTTTGAACTTCCAACCTTCTCAAGGAGGCCAAGTAAAGATAAAAAACAGCATTGACAAGTCAAATTGAAAATCAGTTATATTTGATGAGCGATAGAGATCAATCGTTTAGTGAACCAATAAAGGTTTAAAAAAAAAAATCAGATTGATTGATAAAAATTTGATTTTAAATTTATTTTATTATTTTTTAAATTATTTTTTAAAAAAATTAAATTTTAAATTTTTTAATTTTATATTAAAATTATACGATTAAATATACATTTTTATTAAATATTTTTTATATTTATTACTTATTTACTGTTAAAAATCCTACATTTAATATTTAAGTTATTTTCAATTGATTTAAACCAATCAATTATATAAATTCAACCAATATTGAAAAGTCTTACTAATATAAGTTTCAACCCCTTTTTTTTAATTCATTGGGCAAACTAGAATGAGCCAAGTGACAAGTAGAAAATAGGACTCCGAATAATGTAATTTTATATATAGTATAGGACACTTAAATATGTTAAATAAAACAATATTACAAGTTGGTATGAACTTTTTTTTTTTTTTTTTACTTTTAAACTTCGATGGTAGCTTGATTTTGAATATATTTAATTTTTACATTTATAAATACATTTATACATGCATGTTAGAAATAGTGAGTAAAAAATCAAATTGAATCGATTGAATTGAGAATTGATATATTATTTAATAAGATATAATATATTAACCTAGTGAATCGTACAATCAATTCAATCAATAAAAACTTCGTAAAAAGCTAGTTTTGTATTTTTTTTTCGAAATTATATTTGTAATTGATGAGATCTGAATTTTTAACTTATTAATTTATATTAAATTATACCATTAAATCGAATACATATTTTATTATAAATATTTAATATTTATTTGATATTAAAAAGTAAAATATTAAAAAAATTAATCAAATCTATCAATCTAAACGATTTAAATTTTAATCCGATTTTTTTAACATTGATTAAAAATAATTAAATCAATTATAGGATTCATTAGGATTGAAACTTGGCGTGCAAGATCAATAATTCTACTAAAAAAATTTAAAAAAAAAAAAACAAAGAATTGAAAATATTCAAAGAAATGAAACTTTTCAAAAGTCAAAGAATTTTTTGGATGGGTAGCCAGCTGCATTAAAGCCCAAAACCCCAAGCCCAAAATGGAAAAGGAGAAAAACCCTAGCTGATGTCCCTCCTCACACTCGCTCTCTCAATCGCATTTCGTCGGCATCGCATCGAATATAAATAGCGAATATCCTCCATTATTGTGCCCCCTCATTCGAGAGAAAGAGTTCCCATAATCTTTGCCTCTTTCTCTCTAAGGTCTGCTATTTTCCCTTTCAAATTTTACTAAGATCTGTTTCGATTTAGATCCTTAAGTACTCATTTTTTCTTGTTCTTGAGCTTAAATCCTGATTTTGATTTTCCTTTCTTTGCTGTCATAGAGGATATTAATCTGTTTAGTAGTGAATCGTGCAGTTATTTAGCTTTAAAAAATTGTTGAATGCTTTTTATGTTCTGGGTATCGATTATGTTTTTATAAACAGATAAAATGATTTCATTATAGAGAATATGAATCTGTTTACTAGTAAATCATGCAATTACTTAGATCTAAAACATAGTTGAATGCTTTTTTTTTTTCTGGGTATTGATTTTAGTTCATAAATAGCTAATATGATTTCAGATCTCGAAATATTCATTTTCTATGGATGAACTTGGGTTTTTGAGATTATAATTAGCTTTGATGTTACTGTGAATGTATTATTTTCGGAAGATTAATGATTATTTGTTTTGTTTATTGATCAGGTTTTGATTTCTTTTTTATAATTCGGGTTATTTTTAAAGACAGGACAAGATGGTAAGTTGATCGCACTAATGTGTTTTTTTTTTGGCTGATTTTTTTCTTTTTGTTTTGGTTTTTATTTAAGTTTTTTGCTTTGACTTGCTTTTGATTTGAGTTAATGTTGGATATGTTTACAGGTGAAGTTTACAGCTGAGGAGCTTCGTGCTATTATGGATCGGAAACACAACATCCGTAATATGTCTGTTATTGCCCATGTTGACCACGGTATGCTTGATTTTTTGGCTCTTGTTCGCTTATCAGTTAACTCGATACAAGATGAACGAGCTTGTTTGAGTAAATTTGTATTTTTGGAATGGGATTTATGAGTGCTTTTATGAAATTTCATCTGTGTTGGATGTTTGAAAAGATAGTATCATAGTAATAGTAATAAGAACATGTAGCCTGAGTGGAAGTTATGCTAGATTAGTCTCAAATTGAGAGCCAGTTTAGAAGCTCTTCACTTGTTGATGAATGACAAATGTTAGTGCTAATTATTATGCTGTTTGTAAAGTGTTGGCTTTGTCGGCATTAGTGATCATTTTGTCTTTGTGATATGCAGGGAAATCGACTCTTACTGATTCTCTCGTGGCTGCTGCTGGTATTATTGCACAAGAAGTTGCTGGTGATGTTCGTATGACAGATACCCGTGCTGATGAGGCTGAGCGTGGTATCACAATCAAGTCTACTGGTATCTCTCTGTATTATGAAATGTCTGATGAATCTTTGAAGAATTACAAGGGAGAAAGACAAGGGAATGAGTACCTCATCAATCTTATTGATTCCCCTGGGCATGTTGACTTTTCATCCGAGGTCACAGCTGCTCTTCGTATTACTGATGGTGCCCTTGTGGTTGTCGACTGTGTTGAAGGTGTCTGCGTGCAAACAGAGACTGTCCTCCGTCAGGCTCTTGGAGAAAGAATCAGGCCTGTCTTGACTGTTAACAAGATGGACAGGTGCTTCCTTGAGCTCCAGGTTGATGGGGAGGAGGCTTACCAGACATTCCAGAGAGTGATTGAAAATGCTAATGTCATCATGGCCACCTATGAAGATCCTCTTCTTGGTGACGTTCAAGTCTACCCTGAGAAGGGAACAGTTGCCTTCTCTGCTGGTTTGCACGGTTGGGCTTTTACGTTGACCAACTTTGCTAAAATGTATGCCTCAAAGTTTGGAGTTGACGAGGCAAAAATGATGGAAAGACTTTGGGGTGAGAACTTTTTCGATCCGGCTACTAAGAAGTGGACCACCAAGAACACTGGCTCTGCCACCTGCAAGCGAGGATTTGTTCAATTCTGTTATGAACCCATCAAACAGATCATCAACACTTGCATGAATGACCAGAAGGATAAGCTCTGGCCCATGTTGCAAAAGCTCGGTGTCACCATGAAGTCTGAAGAGAAGGACTTGATGGGGAAGGCCCTAATGAAGCGTGTAATGCAGACTTGGCTTCCTGCAAGCGATGCTCTCCTGGAAATGATGGTCTTTCACCTTCCCTCTCCTAGCAAGGCTCAGAAATATCGTGTTGAAAACTTGTACGAGGGTCCTCTTGATGATATCTATGCCAATGCTATCAGGAACTGTGACCCCGAGGGTCCTCTTATGCTTTATGTTTCAAAGATGATTCCTGCTTCTGATAAGGGCAGGTTCTTTGCTTTTGGTCGTGTCTTTTCTGGCAAAGTTTCAACTGGCTTGAAGGTCAGGATCATGGGTCCAAACTATGTCCCTGGCGAGAAGAAAGACTTGTATGTTAAGAGTGTACAGAGGACTGTCATATGGATGGGAAAGAAGCAGGAAACTGTCGAGGATGTGCCTTGTGGTAACACAGTTGCCATGGTCGGTTTGGATCAGTTTATCACCAAAAACGCTACTTTGACGAATGAGAAGGAAGTTGATGCCCACCCAATTCGTGCCATGAAGTTCTCCGTCTCTCCTGTTGTCCGTGTTGCTGTTCAGTGCAAGGTTGCATCTGATCTTCCCAAACTTGTTGAAGGGTTGAAGCGTTTGGCCAAGTCTGATCCTATGGTCGTCTGTACCATTGAAGAGTCGGGAGAGCACATTGTTGCTGGTGCTGGAGAACTCCACCTTGAGATCTGTCTAAAAGATTTACAAGAAGATTTTATGGGTGGTGCTGAGATCATTAAGTCAGACCCTGTTGTGTCGTTCCGTGAGACTGTCCTTGAGAGGTCTTGTAGGACTGTGATGAGCAAGTCTCCTAACAAGCACAACCGTCTCTACATGGAAGCTCGACCACTAGAGGAAGGTCTGGCTGAGGCCATTGATGAAGGGCGTATTGGTCCAAGAGATGATCCCAAGGTTCGTTCTAAAATTTTGGCTGAGGAGTTTGGTTGGGACAAAGATCTCGCTAAGAAGATTTGGTGTTTTGGCCCCGAAACCACTGGTCCTAACATGGTGGTTGATATGTGTAAAGGAGTTCAGTACCTTAATGAAATTAAGGATTCCGTAGTTGCTGGGTTCCAGTGGGCATCAAAGGAAGGTGCGATGGCTGAAGAGAACATGAGGGGTATCTGCTTTGAAGTCTGTGATGTGGTTCTCCATGCCGATGCTATCCACAGAGGCGGTGGTCAGATCATTCCGACTGCCAGGAGGGTTTTCTATGCTTCTCAGCTTACAGCTAAGCCAAGGCTTCTTGAGCCTGTTTACTTGGTGGAGATCCAAGCCCCGGAGCAAGCGCTTGGTGGTATTTACAGTGTTCTTAACCAGAAGCGTGGACATGTCTTTGAGGAGATGCAGAGACCCGGTACTCCACTTTACAACATCAAAGCCTACCTTCCTGTCATCGAGTCTTTTGGATTCTCTAGCACTCTGAGGGCTGCAACATCGGGACAAGCTTTCCCACAATGTGTTTTCGATCACTGGGATATGATGTCATCAGATCCATTGGAACCTGGTTCCCAGGCAGCAGCCCATGTTGCTGAGATCCGTAAGAGGAAGGGATTGAAGGAGCAGATGACCCCACTTTCCGAGTACGAGGACAAGCTGTAAGCTCGAAAATAATCAAGAGGGTTATAATTCTGAGGCAAATTTTCTGCCGCAGGTTAGTTTTTGATTTCTGTCTGCCATGTAAGGACCTTTTAGATGCTTTTTTACAATGAACTCAAGAATTGCAATGTGATGTTTTACATTTTTATGCTTTGATGATGTAATTCCAATAGACATTGGTTTTGTTAAAGTTCTATTTTTGACCTTCATATCATCATATGTCTTTTGTGATTTATTTACGTTGTTTATTGCTTTGCTTTTCCAAGATTACATTCTGTTATTTTTGTTTTTCATGTTTATTTCTTCATGAAAAGTATGTGAAGGACTTCAAAAAAATAAATAAATAAAAAATGAAAAACAGTGAAGGAAAGAAAGCTGACGCAGGAAAGAAACGATTTTTCTTTCTTGGAAAAATATTTCTTGAGACCTGGTTTAAAACCAGTTAAGCTTTCTTGTTTACTCAAAAAGTATTTTATTTTATTTTTTAACTGCTACCTTGAAATCAATGGGTATGTAAATTTGACTGTCATACAAAAATAAGCCACTCTCCTTGGAACCTGGGTTCTAACCTAAACTGGTTCATATAATTATTTTTAAGATTGTGTTTGATATGAGGTAATTATTTAAAAATCAGGATGATTTATGTTTAGTAATTTTATTATCTTGTTTGTTAGCAATTTAAGAATATTACATGATATTAATCTTACAAAATCTTAAATCACTCGGGTGATAATCACCTTGGGAATGTAATTTTTTATCCAAAAAAATTAAACTACTAGGCTAATCTTTCTATATAAACCCTCAACCTCGGCTACAATTTTGTGACTTTTTGTATTTTAAAGTGGTGATAGTAGTTTTTTTGTTGACCCTTAATTTTTTTAATCTTTATTATGCTTTAAATTTTGGTGTATTTTTGTTCGTAGTTTTTTTTTTTAAAGGAGCAAAATTTGACCAAATAAAATAAGTGAAAAAAAAAAAAAAAAAGAAAGCTATAGGCAATGAGACAAACAAAAAGTAATAAATTTTTTTGTTTTTCTAATCTTATTTGGATATTTTTGTATTCGGTGATTGCTTGTAATATTAAATATTGTGATCTAAGATTAGTAGCCTTTTATAATGATATACTAAATATGATAATATTATATCTTTATTAATCAAATAACTTTGGTAAACTTTACTACCATGTAATTAGAGATCACCAAGGTGGTCTTTTGCGAGTAATACCAAGTACTACTTGAAATGTAATATTTATTATATTTTAATATTTAAATTTTGAATATTTATAATTTTTTTTTTAAACTGCCTTTGTATAAACTTCATTCAATCTGGTAAATTCGATTGGTGTTATTGTGTTTGAATAAAAAATTTTATAATTCAAATTAATTTAATATAGTTAAAATTTTTAACCTAAATTAAAAATAAAAAATTTCAAATCACATCCGATCAGATCATCAGAACAGCTCCGCTCCAAAAAAAAAAAAATTTAATGTTAACGCCTACTGTATTCAATACTTTGTTAAATACAGCCAACTTTTGAAAAATTTTAAAATTCAGCCGAGTGAATCCAAGCCTCTGCCCGATCAGGGTTTCAATAGAATTGAAAAACATTCGGAAAAACATCCAAGCCTAGCCCAATCAGGGTTTGGATAAAAGAAATGAAAAACATTCGGATAAAAAATACTAAGCCTAGCCCAATCAGGGTTTGAATACAAGAATTGAAAAACATTCGGAAAAACAACCAAGTCTAGCCCAATCAGGGTTTGGATAAAAGAAATGAAAAACACTCGGAAAAAAAAAACAGCTGATCCATGAATACTATGGGCGGATTCAGATTGATTCAAGACAAGCCATTTTAAATTTAAATTTTTTTGAATTTAAATTAATTTTAATTTAAATTTATTTGAATTTAAATTTATTTAAATTCGAATTTATTTAAGTTCAAGCTAATTCAGGTTAGGGTTCATTCAAATTCGGATCAATTTGGGTTTAAGTTCGAGTTCAGGTCGGGTTCGGGTTTGAGTATATTTTATATTATTTTTTATTTTATGTTAAATGTAATCACTTTTACGTAATTTTGAATTCTAAATCTAAGCCTAAATTTGACCTGATCCGGCTCGAAAAAATCTTACTTCAGTTCTATGAGCCTAGCTGCGAAAAATTTTGAATTCTAAGTTCAAGGCTGAATTTGGCCTGGCCGACTCATTTAAGTACAGATCATTGTTCATAATATTAAAAAGTTATTTTTATATTAATATTCACATATTTTATAATTAAATTTAAACAAAATATATTATTTTATTTAAAAAGAATATTGTTTTAAGTTGAGCGTGCTTAAAACTTAAAATCTAAGACCTGGGTCTAATTGTGCCGAGCCTACTGTGTTGAGCAGGCTGTCTGGCCCATGGGCAGGTTTAATTGCTAGTCTAACATGTGATTTTTTTTATTTTTAATATGATATCATCTATTATGATTTTCATTTTTTTTAATTTATCTTATTACTTTATTATGTTATTATCAGACTCTAATTATCATTACTTGAAACAAATAATAATAATAATAATAATAAGTATTTAAAATTTTACTACTAACATGCATAAACTCTTAATATTTAATGAGTTTAACTAATTAAATTTTAAAAAAAATGATAAATGGATGATATGCTTTATTAACAATGCTTTTAAGGCTCATGATATGATTTACTTTTCGATAAGTTATTATTTTATCATATATAAACCTGCTAAAGGATCAGACTAACCACTCGACCCAAATGGGCCTAGGCTCGGGTTCTCTTATTTTTGTTTCAAACTAGCCCAACCCAACTCGGAACAGTGATTTTAAATTAAAATAACATATATTTTATTTAAATTTAATTATAAATTATATAAAATATTAATAAAAAATATTCTTTAATGTGATGAACAATAATTTTAGTTTGAACAGACGAATCTAGACACATTAAATAAGGGTCTGAGCTTGGAATTTTAAAAAATTTAGGTCGTAGCTCAACTCAACCCATGAGCAAGTTTAATCACTTATAAAATATAAATTAAGTTTTTAATATTTAATTAAATTATATATGATATTAATATGTAATATTTAATATTTGATTTATTTTTGATATAGTATTATCTATTATGGCTTTTATACTTTTTAATTTATCTTATTATTTTGTTATACTATTATCAGACTTTAACAATCCTTACTTGAAATAATAATAATAATAATAATAATAATAATAATAATAATATTCAAAAAAGTATTTAAAATTTTACAACTAACATATATAAACTCTCAATAGTTAATGAGTTTAACTAATTAAATTAAAAAAAATGATAAATCAATAATATACTTTATCCATAACATTTTCAAAGCTAATAATATAATTTACTTTTTGATAAATTATTATTTTATCATATATAGACCTGCTCAAGGATCGGACTACCTACCTGACTCAATTAGGCCTGAGCTTAGGTTCTCATGTTTTTGTCTTAGATTAACTCGACCCAATCGAAACAAAGATTTTAAATTAAAATAATATATATTTTATTTAAATTTAATTATAACATATATAAATATTAATAAAAAAAATTCTTTAATGTAATGAACGGTAATTCTGACTTAAATAGGTAGGTCTGAGCACGTTAAATACGAGTTTAGACTTAGGACCCAACTCATGAGCAAATTTAATCATATATAAAATATAAATTAAATTTTTAACATTTAATTAAATTATATATGCTATTGATATTTAATATTTAATATTTAATTCATTTTTATATAGTATTATCTGTTATGATTTTCATATTTTTTAATTTATCTTATTACTTTGTTATATTATTATCATATTTTAATTATCATTACAAATAATAATAATAATTTTATTTTTATTATTATTATTATTATTATTAGTATTATTATAATAAAATAAGAATAATATTCAAATAAGTATTTAAAATTTTACTACTAACATACATAAACTTTCAATATTTAATGAGTTTAACTACTAAAATTAAAAAAATATGATAAATAGTTAATATACTTTATTAATAATATTTTAAAGCATATGATTTACTTTTTGATAAATTAATATTTTATCATATATAAAACTGTTCAAGGGTCGAACTATCCACCCAACCCAATTGAGCTTGGGCTCAAGTTCTCATATTTTTATATCGGACTAGCCCGACCTGAATTAGAATAGTAATTTTAAATTAATGTATTTTAATTTAATTTAATTATAAAAATATTTTTTAATATGATAAACAATAATTCTAACTTTCATAGATAGGTTTGAACATGTTAAATAAAGACTTGAGCTTGAGATTTTAAAAAAATTTAAGCCATAACCCAATCCAACCCATGAACAAATTTAATCATATTTAAAATATAAATTAAATTTTTTATATTAAATTAAATTATTAAAAAAATATTAAAATAAAATTCATAATTAAAATTTTTTATTTATTAAAAATTAATTATTTATAATTTTTTTAATTTATTTTTAGTATTAAATTCAGGTTCAAGTTGAGCTCAAGTTTGGGTTCGGGTCATTTCGTATTTGGGCTATTTCGGGTTTGAATTTTCTCGAGTTTGGGCTATTGACTTTTTGGTCAAATCATATTCAGTTCGGATTCGGGCTCAAATTTTTTTGGACAGATTTTCAAATTCGGATTCATTTTGTCACCTCTAATAAATACCTGTACCTTTGACTCAAGGGTTCAAATGCACAAGCTTTTACTCTCTTTTAACCTTAAATTATTACTAACTTCTACCATGGCTACTTCAATTGAAGTTCGATTAAAATTAATCTATTCATCACCAAATTTGTAATATAACTCATGAAACTACTTGGAAAAAAAAATGCAACGAAATTGTTCAAGCAAGGCATTGTTAACAGCCAATAAAAATAGATTCGAGACCTGAGTATTTTCCAGTAAGTCAATACAACTTTGCTATGACATCATTCACAACTAATACTAAAAGATTTAGAGTATATAAACAGGGGAACTAAAATGCGTTTAGCATAACCTTACGGCTTACGAGGCAGTGAACTACTGCTGCCGCTGTTACTGCTGCTTCTTCCTCTCAATGGCCTGCGCATTCAAAAGCAAAGCATCCCTTAACATCAAAATATATTGGAAACCACCTATGCTCCTCCCTCTACTGCTTAAGCTCTTCATTTTTTCTTTTAAAGTATCCGTATCCAACATCCATATCCAACACATATCTAAACATGGATATATAGATATAATCTTCCAAGGACTCTCCAAGTATATAACAAAACTTCAGAAAAATTGAAGATACCGTATCCGATAGACCTGAGTCTAAGGAACTTAGGTTACCCTAACTCTTCATTTTTCCTAAAATATCTGTGTCAGGCACATTTGGAGATGGATATAAAGGGTACAATCATTCAAATACATTAAAAAAGAAAACTGTATTGAACACATTTGTATCTATCACCCGCTCTCGAGTCCAACTAACATAGGAAACCACAATAGGCAATACCGAGAAATTCATAGTTGCCAACATGAGGCCATGTCGACCATAGGCAGAGAATTTTCATGAATAAGTCCATCTGTTTTACTATGTCTAGGTTATCATTTTGGCATTGATCAAAACTTTCCAAATCTTATATTGGATTATAGTCAAACTCCCTACTTGTTTCTAATATGCATCTCAATGGCTTTCTACCAATGTGTTTGCACAGAGTAGTCACGCTTGTGTACTTGCCTTCTATAAGTTTCATGGCTAGCACTGCAAAGTGTATGTTTCAAATTCTTCACGAAATTAAGCTATGTTGCTCGACTTTTCATTTTTCTTGAAGAACTCATGTTTGAGACATCTTCGGACATGGGTACGATATGACCCTCCAAATATATGAAAAAACTTCGAAAAAATAGAACATACCCGTATCTGAAAATCACACTCAAGCTTAAGTAACATAGAAATTAAGTTTCATGCCTGTGACTTATCAGACACCAAATGGCCCTATTACTTCCCAAAATAATTCAGGAACCCTAAAATACTCTCTCCCGTGAAATCATAGCTTCGCACAAAGTATATATTATCAATTACTTGGCAACAATTAATCAATGTTATATTAGAAAAGTAAAGAAAATTTTCAAATGCTTGCAAGAGGATGTATGTGTTTGTGGGTATAATAAAATAATCAAATTACCTTCTACGACTGCGACTCCTAGAAATCCTCCTCGGTACCTATCATAATTGAAAATAAAAAGGCCAGATATTAAATAACTAATAAATAAGGTACTCCTTTGAGGGGGAAAGAAAAGAATAGAAAAGAAACAAACCCTCCGTAGTCTAGGTGATCTGGACTAGGATGATGGCCTCCCATGTCTTGCTGCTAGTCCTCTACCTCTGTTTCAAAGATAATAAAATGCCGAAGTAAGATCCCGAGATGTGGGAACATAAGATTACAAATAAGTGGTAGATTTCGTGTAACAGTATATTTTCTTCTTAATCTACTAAATTTTAGCTTTATAATTAAAGAAAATGCAAATATAGGCACTAAAAGGGGGGGGGGGGAGGGGAATAAAACTACTACCAACTTTTCCGACCATATTCTGTCAAATTCTCATGCTGCCCAAGTCCAACTGAACATCAATGAATAGAGGCATGAAAAGGCATAAAAGCAGTATGCACAAGCTCAAATTCACTCATTCAATGTAGTCTACCAAATTACAAGTGCTTTCAGCCCATAGAAATAAATTTAATAAACTTCTCTATGTTTAAGATCAGTTTTCTATTGAACGTTTGACTTATTGCAGGAAAAGTACAGAGAAAAAAAAACAAAAGAAAAGATGGAAAGTTTAAAGCAAATGCACCAGACAAAAGGGTTATGGTACTAAGGTATTACCTCCAAGGTGAGATTGACCTTGAATGAGAACGAGCAGGCCTACGAATTGGAGAACTGCTTCGTCTACGACTTAGGGGAGACCTTCTTGGAGGACTACGTGCACTTCTAGGAGGTGAACTGTAATAAATATAATAGCAACTAAGACCCAGATTACACAGAAATGCTATAGTTGCACTAATTTGTCTGAGCTCATCCACACTTCATTCCAACAAAAGAAATGTGAAAATCACTTTATAACAGCCAACAACAAGAATAATACATAATATGACGACATAAATAACAATTCTGAGTTAGTCTTTGACACCCATAGAGTACGCTTAATTCCTCAGATTCAGTAAGATCTTATGCATTCAGTCATTTGTTCACAGGTTGCAACAAGTTCACTTACACCTTCAGGCAGTAAAATTTAAACCTTGTGAAAATAACTAAAATGTATCATCACCAGCGCCTTGGAGGAGGAGAACATCTTCGGATTGGACTACCACACATCCTACGAGAAGATGCCCTGTGAAGATTAAATCGGTCAAATTCCTTCAAAACCAGTTAATAATTAAACAAGCTATTAACATATTACAACTACAAAACCTTGCTGGAGACCTAAGCCGCCTTGGAGGAGATGATGGAGAATGACCTGTAACAGGAGAGGCAGGCCGGCGCCTGGGACGTGTTTCAACACGACGACGAACCGGAGAATCTACTTGACGACGTGGAAACTCTAATGGTCGTCTCGGAGATCCACCTCTTCGACCCACAGGCAATCTCCTTCGTGGTGAGTGCAGGGGTTTCCGTTGAGAAGAAGCTGATATCCATCAATTAACACGTTGAATAACATGTAAACATACAAATAAAACATAATCAAACAGAAATTTTACTACATTTAACATACATTCCAGTGGTCCTTTTGGCACATCCCTCTCAATATCAGCACTGGCATTATCAGATTTTGGAACATCTCTTTTTGTAGCATAAGCAATTGGCTTTGGCGGTGGTGAAACTTTTGGTCGAGGAGGAAGTGTAAACTTTGCTCTTACAACATTGCCATCAATCTGGGCCCGCATTACAACAATGAATAACATCATTCTCTCAAAATACTAATTCTAAATATTGCTAATTATTTTACTTTGGCATCTTAGCAATACCTAAACCATCCGTGTAGAGTAGAGCTTTTTCAGCATCTGCACTTGTCCTGAATTCAACATAGCCATATCCTCTTGGAAGATTAAGCTGTTAATGTGAAACATGTCAAAACAACTATAATAATAAAACTAGTATCCAACACCAAGATATGACTGATATGAACTTACGACACGGTCCATTGCTAGATCCACATTAACAACTTCACCAAAATTACCTACCAAGTGGGAAGATGAAATCATTTATGAACAGCATTGAACTGTTTAAGTGTCCAATGGCTTAAGGACACAGAGGAAACAAATACTTATCCCAAAAAAAGTAAACCAATGACATGCATTTAAGAAGTAGTAAATACCACCCGACTTTTATAAAATTCAATAATCATATTGAAAAAATAAATATAACAGGCATGGAGATCAAACGAATGCACAGAAGAGGAATTCCCAAGACAACATAAGACTCCACCTACTTTCTGTTGTAACCTTTGTTAAAGCCATAATATAATTATACTAATCTTGAACTAACGCAAGGACAAAAACTGATAGTCTAGAGCTGTAATTTGAAATGGCTTAAATGATCTCTTCCTTAGGAGCATCAATCCAGAAAAAGAAGCCGCTTTTGTTACCTGATGGTGTCAGTGATGCACAAAGCCAGTGTGAGACCTATTAAACAGCTTTGTGGAGTACCAATTCAGCAATTATCACAGTGGAACATGTAAATTAATCATCTCTGCATGCTTCTATACCTTTAGAACCTCGTAACATCTGGGGCATATTTCATAATAATTTTCCAAAAGCAATTTATGAGATCAAAGACAGGATAAAGCTTTTGGAACAGAACGACAACCTCAAAAGATGAAATAAAAATATAACTCCTGCAGCAAACAAATACAATAATTATCAAAACTTCTTCTAGATAAAAGACTGAATGAATGTCATGTAACTTTATAATGCCTAAAAATGATTAAGTGATCATATTCTTGGGGGGTAAAAAACCATAGATTACAGGAAATATTAGAACAAGATCTACAAGCAAGTCAAGACAAAAATATCAAGCCTAACAAAGATTAAGGGATTATATAATGTCACGAAGTATTTAACATGCCAATCCTTCTATAGACTTGTTGTACACTATAGGTTTTAGAGTGCCTCAGCTCTCAAGAGGTATCAACTAGTCTCAGCCAACCATTCGCACTATTCAAAGGTTAAAAGGTAAAGCACGTACTGAATATTTCTCTTAGATGGCCTTCATTGACATTCCTGCTCAGTGAGTCAACATAAAGAACTAGAGACTCACGGATGGGAGAAGCCTTCCTGAAATCAATGCCAAGAATAACGTACTTGAGTATAAACTTCAATCTTTTACAATTACTTCTTTTTATAACTCTTTTGTCATTGGTTTTGTTAATCATGCCAGGTTATTCAAACTCTCCATTATTTATCTACTAAGAAACTAATTATAAATTAAATAACCATCAGAAGAATAACTAACAGAAAAACTCTTCATAAAAGAATGATTGATTCTCTCTACTACTAAAAACCCAGATACACTAACGTAAAACAGATTAAAAACAAGTTTCATTTTTGACAATTCTGCCATTTCCTAAATCATGCATTATAGACCTTTAAAGACTCAATTTTCCTAGTTGTTAATAATAGAGAATATATGCAATACATATAGAATAAAATAAAAGCTTCACTGAAATTTACACTGAGAATATTTGGAAAATCTGAATTGAACAATGCTTTACCTTGGAGCTGGAGATATCTTTTTAGATTGTGGCAGAGGGGAGCGACCTCGCCCAGATGCAGCAGCAGGACTGTGTCAGGGAAAGAAAAGAAAACTCAGATACAAATTTTAAATTTTCAAAAGGATAATAACCACATTTCAACAAAAACAAAGTTGCGACTGCAAGCAACAGTTACAATATCTTAAAATTGACATATTTATATCAATAAAGACGATTTCATTCCCAATTGCAGAGGACATTCGGATCCCGTAATCTAAGTACTAATTCATTAAATTGACTGCATTGACACCTCCCAACTCATGATTTTAACCCAAATCTTGTACATCATAGTCATACAAATATATTAGTTTCTAATTCAACCAGCTGCCAAGAAAATCTCAGAATTTACACTTACTACTCTCCCAAGAAACAATATCTCAATAGGGTAATTCTTGCAAAACATTAGTTGTAAGAACCTAAATCTCATGTAGACCTGGCAATTTTAGACACAATTACACGAATATGACATGTCTAAAAATAATAAAAGCAGGACACGAATACATGTTTCAAATTTAAATAATACAAATTATTAAAGCATCAATATTTATATACCTTAAACATGACTATGACACAGCAAAACACACGAATACACGAATTGCCAAGTCTAATCTCATGAGCCAAGTATCCAACTACTTATTATTAGGTAGATCATTCATTTTCAGCTATTAGCAACAATAAAGTGTACTAACTTCAACAATATCCACACAGGAAGGCAAAATTGATCTCCCTTAGATTCCAACTAGGGACTCTGTTTGGTTGCTACTTTACTATTTTTTTTTTTCCTATTTGCTCTTGCTGCCTTAGAATTCGAAGAAAAAAACAAACACAAACAATAAAAACCAAACTTATAATTGACTAAAAATAACAAAAATGTAACACAATTTTAACATAATTGTTCCATATTAGAATAAAGTAAAATCACTGCCTTTTATTCTCCAATTTTTCTTTATATAGTCAAACCAAAGAGTACCTAGTCAATTTAGAATTTCGTTTACTTTTGCAATTAAAAAAAAAAAACAAAATGCCATTTTTTTCATTAAAATTTTCAAAACTTCAAATCTATTAAATCCTTGTGGACAATATCTAAAGTATGAAAAAAGTGAAGGAGCGAAAAGAAATGACCTTCGACGCTTAGATGGAGGGCTGCGGCTTCGAGAGCTACCGCCACAAGAAGAAAAGGAAGAAAAGGAGGATATGCAACGAGAGCGAGAGCTAGAACGGGAAGCAGATCTCGACCTGGACACAGACCGAGAACGGGAGCTGGGCTTGGAGTACGAGCCGGAGTAAGAGCGGGAACGAGACGTGGACCGTGACCGAGAGGATACCGAGCCGGAGATAGAAGGTGAGCGACGGCCTCTCATCGGCTTCGCCATTGGTGGAATAGAGAGAAAAAGACAGTCGAAATTCGAAACTGTAAGATATAAAACCCTCGGATGGTGTGGGTGGTAAGGCTGAGAGTGGAGCTCGGTACTGTAGCTGTAGCGAGACCGCGATTTATCTGCATGGTATACCTTAAATAAGAATTTTTTTTTTTTTCAAATTACTTTTGTCCTTATTTTAGTTTTCTCATTCCTATTAACCAAAAAAATTAATAAAAAACTCCTCCGATTTTTATTTCAATGTAAGATTCAAAGTGTTAGTAGTTGAGTTAGATCATACATAACAAAAATAATTTTTTATCTAAATTTAAGTTGCTTCATATCAATTTAAAATTTTATATTTATTTTTTTAAATAATAATAAAAATTTTAAAAATTATTTTATATTAATATCTATAATTAATTTTAAATAAAAATATTTTTATTATTATATAAATAATAATTCAATCACATCAAAACAAGTTAGATTAATTAATTTAATTAAAACAATTTAAATATTTAAAAAATTAATTTTTATATTAAATAAATAATAAATATGATAAATAATTAATAAAAATATGTATTTAATTTAAGGTTAAAAATTTAAATCTCATCACCTAAAATAATTAAAAAATCTAAAACTAATTTTTTAAGAGGACAAAAATTAAAAAAATTAAAAAATTAATTATTTTTAATATACAAAAATTACAAATAGACGCAGATGTATATTAAATGAATTTTCAAAATGGGGGTTGGGGGTGGGGGAACGGCTGTAGGAAAGGGATTTTGTTAACAAGCCCTACTAAGGGGGACTTTTAAAGGTTATCATATTAGGTAATATAAAATTCTCAATTCATAAAAGAATCATCAATTTTACTCTCTGCATTTAGCGAAAACCTTGAAATGCATAATAAAAAAAAATTATCACAAAAGAAACACGCTTGCATTAAGGTTTTTTTTTTTTTTTTTTTTTTAGTGCCTTCAAAGCACTCTTTTAAAAGTTACCATGTCAGATAAGTTACAAATTTCAATGTATTAACAATCATCGAATTTATTGTCAATTACTGCATTTAACTTAAAAGAGTATTATTGTAAATATTAATTTAATTAATTTATTAAGTATTTTTATAATTAAATTTATTTATAGATTAAATTAAAGTAAATTATGATCGGACTCATATAAAGATTTTTTAAATTGATTTAATCGAAAATGTAAATATTTTTTATTTAAGCCTACCCATAAATTATAAATTAATAATTTAAATATGTTTAGATCCGTTAATATTATATTTTTAAAATTTTTAATTATATTTTTAATAAATTATTTGTTAATATTTTTTTAAATATGTATAGATAACTTTTATTATAAAAATATTTTAACAAATTAATAATTAGTAAAATAAAATTATAACTATTATTATCAAATATATAATTATATTATAAAAATATAAATTTTTAATTAAAAAAATCTTGTTTAGGCTAGGTTTGGGTCAAATATTCTTTATCTAAAGCTTGACCCGTTTTTAAATATGCTTTATTTTATGTCAAAGCAAAATTTTTAAAATTAATATTTTTATCTAAACTCTTTTAATTGTTAGACAAGTTTTCGGATTTGAACATATAGTCTAATCCTTAAAAGTCTATCTTATCACATTTATTAGTGAAATCCTTAATTAATAACATAAAAAATTGTAAGAACTCAAAGCTTATTTCGATTGATTTATGCAGTCAATTGATACATAATTTTAAACTTGAATTTCAATATCTGTAATATTTTTCTAATCCCTAGACTATGATTTTTTTTGCATTAATAAAATTAAAAAAAAATTGAGGATACTAGCATAACAGTAGCATTCAGCATTTGTAAAACAACAAGAATGCAATTAGGAATCGGAATAAGAACAAAATCCTGAGAATATATTAAAGCTTGTACTATTAGATTATATTAAAGAATTTAAAGATTCAAAGGAATCAAATCCCATCAAATTATTCCTTTTTCTAATAAAAATAATTCCCATAATTACAGTACAAAAATCTATTTGTAGAGGAGAATCAAAAAAAAAATACCCAATTCTCTTTTCTATTTCCCTCACAAAAGAAAATTCTCAAAAAAATAATTGAAAATTGCTAAACCAGCTTAATTTATAGATTACATGCACAGAATTTGTCTAATGACCAAATAAATGGTATACAAGTGTTAACAAAAAAAAAATATATACGAGGTTAACTTTCGAGAAAATAAATTTTACTCTTAAAAAATGTAAAATTTGGGTTTGGTTGGTTGTAAGGATGTTCATGGTTAGGCTGCAGTGTAAAACTTATATTTTTTTTATCCAAAAGTTAAGTTTAGATTAGCTTGTTGATTCATATAATTATTTAAAATAATATCAAAAAATTAAATAAATTATTTTTTATATTAATATTTTGGACAATTAATAAGATAATTTGGAATTTTAGTTTAATTAATAAAATATTTTATCTTGATTTGTGATTAATTTAACCTTAATCCTTATATAATGGAATAAATTGCAATTTAATCGACAATTTTTTATTTTTTTTAATTTGGGTCTCCAACTATGAAAAATCAAGATTTCACTTACATTTTTTTTTTTTTGATATCTTAGCCGTTAGAGACTACATCGTTTAACATTCTGATTCACCCATCCGATGTTTACCATATTACTACATCGTTTAACATCCGATGATCGCACCTTTGGCCGCCGTCTGCCACTAGTCGTCGACGTTGAATGTTCTTCAAAAGCCTCTTATATATGGTAACATTGCGAATCACAAATTTACTCTCTTAAAATCTTTTCCATAAAACAACAAGATTTGGAACTCAAAAACCTAGGCTTCATTTACTCTCGACGGCCTCTGCCACCTTCATTTTCTTATCTATTATCTTTTTCTTTTTTCCATCATATCAAAAAAATCAAGGCTTAAGATGTAATTGAGGCATTTGTGCTCACAAATTCTTCAGGTTTCTACTCGAAAAAATTCAAATTTAGTTTAATTATTGTTGAGTTGAACTTGAGTTATCGAGTGATCCAAATTAGAGTTTTTAAATACTTAAGTAGTTCATGAGTCTAATCAAAATTTTTAATTCATATTAAACAATATTAATTCAAACTCAAGCACAAATAATCGAGTTTTAAATTTAAAAAAAAATCAAACTTAAATTTTAAAAATAAAACTCAATTAAACTCAAATTTAAAAAATAAAACTTAATTAAACTTGAATCAAATTTTAAACCTAGAATTTCAAATTAAATTCAAGCATTTGTATAGTTTGAGCTTCGCTGGATTACACCCACGACCAAGACTAAGGCACCTACACCTGCCACCACTGTGATAACTTTCTTCTTTGTCTTACATTATCATCCATTAAAAAAAAGCCAGCACCACAACTCTTCCTCTTCTCTGCTCTTAACATGAGCCTTCACACGATTCATTTGTTGTTGTTTTCGGTTTGGTTGGTTAAGATTTTGAGTTTTATTGAAATGTGACTGTTGTTGCTAGGAATTGTATTAGGGTGCAAGTTGGAGTTGAATGTAAAAATGTAATTTTTTAAAAAGTTGTAATGCGTCGTCAATATTATCAAGTGATTTCTTAGATGATATGATAATATTATTCGAATGAAAGTTAGATGACATGAAAAGTCACAAACAATAATTAATTTCTATTAGTTAATTGATAAAAAATTAAAATTTTGAAACGTTAGCAAAAACATTATAATTTTTTTTTTATAGTTAGAATGATTAATATAGAAAGTACTTTAAGTTACATGACTAAACATGTAATTTATTATTTTTATTTTTATGGTAAAAGAAAGATGATTGTCTAGTTCAAAATTTTAATAGGTAAAGGTGAAATTTCAAACATTTATAATATTATATATAACTCTAAATTTAAATATTATTATTTAAAAATAATTATGTCACACTTTAAATTTTAAACTGTGTGACTTTAGGCTAGAAATTAGATTCCTAATCAAAAAAACATTCCGTCCAAAGAGAATTCTTCAAGACACTTAAAACAAAAAATTACCTAAAGTGCAAACAAAGTTTGGGTTTTTATTTATAGTTAAATCCCTTGTATAATTTTTGAGAAGGGTACAGGTCCTGAAAAAGCTTTTAGACACGCACAATTATATGATAAAAAAATAATAAAAAATAATTAAAATACAATATAATATAAATAAATAAATAATTTAAAATTTATATAATATAAATTATTAATATATTAAAATTTATATAAAATATAAAATATTTTAAAAATAATTATAATAAAAGAAAATACATAAAAACATGAGTTAAAGTGTTTGGCTTAGTATTCAAGCTTCTAAGATCTCCTAACCAAATCTATCTTCCAGAAATATCTAAAACACTCTCAAGTGTCAAGTCTGTCCCGGGTTAAAAATCAATATGCTCCCTATGAATTAAATCGCGATCTTAAATCTACTTTGTGCATCCCAAACCCGAACGGACACGCACAAACTAAAAAAGGTTGCATAATAGGAGAGGAAATTCCAGCCATCTCCCTCTTTACATGAGGACTAAAACACCGTACATATCTTCCCCCCCCCCTCCCACCCCACCATACCTCTTCCTCGCATAACTCGTATTTTATAATCTGTCAAATCGATTGTTATTAAAAGACTTAAAATAAATAAAATATAAAATAATTTTTCTTCCTTATCTCTTCCATAGGGTTCCCTTCTTTTTCTTCTGTTTGTCTCAAACAATTTTGACCTGAGAAACCAAAAAAGAAGCTATTTATTTAACCATGAAACACGTACAGATCTTCTCCTCGCCAAACCCTATTTCTTTGCAAAGGGTTTTTTGCATTTTAAACCGTTTTTTGTTGCCCTTTCTCTTTTAATTCGTTTTTTCCTTTTTAAAAATTTTTTAGCTTTCAGATTTTAGATTTTTTAAAGAAACCATTACATTGAAGATTCAGTTAATTATTAGGGTTTTTTTTGTTTGATTTTCCCTATTGCGTTGTAAGTTTGAAGTGTAGATAAAATGGATTCTTCCGATGATCTTAAGCAATTCGGCGATAATTCTAAAGGTTTGATATTCGATTCTTTTTGCTTCAATTTTCTCAATTTATGCTTTTTTGGGGTAAAATTAGCTTTGGTTTTTTTCTTTTTTTGTTGGTTTGGTTTAGGCTAGGAATAAAATTTGAAACTTTTATAGTCAAGAAAATTAGTGTGTAGTTGATTGTGAGGTGTCAAATGCATAGTATATTACAATAAAAGAAAAATTAGATCCTGAAATGTTAGGTTTTTAATGCTATAATACTGTTTGATTCGATTAGAAGTTAAATGTAGTAGTTTCCAGATGTGAACAATTTGTAGTGTTTTTTTTTTAATATGTTGTTGCTTCATTTCATATTGGCATGAGCATTTTCCAGTATGGTAATTATAAAGCTTAATGATATGTTCTTTATGTTTTGAGTTTTTCTTCCTTTATGTTTTGATTTTTTTTTTCTTTCTTTTTTTGAAAAGTATATTTTTAGTAAAAATTAGCCTTTATATGGTGCAGGAGGTGCGGTATTTGATGCATCACAATATGCATTTTTTGGAAATGATGTTCTAGAGGAAGTTGAATTAGGGGGGTTAGATGATGATGAGGAAGAGGATTTACGCGCAGCTGGACTTGATGAAGAGGAGTTTTTGTTCGATCGAGAGGAGGTTAATATTCTTGTTTCTTTCAGTTTTGTTTTTCCCGTTTCAATTGTTCTTGCAAATTACTGCATTATAGGACAAGCAGTGACCATTTGCTCGAAATTAAATCTCTCCCTTCTGAACATCATGGTAAAAAATAGCCTTCTGGATTATTGCTGGATGCTTTTTCCCCCTGTTTTCTTGAACAGATAGATGCCACTGCAATTAATTACTGGTTGGCTGTTATTTTTATTTATGGAGTAAATCTCTGCAGCAGCTCGTATTATATATATTTATATTTATATATATATATATATATATATATATATATGGAAGGAGATGCCGCTTACGGATAAACTAAAGGAATTAATTGTGGAAACTTGTTTGAATCAAGTTTGAATCTGTTTCTAATAAACTTGTTAGCATGTTCTGTTTCTGTTGAAGTAGTTGAAGTTTGATGACGCTTGTTTCATTAACAAATGGAAATCCAAAAAGAGAGACCATTGATCTCTTCCCCTTATCTTTCTCTCCTTGGAATTGTGAACTTCAAATGTTTGCTGCTATGGTTAAAATTCCATGTTTTAATGATGAATTTTCGTCACCCTAGGTGTTTCTTTTGGCACATCTAACAAACTAATCTTCAAGATTATTCATTTCATAGCTGATTTAAGGAGAATATTCACGTGCTAGATGCTTCGTCTAATTTCTCTTCATATTTGCAGGGTGAAGTTTCGAGATCCTTATCGGACATCGATGATCTTGCTAGTACATTCTCTAAGGTTAGTCGAATACATAATTACCATATTTTGCAACTAGCGAGATTGTTAAAAATCGTTTCCCTGCATTAGCTTCTAATTTAATCTGTTAACTAATTTTTTGTTTTCTTATGTTTTTACGGGGCTCAAACAATTTAATCCTTGCAATTATTTTAAAAGTGGATCTGTTGAACGCTCAATCGTAAGGCCTTATCCCCTTACTGAGTGAATTAGCGGGATGAAATATCAGTATCTCACCAAACCACCCCTTTACTTTTGAGCTCATGTTTATCGGGTTTCTTAAGATATGCCGAAATGTTTTGCCAACTCCTTTTCAAACTCTTCCGATGGCGTTCTAAAGATGATTAATCCTCCTAACTTTCATTGTAACTGCGTCAAGTAAGGCACTAGCATTTATCTAATTTTAGAATGAACCTTAACTTTGCTTGATATGTGGCTTAATCCTGTATAATTCATTAGAAAAGATAATTTGCTTTAAATTAGTTTTCCTTGTTTGTTAGTGCTTAGATCAAATCTTTGGACATAAAAAAGCCATAAATTATAAAGTTCCTATCTATTTCCTTTATATATTTCTTAAAATCCCAATTCACCAGTGGCATGTATTGGAGATGCATGTTTCTTAGTGGTTAATTCTGGCTTAACATTGGTGGTTGAGTGTCTGCTGACGTAGCTTGTGATTTTGTTGCAGTTGAATACAGCTGTTATTGGACCAAGAAGCTCAGCAATAGTTGGTGATAGGGGATCCCGAGAAAGTTAGTTTATTTATCTCGTTACTTTCTTTCTATCAATTGATTAGTGATTATTGATGTTTTTGAGGTCCAATATTTTGTGGGTTCATTTCTTGTGGAAATTTTGATATTTTCTATTTTGCATCAATGCTTATTGTAGAAGATTTTTTGTTATTATATCTAATAAGCTTATAATATATATAATTTTTTTTTTACTAAATGCTAAACAGTTTGCTCCATTCCGTTGCCTAATTTGTTCCATTATGACGCATTTATCGTAGTTAATTAATAGTCATCGTCAAACACTAACAGGTCTCCTTCATGACCATTTTTAACAATAAGTTGTGCATGAACTGTATTGCCTATTATTTTTCTCATTGCAAATGAATATCTTAAGTGGAAGGATCCTAATGCGACAACTACACTGACAAACACGCATACACTTACTTGCATAGAATACGATATTTATATCGACATATTTTTATTATGCTGACCATGTTGTTCTCTTTTAAGGTTCATCTGTTGCCGAGTGGGTACATGGGGAGGACTTTCCTAACTGGCTTGATCTGCAGTCTCTTGAAACTGAAAGTATTCCTGAAGGCAAACGCTGGTCATCACAACCATCACCCAATTTGGACTCAAAGCATCTCTACCGGACATCCTCGTACCCTGAGCCACAACAGCAGCAGCAACACCAACACCACCATCTACATTTCTCTAGTGAACCAATTCTTGTGCCGAAATCTTCTTACACTTCATACCCTCCCTCCGGTGGCATATCTCCTCAAGCTTCACCAAACCAACATCCTGGTCACCTGAATATTCCATATATGGCTGGTGGATCACAGATGATGTCTTCACCAAATCTCTCTACCTTCTCTAATTCTCAGCCTCAAATGCCAGGTTTACATCACGGGTCACATTATGGTGGGAATATGCCTCAATTCGTTCCCGGTCTGTCTGTCAATACTCGTGCATCAAATCAATGGGGGAGCCAGCCAAAAGTATACGGTGGAGATAGTTCCAGTGTTTTGAACAATATGTTGCAGCAACAGTTATCTCATCAAAACGGTTTGATTCCGCCACAATTAATGTCACAGCTGCCGGTGCACCAGCAGAGACTGCAGCCTCCTGTTCAGCCATCATTTAACCATTTGTCAGGTTTCCAGTCGCAACTATTTAATCCTCATCTTTCTCTGTCCCCGCCTCTAATGAACCAGTTTGATGCTGTACTTGGTATTGGTGATCTGAGAGATCAGAGACCGAAATCAGCTCAGAAAGGTAAGCAAAATCCGCGATTTTCTCAGCAGGGTTTTGATAGCGGTGGACTGAAGAATGATATCGGATGGCCTCAATTTAGATCCAAATACATGTCACCTGATGAGATTGAGGGCATTCTTAGAATGCAACTTGCTGCAACTCACAGTAACGACCCTTATGTGGATGATTACTACCACCAGGCTTGTCTTGCACGAAAATCTGCTGGGGCAAAGTTGAGACGTCATTTCTGCCCAACTCATCTTAGGGATCTTCCTCCCCGAGCACGAGCAAATACCGAGCCACATGCTTTTCTCCAGGTTGATGCTCTTGGGAGGGTTCCTTTCTCTTCAGTTCGGAGGCCTCGCCCTCTTCTTGAAGTTGACCCTCCAAATTCATCTGCTGTCAACAACAATGATCAGAACGCTGCCGATATGCCCTTGGAACTAGAACCGATGCTTGCCGCTAGAGTTACAATCGAGGATGGTCTATGCCTTCTTCTTGACGTAGATGATATTGATCGGTTTTTACAGTTTAATCAGTTGCAGGATGGTGGAGCACAGCTGAGACAAAGACGGCAGGTTTTGTTGGAAGGGCTGGCTGCCTCACTTCAATTGGTTGACCCACTTGGCAAGAATGGCCACACAGATGAGCTTGCTCAAAAAGATGATCTTGTGTTTCTACGGATAGTTTCCCTTCCCAAAGGCCGGAAACTGCTTGCAAGGTACCTTCAGCTTCTTTCTCCAGAAGGCGAGCTCATGCGGGTTGTTTGTATGGCCATTTTCCGTCATTTAAGATTCTTTTTCGGAGGCCTTCCCTCAGATCCCGGAGCAGCGGAAACTACTAATAACCTTGCAAGAGTTGTTTCCTCATGTGTTCATGGCATGGATCTTCGGGCACTTAGCGTATGTCTTGCAGCTGTGGTTTGTTCCTTGGAGCAGCCTCCTCTTCGGCCTCTTGGAAGCCCTGCTGGAGATGGGGCATCGTTTATTCTGAAGTCCGTTCTTGATAGGGCAACAAAACTCATGATTGATTTACGCGCTGCTGGTGATTACAATATGACCAATCAATCCCTTTGGAAGGCCTCATTCGATGAATTTTTTAACCTTCTTACCAAGTATTGTATAAACAAGTACGATACTGTGATGCAGTCCTTGCGTATGCAGGTCAAACCAAATATGGTAATCGATGAATTGGATGCTGCCAAAGCAATTAAAAGAGAAATGCCAATCGATCTGTTACATTCGTGTTTACCCCACATTAATGACCAGCAGAAAAAGCTGATATGGGATCTTTCTCAGCGGTCTATGCTCATAGGATAGTCATGATAAAGAGGGACTTGATGGTTAAATTCGCACATCTTAAGACAGCCAGAAGTACAATATGGAGCAAGTGATGCCATGTGCTGAAATGAATGTGATTAAGCTCATACCGTTTTGCACTTGTGGCTGTGATGGAGCACCTGGGCAGTTCAGTTGAAACTCCGATGATATTTAAGTAAAGGTCAATTTAGCCCCTTTCTGATTTTAGTTCTACTAGTTGATGTGTTTTTTATCTTTAATAAAATGCTGCTTTTTTTAGCAAAAACATTTAAGTGGGCCTATGTGTATTACGATAGAACCTTGCTTGGATATTATTTTCCTTATCTTAGGTCCTTTCTATAGATTGGAGCTTTATTTTGTCTGATCTGTTGTGAAATTTCTGTATGGAGATGTAGTTGGTTAGTATGTACAGGGTTCGGTATGGAAGATTCCCCACGTTTCCAACTATTATTTTTCCAAGGATGCGGGGCGGATCATTTCTCTGAGTCTCTGTTGGAATAGTAACTATGCAAATGTAGCAGATACTGAGCTTGCAGCTTGCTGGAAGGTGTGATGGTGTTACCTTCTGAGCTAAAAATGGTGAAATTAGCCTTAATATTGGTAAACATCGTTACTTGTGATTTCATCGTTCTCTTCTTCGATCGAATTTATTGTTTGCATCTTTTTTCGTTTTAATCAAAGAAAGAGTGTTCATATCTTAGTCCTGCATTTCGGTATCGGTGTTGAGATCAGTGGCTGTAATATTCTTTGGAGCCTTTGAATGCCTAAACTGTTTTACCCTTTTATTTCGAAGAAGTTGGATATTAAGCCTTTGATTTTGCTTCAGGCTCACTCTAGTCATTGGTAGAATTTGTTACTGTATGCTCAAATAAAATTTTATTCAATTTGGTCCTTCAGTTATCAAAACTTAAGCGTTTGTTAAAATAATATGTTTGCTCACTCTGGGTAAAAGTACGGATGATCGGTGGGTTGGATATTTGCACGTTTATGTTCATTATCTGCGTGCTATCCAAATATTATTATTTGAATTCAAATCTGAATTAGATAACATCTCAACGGATTGAAAACTATCGGGTGTATGATTTTTTTTTTATTATCGATAAAATATCTGAAAGAATTGCTTGTGACAGATATATTTAGGGTTTAAGTTGTTAGTTTTGAGTTTGGGTCAATTGAGATTGAAATGGAGCATTATTCATGGTTTTAAGGATTCAAATTTTTATGGTACTTGGAGGATTTCTGTTTTGGAGACAGAAAAAGAATATCAAAGTGACCCCTAATTATAGTTCAAGAAAAAAAAATATTTTATATTAATTTTAATTAACCAACTGTTTATTGAACACAAAGAGTTGTCACATTTTTTTTCTTTTTGTTTAGAGCTATTTTTAGGACGTGATTATCATTAGAGCAATGGATTATCGATTTTTCCCTTTTTTAGAAATCCAATGGCATGGCATCAAACCTGTCAATTAAGTGGATCCAATTAGAGCCGAATCAATTTAAATAAAGATCAATTAGGACCTTAAGTTAGGGTATTTTCAATTACTGTTTTAAGTTGTTTTCAATTTGAATCATTTGGAGTATGAGTATTTCAAATCTAGATTATTTTAAATTTAAGTTAAGCGAATTCGTGTTGTTGACTTTTATGATAAAAAAATCGATAGGTCTAAATGGCATAGAATTTTAGAAATATAAATATATAAATTCTATAATAATAAGGAACTTCTTTCTTCCATAGTTCTTCTTGTAATACAACAAACATAAAGAAGAAAATAAAAAAAAGCATCACAGCATTTGGAAACAAGCCCCACTTAGAACTAAATATAAAAATAGCAAATGCTGGAAAACTATTTACCAAACTAATCCTTTATATATTCTACTACTATGTTACTGAACTCGCATGCGAATGTCAGAGTTAGGTACGAGTCAAAGACCGATATGTTTTGATTTTTTTAAATTTTTTTACCATGTATTTGAAAAGTCTTTGAAGAATCATATCTCAATACTCTTATCCAAATATGTATTGGATACGAGCATTAGACACGAATACTTAAAAAATAAAAAGTAAAAAACAACACAGCTCTCATCTAAATGAATCTACATCCTCAAAACTTCATGTTCATCGTATCATATGTTTATCACACTACTTACCAAAATAACACTTGACCCGGTTTCCTAGCTTCCACTGACCTTAGTTCGGAATCCACAAGGTCGCAGGCTTATGTCTGTATTTTCGTCAAAAGAGTGGAACGCAGAGAACTTTCGTATCCACTATTTCCCATAATATTGAAAGTACGAGAAACGGTTTCAAGGCTTCTTACCATAATAATTGACTCAATCACCTGGATATAGATGATATCATCAAGACAAATTACTGCGCTCTTGAGAAAGCCTAACGGAAGCATCACGAACCAAATCGATTAGCAGTTCATCGAGTTCTTCAAGATCACCGGAGTCTCGTAGTTTATGATAAAGGGGGGCCATGTAATCTGCCGCTACCTCAGCTAGCTTCCATAGAAAGAAATTAGCTGCAAGTTTAATAACTTCAACAGCCAATTGTTGATCAGAATCCAAGCAGGCTAAAATAATTCTGAAGCAGGGTTCTTGTACATCTTCCAAAATCCAAAATTCGGACAGCCAGTAAAGTTCGATGTAAGGTTTCAGCTCATATAGCCTTTCCTTAGTGTCCATATTGTCCCACAAACATCCAAATGGAGGATGTGGCAGCTCGTGATGATAGAACAATTGCACCAACTTAATCAATGCTTCCCAACTGACGGGAACCTTTACAGTTTGCAAATGGCTGCAAGCAAATTGAACCTTTACAACAAGGATAAATCAGAGACAAAAAATGTAAAATATCAGGTACTAAACTAATAATCTCCTGTTTCGACAGAAGAAATCCATCAAAAACACAGGATAGGATGTATAAAAGTTAATACACTACTCCTTATGTTACTCCAAGTCTTCATTTTTCCTTAAGTATCCATGTCCAACCCATATTTCGGACATGCATATGAGGACATGATCTTCTAAATATACGAAAAAACTTAGAAAAATTTGAGCATACTCATATCCAACACTTCCGAGTCCGAGTAACATAGCACTACTATGCAATGCAATCAAGAAATGAATAATCGGAAGAAAAGTTGTCATTATATTTCAAGGTTTTTCCCCCATACATTTTGTACCACTTTCAAAAATTTTGGCTACCACGCTGATCGGTACAATTCTTAATATAAAAAAAACACCTTTCATCACTTATCAAGCCAAGTATATGCACAAATTAAGAATTCAAATATGTAAAACGAAGAGCAAAGTGGTTTCCACAGACCTTTCCTGCATTCCGGATTGAAACAAGGCTCGTAGATAATTACAACGTGACTGCAATATAATTTTGTGAGCATGAACGTGCGGCACCAATAGAGAGCAAAAACTGCATGCCCCGGGCATTTGTTCAGTCGCTTTAGCTTCCAAGATCACATTCCTGAAACAAGAATTTAACAACTTTTAATTCACTTTACAGAAACATAGATAAAAATATGTTACTGTGGCTCTTTATTTTTTTTGAAGTATTTGTATCCAACATCTATGTCTGACGCATATTCAGATATGGGTATGGTAGCATTCCCTCCAAATACATGAAAAAAAACTTTTGGAAAAATTAAATATACCCACATCCGACACTCACACTCAAATCCAAATAACATAAGAGATAAACAGTGAATAAGCTAGCAAATTAACAGTTGATTAGCGTATTCTTTTTGTTGTATGCTTTCAAAATGTCATTCACAACAAAGCCTGTACATCAGATGCAAAAAGTAGGGATCAGCATGGCAGAAGCTGATACTGACATAATGCAGTCAGGTTATCACTGTGTAAAAGAGAGAGACAGATAGAGAGACGTACGAAAATTGGAACCCAGAAGCACAAAGAGCATCAGTGAGATCAGAGCTCGGAATCGGAGTACCCCACTTAGGTATCTTTCTGCAAAGCAATAGGAATAGAGGTTGCATGTTACAGGACTTAGCCAGAGTTTTCAACTTCCCTGCAAGATCTTCTCCGGCTTCGAGATAACCAAAGTAAACATAGTCCAACAACTTCAGTAGCGCTTGCTGATCAACACGAGCAGACAAGCGAACTTCTTTCTGGAACATCGGGCAAAGCTTCTCTGGAATATCTCTTGCTAAAAAATTATCAGCTGTTTTTGCATTCTGCAGTAATTGCTCTCGCGGCAGCAATGATGGACACCGGATTGCAAGAATAACTTTGTGAGCACTCACGGACTCACCATTTCCGAAAAAGAGTTGCAGATCAGCGTGATCCTTATCTTCAAGCACTTTCCCAAAGCCTTTGTCATATTTGTTCGGAAAACCATAAACTCCAAAATAACTAAGAATATGTGCCGCCAACCATCTTGGTCCAGCAGCTGATACATTATCTAAGACTTCTTGTACCGTCTTAAGTAGGTGAGATTCGGTATGAATATGATTTTTATCTGAGCAATGCTGTACCAACTCCACTAGTCCCCACAAACCGTAAAATAAAAGAGCATCATTTCCTTCCCATTCCTCCGTGGTCATCCAGCAACATGCCCTCTCGTAAAACACATTATTATGAAAATGAAGGGCAAAGGTCCTCCTCCTAGTACAAACTTGATTGCTCAAGCAACATCTTATTAAAGTTGCTAGTGTGTTCAGTCCGTCACCTCGAATAACATTATTTTCATATTGCGGCAATCCCAAATAACAAATCAAACCAACCAATTCAATGACAGTTTTGGGAATGTTCGGTGACCCAAAATTGTTTGCTGATGACGCATACTCTAGCAAATGCTGCAAGCGTTTTAGATGCTCATTTCCCTTTAGCTCTAGAACTCCAGAAAGGACGAGCCTTACTTTTGATGCAATATATGTACTGCTAGAATGCATCATCACTAAAACTGCTCTTGCCGATGATTCACTTCTTGAGGTATCCTTGTTTTCGCAAATTTGGTATCCTTTGTAAATTGCTTCTACAAAAGCCAAGCTATCAAAAAAATCAGCATCAGCAAGTATAATATCTCTGAGTAGCTAAAAAATCAAAAATAATGAACACGGCAATATGCAAATTTAGAATTAAAACGTGAAATGTACATAACTGGATAAGCGAAACAAGAATTATCTATTAATGTGAATATTACCATGCACATGTGATAAGCATGTCAATATAGAGCTTATTTTGATCTGTGCGTGATGTAAAATCTTTTGCACAATGCACCGCAAGCCATCCAAGAATCTCCCAAATGTATGGCCTTAGTGCAAGAAGAAAATTTGTATCAAGGCCTTCCTGACCAATTGACATCTGTTCCTGAGGTGACAAAGGATGTTTTGACTCTTGTTTGTCAAAATTTTCAAGAAGCAGATCAAGGAGAACTTTGTCAATCCCTTGCTCCCAAAAGCGATTGTGATGTTCTCCAGGCCAACGAGTAATTAGAGCCAATCGACAGGCCTCGTCTAGCAAAGACATCTGATCATTTGCAATCTTTCCAGAGGCCAAGCTCCGTACTCTCATTCCTCCAATAATGGCTTTAGTTAGAGGCCCGGAACATAAGCTTGTAATTTTTATGCATCGCTGTTCATCTGCCTAAGCAATGAATGTAAAAAATTAGACAAAAATACACACACATCTGTCGAGGGTATTGGTGAAAGAAAACAAATTATAACCATTACCGCCAAATGCTGGGCAAATCTAAATCCCTCTATTCTGACCGACAGAGGCTCTGAGCAATCCATGGAATAAACCATCATTGGTAGAATTGTTTCTCCATTTTCTAGAAGCTTGTTGGCTACTTTATTGCATAGAGCTGGCATAAGGAGATATGAAATTGTTAAATCAGTAAATTAAGGGATAAAAACCTATTTACTACAACACTTCATTTTCCCTTAAGTATCCATGTTCGACACATATTCCGACATAAGCATGGGTGTACAATCCTCCAAATATATAGAAAAACTTAGAAAATTTTGAGCTTACCCATGTGTGACACATACCCGTATCTAACACTCAACCTGAGTCCTAGTAAAATAGATAAAAACTACTAAGTTGAACATAAAGAATTGGAAAAAAAAGTTTTATAACAGACGATCAATACCTAATGCAGAAAACAGTTTCAACACCGCAACTTTTGTAGATACATTAGATTTTATGCAACTATCTTCTAAAACTTTGATCAATGTTGTATCATTCCACACAAAATAACGAGATGGAGGCCACCGCCACAATATTGTATACAAAAGGGAAGCTGTCTCTTGAAAATTCTCAATTGGCAGGCTACCGACAGGAAATTCCCGAATAATCTTAATAATTTGAGTGAGAGTCTTTGCTTCTTTGACTATCTCCCAAGCTTGTTTCTCCCTCGTAACATTTAAATTGCAGAGGACCATGTTCAAAGCAGTGGCACAGGACGTAGAAACTTCTAAATTGTTGGAACATAATAAGGATGACAAACGGTCGATGAGATCCGTCAAGTATGAATGCATCATCGAACTGTTCGTGCTGACCAACTTCACCACCACATTTACTGCCATGCCTACCACAGCTTCACTTTTACATTGCAGAATCCACACCAATGCCTCAAAAATATCAGCAAGTGAATCCTGGAGTTGAAGATGAAACACAAAAAGAAAGTTAAAAGGAGGATAAATGACGCGTGATACTTATTAACCAATCAAATCAGACTAATATTGACCTACTTCTAAGGGTAGAAGTACATATATGTTCTGGAATAAAAAATAGCAGCATGATCGAACACATATAACCCCGAAACTCACACTCATCAATGACTTGTACATCTAAAGTCTAGACAAAAAACACGGAAAATAACTAAAGCAAAATGAGGGAAACCTATAACCCAATGTAGCCATCTACTTCAAATATGCCGCTGATTCCGACAAACGAGCAAGACCAATCTCTACAAAAGTGTTTTTGTTTCATAAATAAGTAATGAATTTACTTGCTACTTCTTACATCCTTAAAAGTTGCTATGAACCAAGAAAGCAAATAATTAAAAGGCAAAGTCATATTCGAATAAAAATAAAAAGCAAAGGCTGAAATTTTTAATTTCTAATTCATCAGAAAAAAAAAAATCTGCCTTTACATTCTAATATGGAATAGCAAAAACAACAACCGGCCACTAATTTGCAGAAACATATTGGTTATTCTCAATAATCTAAAAACCCCAAAGATCAACGTAAATAAATAAATAAATATTCCAAATGTAGACTTAAATTAAAATCCCTTAAAAAAAAAAAAACCTTTAGAAGCCGATGGTTGGAAACATGTCCCGAAGAAGAATCAAGAAAAGCAGCAAGGGAACGAACAACATGCTTCTGAATCTCTAAATCCGTACAATTCCATTTCCTTTCTTTATCATCACTCAATCTGCCCATCAACAACCCCCAATTTCGAGTAATTTATCAAAAGCCCAGAAATAATTTTATCAATAAATTATTTAAAAAAAAAAACTAATAAAAAGGGGAAAAAATTTTAACCTGGTGTAACCAAGACTAAGAGCATGTTTAAGACGTTGATGGAGAATTTGTAAGTGGTCGCCACTATTAGTGCGTCCTTTACTGTTATCTGCTGCTGGCGCTGCTCTACGTTTTGATGATCCCATTTCTTTCTTTCTTCTTTGGTTTACTCTTTGATGATTTCAATTTTTGACAAAAAAAAATATTTTTAGGAAAAATGATTTCTTAGTTGCAAACTTATAATAGTTCCACAAAATTTTTTATTTTCATAATTTTCATAAGAAAATATTTTAAACCAACTTAATGGAAAAAGGGCGGTTTTGAGAGCTTCTGGACAATTGCCGCAACCTTTGATCTTTTCCATGATCTCAATAATATTACATGATAAGAACAATAATTATAACGAGACATAAAAATAAATTAAGTTTAATATATTATTATAATTTATATTATTTTTATTTTTATTTATTTTAAAATATTTATGTTAAATATTTATGTTATATTTATATATAAATGTGAATGTAAAAATAAAATTTTTTAAACATTTTTAAAAAATAAATAATAAAAAATAAAATATATTTATATAAAATATATGTATGCATAATAATATTTTCGATTACATTATATTTATTAAATTATTAATTTAATTAATATTATTATAATTATTACAATTATTATAATCTTTAATTTTTTTAATATTGTAAAATTTATTATAAAATATAATAATTATACTTATATAATCATAAAAATTCAATTTTAATGATTTTCAAATCATTTATGAAATTTTATAACCTTTTATTTGTATAAAGAATATTTATAATTTTTTTCATTATAATAATATATTCATATTAAAAAAATATTTATTTTTATTAATAAATTTTTAAATATATTAATAATTAGTTAAAAACATGATCCACGTCAACTTATCAAGTATTCAGACAGTTAATGCTATGATAAATTAAAAAAAAAAAATGAAAACAATTGGGTTGGATCTAAGAGTAGACCCAACCCAACACCCCAAGCCCCTTATGATTCTTCCCACACACAAGCCCCAGAATTCCCTAATTTGTTTTCTTTCTTCTTCCCAACAGTCTTGGTTCTCTGCCGAAGTTAACTCCTTTCTCATATCACCCTCTACCTTCTTCATTCTGCCCATTTCTTCTTCAATCACTCATCTACCTATCACTCTCACACTCCCAATCTTACCTCACAAACTCGAGCCTACCCACACCAGCCCAACAACCGCCTTCGTCCCTCACTTTCGTCTTCAACCAGCCACAAAGGACCCATACTGTTTTGGCCCGCTTTCCACAGTCTTCAATAAGCCAAACGCAGCATTTGCTACAACAGTTTTATGTTAGGTTGATATTTACTGGTTCCGCCTCTTATCCTTCTTTTTAAGGGTTTTTTTTTTTTTGGTTGAATTTTTGTGAGTTGTGTTGTATCTGTATCTCGGTAGCGGAAATAGCGGTCCGTTATGGCGGCTATTTGCCATTATGGCGTTATTTCGTGGCCGTGATTGGCCGTTTCTGGTCTGATTTTCATTCACAACGTTTTCTACTCAAATATCGGTGGCGGACGGTGCCACTACTGCGAAGTAGCTGGCGCGACAACATTATGCCATCGCTATTTGAATCTCATGTGAGTGCGATTAACATTGCATATATGTGTCGGAGACAGGTACACACATGTGCTTACTAGAAAATGAATAGGTCGTGTACCGTAGGGAATAACAAAATGGTATCTTTGTCAACTTGTACCATGCTTTGCGATTTGGTATACTAGAATCATGAAAAAGATTTATGGGCTTTTTTAGTTTGGTAAATTTAGCTTGTTGTAATACTTATGTTTTTTAATTATTTTCGTTGCAAAACGGTATTGACATGATTGATTTAGCTTAAATATGATTATTGAGCATGAGTTTGTTTATGTTAAAGGCTTTCTATTCACTTGCATTTATCTTCTCATTTTCAGGTGAAACTCTAAAATCTGCTGTAGATCTTCTCAGGTTGTGCCTGTTTTCGGTTTGAATTCTTCAGACAACAAAGTTTTCAACTAGTTTTCCAAGAATTCAAGTTACATGTGGCAGACGTTGGTAAAGTCATGCGGACAATTCTTCGTTATCCTTGTAAGACACAATGATACATACTTATATAGTTTATGCCATCTTCATTATCTCGTTTAGTGTTACAAGGCCTCTCTATATCCCGAATCCAGAAATTAATTCCTAGAAAGTGGAAACAAAGTGTCAAATCTGTGGATATTCAATTTAATCAACCATCTGGATCGTCTGATTGCCAAAGGCATGAGTTCAAAATATTTACAACTGAAGACGAATTTATGTTAGAAAACCTTCTTACGTCTCTCAAGGAATTTGTAACCCAAGGACATCTGCTGAAAGCATTCAAATCATTTTCTATAATCCGGTTCCATGTCTCTTCCACTGCTTCTTATGATGTTATCTTACAGCCCATCTCTTCTCTTCTTGTATCATGTACCAACCTGAAATCGTTCCTACCAGGTAAACAGCTTCATGCCCAAATCATCTCTTTGGGTTTGGAACAACACCCACGTCTGGTTCCAAAGCTTGTCACATTTTACTCAACATTTAATCTTTTGGATGATGCCCAAGTTGTTACAGAGAATTGTAATTTTTTGCACCCATTACCATGGAACTTGCTTATATCTTCCTTTGTTAAGAATGAGCTTTTTGAGGAGGCGCTCTCTGCCTATAGAAGAATGGTGAATAAAGGGATTAGACCAGATAATTTCACCTATCCGTCTGTTCTGAAGGCTTGTGGTGAGAAATTGGACTATGACTTTGGAAGAATGGTTCATAACTTGATTAATGGTAGTCGCCATGATTGGAACTTGTACGTGCATAATGCTTTGATTTCTATGTATGGGAAATTTGGACAAATGGACGTTGCTCGTGACTTATTTAACAAAATGCCGGAGAGGGATGATGTCTCTTGGAATACTATGATCAGTTGTTATGCCTCCAAAAGCATGTGGGGAGAAGCATTTGAGCTCTTTAATTGCATGCAGGCTGAAGGTTTTGAGCCGAAGCTTATAACGTGGAACACTGTAGCTGGAGGTTGCCTGCAAACGGGAAATTTTAAGGGTTCTCTGGAGTTGCTTTCTCGGATGAGAAGTAGTGGCATTCATTTGGATCCAGTGGCAATGATTATTGGATTGGGGGCCTGTTCACATATTGGGGCCTTGAAATTGGGGAAAGAGATTCATGGTTCTGCAATTCGGAGTTGTTATGATGCATTTGAGAATGTTAGAAACGCAATGATTACAATGTATTCTAGGTGCAAAGACCTAAGACATGCCTATATTTTGTTTCAGTCAATAGAACCTAAGAGTATAATTACTTGGAACTCAATGCTTTCTGGTTACACCCGCATGGATCAATCTGAAGAAGCGTCCTTACTATTTCAGGAGATGTTGCTTTCTGGGGTTGAACCGAATTACGTTACAATTGCCAGTATTCTGCCTCTTTGTGCTAGAGTGGCAAATCTGCAACATGGCAAAGAATTCCACTGCTACATTACCCGACACAAGGTTTTTGAGGACTGTTTATTATTGTGGAATGCACTTGTAGCTATGTATGCTAGGTCAGGAAAAGTTCTTGCAGCAAAGCGCGTATTTGATTTGATGAGAAAGAGAGATGAAGTGACATATACTTCTCTGATAGCTGGATATGGAATGCAGGGAGAGGGAAAGGCTGCTTTAAAGCTATTTGAGGAGATGATTAACCTTCAGATCAAACCAGATCGAGTAACGATGGTGGCTGTTCTATCAGCTTGCAGTCATTGTGGTCTAGTAAATGAAGGCCAAGCATGGTTTGAAAAGATGCAAAGTTTCTATGGTATAGCTCCTAGTTTGGAGCACTTCTCTTGCATGGTTGACCTCTATGGGCGGGCTGGTTTGTTGAATAAAGCTAAGGAAACCATCACAAGGATGCCGTACAAGCCAAGCGCTGCCATGTGGGCCACTCTGTTGGGAGCCTGTAGGATCCATGGAAATAGAGATATAGGGGAATGGGCAGCTGAGAAATTATTGGAGCTTAGACCTGAAAATTCAGGTTACTATGTGTTGATTGCCAACATGTATGCTGCTGCAGGTTGTTGGAGCAAGCTAGCAAAAGTCAGGGCTTTTATGAGGGATTTGGGTGTAAAAAAGTCTCCTGGTCGTGCTTGGGTTGACATGGGATCTGTATTTTCCCCATTTCTTGTGGGAGACACATCAAATCCTTATGCACAGGAGCTTTACCAAGTTTTGGATGGACTGACGGAACTCATGAAGGATGCTGGTTATGTTGCTGGGGACAAGTTTAGATCGGATGATGTTCTTGAAGAAATAGAATGAACATAGGTATTTCCTACCATATATAAATCCGTATGGTTCGCTATAGTGTGGCCCCAAGAAGCTCAGTCGAAAAATAAATAGCGATCTAACTGAAAATTTTCTAGATGGTATTCATGATGGATAGAGTAAAAATACTAACCAGTCCTCAAAATTTTGTTAATTTGGGGCATGATGGAACTATTTTTGCGAATTTCCATCTCTACCCATTTTTGGTCATTCAGATTTGGTGCATATATAAGCTGCTGGTTAGTCTTAGTCTTCAATTATTTTTTGGCAATCAAAGGTTTGTGTAAAATATTCCCATGCTTCAACAGTTATAAGCGAACAGGGTTGAGCCAACTGACATATATTTGCAATGTATCTTTTTGATATATAATTGAATATTGAAATCTCAATCACTGGAGACAAAATACATGCTGCAACCTTAGGTGCTTACTATTCCTCTACTTTTAATGGTGGCAATGTTTCAAGTATGTAGGAAGGAAACGGCTTATCTTAGCTCCCTTCCTCCAGGTAAATTGAAGAAAGCATCATTTGATAGGAAACAACCATGAGTCCAATGAAACCACTGGTTCAGTGACATATGGGTCACAGCAGAGTTTAGAAATACCAACTCGTTGAATAGAAGCTAATCTTTGAGGGTGCTACGAAGTTTTACAAGATAGCTTCTGTGTTTTATACTTCTATGGCGAGAATAGATTCAATTGGATGGATACACCGAGCACTGATACAACCAGCCTGTTGCTGCCATGATCATGTACTACAGGATCGTAAGTGACTGTTTTAGAAATTTAATTCTTTTTATTCATTTTCGGATATACAAAGGGACATCCAAAGGCATGACATTCCTTTAATGAAAGATGAGAGCTCTATTTGAAGTTACTTATTTTGTGTAGAACAAATTGCATCTGGCAAGGTTTCTCATTTTGCAATTGCAGGTATTTTTCTTTAGCAAGATTTGTTTTGTAGCCTTTTTTTTTTTCCACCTTGCTAAACAACCTGTGCACTGCAATTATTTTGCTAACTGGATTGAAAGAATATGATTCCTTGTTGTTTTTGGCTTTTTTTTTTCCCTAAATACTTTTTGGTCTCCTTATCTTAGGTGATTTATGAAAGGGAAATGTTAACCACAAGTCAAGGTGATATTTGCCATCCAAAGATTAAGACGGTAATAAATAATTCTTAACTGGCTATGTTGCTACGATTTTTCATTTTTCTTGAGGTATCCATGTTTGACACATATCCGAACTTGGGTATGAGATTATAACCCTCTAAGAACCCTCCAAATACATAAAAGAAAATTATAAAAAGTTGAACATGCTTATGTTGGATGCTACTAGTATTTGACATTCACTCCGGAAACATAGTTAATTGGGTTTATATAGGCACCCATTAACCAGGCCCTTTGTGAAATTAGTTCTTCCGGATTAAATCTAAATGAGGGTTGTGGATGGCAAAGAGTTAGACTTGAACATTAAGAACATGGAATTGCATAAAAAAAGTGGATTTTCATCTTAAGAACCTGAATAGAACTTAAGTTTCAAGACAAAAGGTTTTAGGGAGGTAAATTTTCTATATACAAATAAAAGAAACTTATTTATCAAAAAATATATATATACAAGAAACTTTTGAGACTTCAATTAAGGTAGAGAGAATCATCATATATTAGACTTCCTTTCCTTACAGTAGTTACATGTTCAAACTTGGATTTTGATGCATATGACATAGGGAAACCTTTTCTTACTTTTTAATGACAATTTGAACCTTTTTGAATGTTCATACTCCACCATAGCTTTTCCTTTATAGCTGATCTGCCAACTGAGGAAATTGTTGTAACAGCCATGTTACAACCCTGATTGCACCCTGTAAAGTTGAAATAACTAAAAAAAAGTAATCCCATTCATGATCATAACTAGGAGATAATAATGATCTAAGTTACTAAAACCGATGTTAATCGAATATGGGTGTGAGTGTCTAATACAAGTATGTGTCTGACACAAGTACGTTCAATCTTTCAAAAGTTTTTCTATGTATTTGGAGGGTGATATCTTCATACTCATGTCCGGAAATGTGTCAGCCACAAATGCTGGATATGAGTACTTTAAAAAAAATGAAGAATGCAACATAGACTAAAACTATTAAGATGATTCCACGTTTATCTATAATGATAAAATTACCTGCATACATGCATTTTGTCTTAAAACAGAGTTGTTTATGAGATGGTGTTCTGATATTTGTTTTTTTTTCCTTTTTTTCTTCTGGGGTTTATCCAAAAGTTTAAACTATGTTACTGAGTTCAATGATTATCTGATACGGGTATGTATCCATTATTTCGATATAAGTATGTTCAGTTTTTTTTTTTTTTTATAAATTCTTTTATATATTTCGAGGATATTGCCTCGCATTTATGTTCGAATGTGTCAGAGACAAATGAGTGTCAGATATGAATATTTTAGGGGGAAAAAAAGAATCCTGGTATTAAGAATGTTAGATCAATGAAGGGTGATTTTCATACCAAAGCTGCCTCCCCTGGTTTGATAGCAGGTTCAACAACGTCTCGTCCATAGCTGTTCAAAACACAAATACCTTTTAAGCCTCGCATTTTCTTTCACTTGAAACTTGAATAAACAAAAAAGGAACTATATTCCTAGCCAAGAAATTGCATTTAAGAGAACGAAAGAAAATGGAATTTACTTATAAGCTAGAGTATGCCTGTTTATGACCGGGCAGTCTGTTTGAAATATTAGTCTCAAGCTCGTATTGGGTCCAATAAGTAGGGCAGTAAATAAACCGAATTTAAATGAATAAATTTTTTTTCGTGTTTATTTATTTATTTTTTAGTCTGTTTGTGTTCAATTCGTATTCATTAAGAATTTTAAATTTATGTTCGTGTTTGTTCATTTAAAATTAAGTGTGTTCGTGTTCATTTGTTTAATTTAAATAAACTTGTTAGCAAACATTAAACGAACATGTTCATGAATATATAATCGAATATATTTGTGAATAATTAAAAATGTATTCATGGAAATTGAACGAACAAAATAAATAAATTTAAACAAACAAACAAATATGTTTATTAGTTGTAAATCTAAAATAATAAAAAATAAATATTATTGCTTATATTATAAATAAATAAGACACAAATAATAATAATATTATTAATTATATTAGAATTGAACAATTAACAAGTATTAAATGAGTTTTAAACGAGTTTTAAATTATTTATAAATGAGCTTGTTTGTGAACATAAATGAATCGATCATATTCGGTTTGCTTAATAAATGAGCCTTAAAATCTTATTTGTGTTCATTTATTTAGGTTAATAATCAAATATAAGTGAATAGAAATTGAATTATTCGTAAACCATTCATTGAACACTCTATTCATTTATAACAATATCAATACGAACTTAGGTAAGATATTTTGTAATTTGGGTTAACCAATGCTGAGTTATTATTTAAATAATGAAAAATATTTTATTAAAATTTAATTATAAATATTAATATAAAAATAATTTTTTATATTATTTTAAATAATGATGAGTTTTTGGGTCAGCTCGACTTGAGAATGAGTAACGAAAAAAATTTTAAGTCATTGTTTTATCTTACTCATAAATAACTCTAAGTTAAATTACACAAACTCTATTTTTTTTCAAAAATATTTGTATCCAACCACTTACATCCAATGATAAGACATGAGTTTGAGGGTGTGAATTGTGATTCTTCAAACATGAAATTTTTTTAAAAAATTTAAATATACCTGTAATAGATATACATATATTCTTTTAACAAACACTTGTGTCTAAGTCGGGATGGCATAATAATTTATTATATGTTTAAATAGACTAAAGATGCGAGTCACTACTTACATGATTTGCCTCTTGCCATCCACCATTTCTAGCCGATAAAAGCTGCAACCTTTGCTAAAGGGAAAAACCTTTCCCTTCCATTCTGTTAAATTAAATGTTAATAAAATTTAATCATAAAAAATATTTATATTTTATATTTTTAATATTTTTAAAATATTTATTAAAGAACAAAAATAAGAATTGTAAAAGATTGTGGATTTTACCTAAATGCCATGCAACTCCAACAACAGATGAATCTTCGGCAGAGATGTCATCAATAACAAATTGGAGGTCTATGCTTATTGAATCAATGAAACTTTTGAAGAACCCTAAAATTTCCTGTACCATGATTCAATAATTCTTTAATCTTTCATTTGAAAAACAAAGATAATTAAAAAAATACAATAATTCTATAAATTATATTTAACGATTTATTTATAGTAAAATGGCTATATGATTTATTTCATGTTATTCATATTTTTATTTTTTATAAAATATTTGTGTTTCGTATTTGTGTCCCATTTATACTCAAACATAAGTATGAGGTAGACCTATTCATGGGTCAAATTAAATTGTGATTCAATTTTTTGTATTTCTTTATCCGAGCCCGAATAAGGTTGAGATGAACCGTTTACTATTTAAAAATAATAAAATAATAAAATTTTATTTTATATTAATATTTATATATTTTATAATTAAATTTAAATATAAAAAAATTTTATATTATTAAATAGTAATTCATGCTAGGTTAGCCCGAATTGGTAAAATCCTTATTAAGACTTGACTGGTATAGATCTAGTCTACGAAGTCAAACACATCGATAAGCTATTGGACAAATAAAAAATGTTATATAATTTTTTAAATATATAAAAAAAAAAACTTAAAATAGTTGAATATATCTATCAAATATACGAAACAACACTTTTTGAAGTTTCAAATTATTTATTTATAATCAACTAAAATTTGGCACAAACTATCTAATTATCTATGGCTTCCAAGTTTTAGGTACCAAACATTTTCTTTGTAAATTATTAGGAATTCTAATTTAAAATGGCATGCAATATTCATTTATTTTCAATTTTCTGATGTCAAGCATAAATGTTTAAAACGACAAACCTATATTATTTCTAGATAAATAATTAAAAAAAATCTCTTTTTTATTTAAGGAAATAAAAAGTTAAAAATAAAATATTGTGTTTGTACTTACAAGTACAAGCACAAAAATCTAGTTTTCATTAATTGTTCAACAATATAACCATGCATAAAACACAAACAGATAAAATACCATCAATTACCGAAATTTATTTATCTCATTTTAATTCGATAATTTATATATTTACATTATATTTATTTATTTTATTATATTAAATTTATATTTAAAATATATAAATTTTAATATTTAAATAATTTATATTATATAAATTTTAAAATATTTATATATTTTAATTATTTTTTTTATGTTTCTAATATTTAATCATATCTCAATTAATATTGCCGGTCTTATAATCTAAACGAATTTAAAATCAAAAAAGGAACTCAAGTGACTCGCACGTGCAAATTCAGTAGTTGGCCAAGTACAGGTACCTTGCGACCAACGAATGGACGAGGAAAGATAAGGTCCTCGTAGACGCATTTCTCCGCTATTAAGAGCTCCACCGACGCCAAATCACGGCCGTTGATTCCGCCGTAGAACCTCCGAACAACCTCCGCAGCTGCATCTTCCTCACCCTGTGATTCTGATGCAACGACGACAGCCGTCTGATTTTCTGACGATGACGATGAGGAAGATACCTTGATTACGGTCAGTGGCGTCCATGATTCTTTCCATGGGCAGCGCCAGGGGATAAAATTATGGGCGGTTACCGTTAGCGTTTTCGAGTTTGGTAAAGCTTTGGTGAAGTTAGGGAGATTGGAAGTTGATGAAGGGAGCGGCGATATTCTGGAGTTGAGCAACATCGTTGGTAATGATGGTTTTCACTTAATTTTCTTTTCTAAAGAAGGATTTTTACGAGAAAGCGGTTCTATGCTCGAGAGACGGACAGTAGACCTATGAATTAAACGAATAGATTTGAGTTTGGATTTTAAAATTTTAAATTAATATTGAATTTAGATGATTTTGTGTATTGTTATTTTTTATTGAAGTTATTTTAGGTTTAACTTTAGATAATTTTATATTTAAGTTGATTTTGACATTAAAGTTTTCTAGTTTTAGGTTATTTTGTATTTTAGTTGAAATCATTATGGGTTTGGATAATTTTATATTTGAGTCGATTCGAGTTTAATATTTAAGTCATTTGATTTATATTATTTTAAATTTAGATAATTTTAAGTTTAAATCAATTTTAATTTAATAATTAAATTATTCGAATTTAAATCATTTACATTTTGATTCAATTTAATAATTTTATAATTAAATTAAACTAAATTTAAATAGCCGAGTATTATTTTATAAGAATTTTAGTAAAAAACAAATAAATGTATATCATTATGTTCTTAAAAAGTGGAACCATTATTGAATTCATTTACATACTTGTAAAATATGAAAATCGATTAAAGGCCATTATCAATTTCCACCCAATCTATGGTTCAATTGGGTAAAATGTATTTTTTTTTTTTACGGTTTAGATGAACGAAAATAAATATTTGAGGACTCAATTGATTACAATAAAACAATAGGATTAATTCGATAATTTTTAATTTTAGTTCAAAATTTTTTTACACTTAATCCTTTATTTGTTAATATAAAGTGAATCTAATTAGGAGCATAAATAAGACACTTGAACTTGCAAATTATTTAAGTTTAACTTAAAAAAAATTAAATTAGACTCAGATATTATCAAGTTAATCTTGAGGTTTGAGCAACTTGAGTTGTTGAGTGAGCCAAGTTTGATTATATTAATTTTTTACTCAAATAGCTTTTGAGTCTAATAAGCTTTTTTTTTTTTTAAACACTTTTAATACAATTTTTCTACTAAGTTATTTTTAATTAGCATTGAAAAACTCCATTCGAATTTGAACTGGAGCTCACGTACTAATAATTAAGTTTAAAATCAAGCATAGAATCAAGTTTATTTTTTATTAGACAAACGAGCTTAATCGAATCTAATCTATTGAACTCGAATAATTCAATTTTTATTTTAAATCGAGTTCGAACTTAAAAATTAAAACTTGATCAAACCTGAAATGAATTTCGAATTGAACTTAAACTTTTGAATATTTGAACGTGACATGACTCAATTATACCCTAAAACTAATCAAACACTAATAAATTATTTGACTTAGGAGAAAAAATTTTAAAAACCTAAGTCCAAACTTGAATCTAGCCTAATCCAATCTAATAGCTCAAATTACTATACAAAATATAATAGAAATATAAAAAAAAATTAATTAATATTTATATATTTTATAATTAAATTTAAATAAAATTATTATTTTAATTAACTAACAATATCTATCACTTGAATCAAATCAAATTGTTTCAAATATAGATAAATTCAAGCTGGGACTGAACAAATTACCTTGAAGATGTCTCCGCCGTCAGTCTAATTTAGATTGGAAAGATACCAACGTACTTCGTTTTTTCTTCCTCCTTTATATTCGTAAGAGATTGAAGATGGTACCTCCAAAAAAAAAAAAAATCTTCCTCTATCTTTTAATTTTAATTTCATTATTTTGTATTTTATCACAATAGAATAGAATATTATGAATCAAAATATATAAAATTAAATTTTAATAATATTATTATTTTAAAAATATTTTAAATATTAATATAGTTAATATTTTAATAATATATAATATTGTCTTAATTATTTAAAATATCACAAATGTAAGATATTAATATAAAAAATTCTAATACAAAAATTCTATAATCTACCAATAAATTATACAATTATTGCTTAGATCTTTCAATTTTGGACTCAATACAAAAAATAATTAAAATATGGCATAAATTAGACAATATGAATACTATATTAATACATAAACATTTAAAAATCTATATAACATTTAAAGATTTATATAAATTTATAATATTTTAAATACAATTATAAAACTAAAAAAAATATGATTACAAAATAAATATATGAATTCCCGTATCTATATTTGTTTACTCAATGGGATAAAGTAAATTTAAAAATTTATGTCTTCATATTATGTTTATCTTTTTCATATAATACTCATGTTTAAAATATTTTTTATATATTAATAATTTATATTATATAAATTTTAATTATGTATTTATATTAAATTTGTATTATAATTTTTATATTATATTTTAATTTTTTTATTTGGATATTTTTTAAATCAAAAGACAAAGGAGGAATATGGGAATTTGTAAGGATGGGATAAAGGCGATGAGATATTTTGAGGAAAAATGCCAATTCGGCTTCCATAGATTCCACGGTGCAACCCGAATAATTGACATGCCTCCAAGGCCATTTTGGCCACTGCCCTTTCTCTAGAAGTATTCAGGGGTTTAGGATGGTAATTCAAAAATTCTTTTATTTAAATTTGAATTGATTTAAAAATTTATTTTACTTGCTTTTAATAATATTAATTTTTTTAAAAAATATTTTTATATTAATATTTATAATTAAATTTAAATAAAAATAAAATTTTATTAAATAAACAATAAATTAGACCTAACCTAATCAAAATTAAATGTAAAAATTCTTCCTTAGATTCGACTTAAATTGCTTGGCTCATGAGCAAGTCTACCTATTCACTGTCTTTCTCTACAAACAAGAAGCAATCTTATCAAATTTTATCTATTTTACAAATATACAATAATTTATCTATTCACGTTACGTTTATATTTTTTTATATATTATAATCATATTTAAAATTTTATATATTTATATAAATAATTACACATTCATTATTTATATTATATCAATTTTATTTTTTATCATATCATATTTTTGTATTCTATAATTAACATTCTCCAATTTTGCAAATGAGATTCTTGGATAAGGACATCTTTATATATTTTTTCCCCATGTCCCTGGTTCCTGCTGCCGTACTTCTCCCTTGAATTCTATGCGTAAATCTATTTACGAGTTAGGGTAAAAAAAATTTAAAATTTAAATTTAAGTTTAAATTAGTTAAATTTGATTTGATTATTTAACTTATTATTTAAAATATATTAAAAAATTAAAAAATTATTTTTATATTAATATTTATATAATTTTATAATTAAATTTAAATAAAAAATTATTATTTGAATCAATGAACAATGATCCAAGTTAGTTTGTATTACAAAAATGAAAACCCAAGTCTAACTAAAATTGAACAAGTTACCTAAACTTTGAACAGGTGTATGCTTAAGTTCTTTCCCTTAATTATTTTATATTATGTACTTCAAGTTACTTAACCTAACTAACATGTAGAAGTAATTTTCCTTTAAACCTTAAAACTGATTACATATTGGTATTTTAATTATAATTAGAATTTTGATTTGAGTATTTGTAATTTAAATATTTATAATCTAGCAATTTTGAATTCTTTTTCATCAATCCATTCGTACATGACGGTAACACAATTAATCAAATGAATGACGTATCCAAATTTGACATATAATTTTATATATCATTCATTTTATTAGCGGTGTTAATTTTATACACAAACTGGTAAATGAAACACAATTTCAATTTAACTATTAAATTGAGAATTTGTTTTTTTCTTAATTTCGTCATCATGAATAAAATAAAAAAAATAAATTTTAAAAAAAATTTTTATACTGCTTTGGCACTGATAATATGATATTTTGCTGCATGTCTAGCTCTTATTGATTACTGATTGCTATGTCAACTTTCGACTAACGGTATTAGCTTAAAAGGTTAACATGCATGACGAAAGGAAAATTCAAGTATCAAATTGACAAGTTTTTCTTTAGGTTTCAAATTGAAAATCAAGTTAATATATAAGAACCAAATGAAATCTTTTCCTTCAAAACTAGTCTTTAATCAAGGGTGTAGAGTGTGTTCTTTAATAGACAAATTCTCCAATGTCATTGTTGATGCAGTGACCATCGCTATTGATATAAGGATTATCAGGATTGAGCTCACTCAGAGGTACATATTATCTATTGTGAGAATCCGTGAGTTTATCCTCGTAATTTTATTCTTAGAAAAATATGCCTCAATAGGAAAAAAAAATTTTTCCCTTCAAGAAGTTCAATTGTGTTTATAAATGTTCCTGGCCCTCCCTATTTACCTTAGATTTTAAAGTTTTGAAAACCAAATTCAAAAAATTAAAAAAAAAAAAAAACAAAGGGATCAAATTTATAGAATTCAATTATTTCAATTTCTTATATAGAATTCGGCCGGTTTGGCTAATTTTTTAAATTCAATTATTTCAATTTCTTATATAGAGTTCAGCCGGTTTGGTTAATGTTTTAAATTCAATCAATTTATTTAATTTTTAAAATTTTAAAACCAAACCGATTGAATGTTTACCTTAATTTTTTTTGTTAAATATAAACCAAACAATTACAAAATCAACCGATGAGAATCTTACTAACTTTAAGTTAAAATAATAAAAATAAAATCAATCAAATCGATTAAATACTCACCTTATAATTTCTTTTATCAAATGTAGAGTAAACAATTACAATAGTCTAACTAATGAATAAAGGTGTCCATAAACCAAGCTAGGCCTCAACTTAAATTTTTTATATTCTTTGATTAGGTCCAAAAGATCAAAATTATAATGGCAAAAATAATTAAAAAAATAAAAATTATTTTAATATTAATATTTATATATTTTATAATTAAATTTAAATAAAAATAATTTTTATTATTAAATGTTAATTTAAACTAACTAATTAATTCAGACAATAAATAATTTGATCCATGATAAATTCTGGTGGTAAGAATCTCATTAACTTTAAGCAAAGACATTTTGAAGCTGCTAAAAGTAGATTATTAAAAGAAAAAGGCATTTTGAAGCTGCTAAATGTATATTATTAAAGAAAAAAAAAAAGAGGTAGAGAGACAGAGGCTTGCAGATAGAAGAGAGAGAATGATTGAAAGGTTGGGGAATCTGTAGCGGAAAGAGCACGTTGTTTCATTCATTGATGCCTCAATTCCAGGCTTTGCAGGCGGGCAACGCAAGCAGCGTTCTATTTTTTAATTTTATTTGGCAGCAAAGCAAAGGAAAGGAACTGCAAAATCACTATAAATTTTGAATTCAATGAACAAATTACATTGCCTCAAAATTATTTTTAAATATCAAATTGCATTTACTTTTTATATATATATATATATCTATATATATATATATATATACACGAACTGCATTTTGTTCACTCCTAGAAAGTAGAAATTGCCTATTGCAAGATATTTCATTTGTTCTTCATTTGTAGCTCTAAAGTTCTAGATTCGATTCTCGTAATCAACGATTTCTTTTTAGAGGACGATCTATGAAATCCCGTTAAGATTTGTAGCATACCCTGATTTTAATAAAATAAACTCTCTTTATCTGAATTTTTATAACAAAAAAAATTATCAATTGTAATTAGAGATGTTTACAGTTAAGTTAAACTCGATTGACACTTAAATTTTTTTTAATTTTTTTACATAGTCTTGATTGGTAAGCTGATTTTATTGTTTAAAAAATATTAAAATATTGTTTTTATATTAATATTTATATTTTTTAAAGAAATTTAATTAAAAATATTTTTTATTGATTAGAAAATTATTAAAGATGGATTGGACCGACCTATTCAGTAAATATCATCTTCAGAATTAACCAATATGAGTCGGACGAGGTATTTGGCTCTCGAATAGAACTAATTGTGATTGAGCAATGAATTGATTTGAATTAGAAAAAGAAAGATTTGTCAAATGAAGCTTTTTGTAAAACTTGTTGATGTAAGGATTTAGATACATGTTTTCAAGTTGAAAGGCAAAAAAATTTGACTTGAAGTTTGATTAAGTTAGTTCATATAATTATCTTGTAAGAAGTTATAGTTAATAAGTTTGATATTTAAGTTTTAATATTTACAATTTTTTTCATCTCTAAACTGAAACCTCTTCTATAAAAAAAAGGAGGGCTAACAAATTTGTTAAATTATCATCCATTTGAACTTAACTCAATTCAACTTAATAAAAAAATTATTAATTAATTCATCTTAAATTTAAAATTATTTGAACTCAAACTAATTCAAATAGAAAATGGTTAAAATTTGAATAAAAAATAAACTTAAAATTAATTTAATTTAATTTTAAAATTCAATAATTTAAATCTCAATTATCTTTAACCCAAAACTATCCAAAATTTTTTAAACCAAAATTATTCAATTTAAGGTGAACCATTTCAAGTTCATTTTTGACTCAATTAGGATGATCTTTATTAGATATAATAATTTTGAATATAACACATTGAATAAAATTAAAAATAATATAATAAATATAATATGATATATTAAATATGATTAATACAACATATTTATAAAAATTAATATAAAATAAATTTTTAATATTATTTTAAATAATAATATAAATTTATATATTTATAAAATTTTTGATAAAAAAATTTTTTGAACCGTATTTGGACCATGAATACTTATATTTTAAACATACGAAAGAAAAGGGAAAAGGCGGGCGAGATTTCTAATGGACGAACATGCTGGTCCTTGAGAGACGAATGTGGGCCAGGTCAAACAAAACACCGTTGGCTTTAAAATTTTAAAAATAAAAAAATCAAATAAAAAACTTTAAAAATAATTAAAAAATAAAATACTTTGAAAATAATTAAAAAAATAAGAGGCTTGATCCAAGGGCTAAAATGAAAAAGATTCTATGCTAGGGCTATGACCGACCAAATGTTAAATCAAATAGGTGGCTGCTGCTGCTGCTCTTTTTTAGTCTTTCATCTCTTTTAACTCTTCACTTTTAAGGAACTGCGAGTCGAAAAACATAAATATTAAAAGAGTTTTTTTTAGGATTCACTTCGGCTTTATTTTGAAATAATCGATATTTAATATAATTATAGAACATTAAAGGATCTCAGATCGTAACAAAAAAAAAAAAACGTGGCTTCTACATGGGATAATTAGTTAATCTGTGTTTTATATCATATTTATATTAATTTTTAAATTTAATAATATTATAATTAAAAAATAATATGATATAAAAAATTAATAAAAATATAATATTATTATATTCATATATAAAAATTTATCAAAAATAAATTATTAAAATATCAAATTATAATTTCTTACATACAAAAGAAAATCCTCAACAATAATTCAAAAATTAAGCAAGTCCTATCTTTTTTTTTTTCAATCAATCAAATACATAAACTTTTATTTTTCATCAATTAAACTTTTTTTATTTGCCAAAATCATAAATATTGGAAAAAATTAATTGTTACTATTTCCATAAAAAAAACTTAATTAATGAGAAATAAAACTTTGAGTGCTCCATTCATGCTCTCTTGATTTTTGAATATATGTATATATATAGCCAGTTATAATATTTTATATATAATTATAATATAAAAAATAATATAAATACAACATAAATAAATAAATTTTCATATTTAATTTTTTTATCATAATTACTTTTAAAATATTATATATATAAATTTTAACATATTAATAATTTATATTATATAAATTTTAATATATTTATATACTATTTGTATTTTATATCATTTTTTTTCTTGCAGTACTGTCCTTCGATCTTAAAATTTGTGTGAAGGAATGCTTCTATTCTATACTTTATTGGAGTAAAATACTTTCACACCCAAACTTTTATTGGTTAGATTTATTATTTTGTATACGCATATTATGTTTTATAATTTTATGTTAATTATATAAATATGATAAAATTATTAAATATTTTAAAATTGTTAACATAAATATGATTTTTATTTATTAAATATATTATATTTATATTAAAATTTTATATTATATTCAAAATTATTAAAATAATATATATAATAGATAGATAATAGATTATTAAAGTTTTTTCATATAAATAGTTATAAAATATAATCATAGTGATTTTTTAGCATTTTTCTTTCATAAAAAGAAAAAAGAAAAATCCATATCTTTTACTTTAAAGTTAAAAATCAACCCTTTTTCACTAATTTATTAAAAAAATCTATATAAAGTAATTTTTTTCACTATTTCTCAAAAAGTAGCAAGATTTTTTAAAAAAAAGTTCAATCAAAAGTTTGAACATTACCAATTTGGAAAAACCCACAGTTTGTTCTTGTATTTCCCCTTTTTGTTACATAATTTGTTCATCAAATCTTATCATGATAATGAAGAAAGAAATGATGCTAAAAAATGTTCCTTTGTTTTTTGGATAAATTAAGAAATAAAAAAAAAAAAGTAGGCCAATGGAACAGATAATAATATGACATAAAGATGGAAACAAAATTAGCATATGAATAATTGGAGTATTAGTTGAAGATATCTCACATGTTTGGTGTTCTTAACAAATGTTTGATGGCATGTGGTCCAATTGCCATCATAAATTTCAACAAATTTGGGCATGGAGGTCTCAAAAGTACAAAACATGAAAATAAATAAAATATAGTAATAATACAAATATGATGAAGATGAATAGCAAAAAAATTAGATATTTTCTAAATTTATATACTAGATTTTATAGCTTTTTATTATATTTAGAATGAATTCGAATAAAAATTTTTGGATATTTGATATCTAAATCTGTTTTTATTTTACTTTGGATAATATCGCATATACCCAACCCATTTTACTTATATAAATAACAAATTCAAATAATTATTGAATTCGATATATATTTACATATTTAAAATTTTAATTTTTTTCTAAAAATTAAATTTTTATTTTTATTTTTAAATATTTTAATTTAATCAATTTAGATATTTTAAAATCACAAATATTTGATCTAGTAAAATAAAAATAAAAAAAGTAGTGTCAGTAGTAAAAGAACAATGCCTCATTTAGGATTGCTATCTACAATTTTTAAGTTAATGCTCAACGCATTATTAAAATAATATAATTTTAATTTTAACAATTAAAATTATAGTTTAGCAATTAAAAATTTTATAATTTTTTAAACTAAGTTTTGAAAAAAAAAATTTATTATTTTCTAAAATTTTATTATTTTAAATGTATTTTTTATTTTTAATTTTAAAAATAACTTTTTATGATAATATAAAAAAATTAAAAAAATTTTAAACTACATCTTCTTTCAAACAATAATGCTAAAATAATCATAAAAAGCTCGAGCAAGGGCGTCCGACACAATCCAGCAAAGTATGGCATTATTTGCCAAACTCCACATTAAAAAACAGACTCAAATAATATAAAAATAAAATATTAAAAATAAAAAAATAATAATAGTGAAAAAGACAGATTAGATAAGCTTCCAACATGACTATTGCCAAAGACTGAAAGAAAACAAAAAATCCCGACAGACGAGCTTTTCCAGCGCGTGAAGCAACACTCATTGCCCCCGATCCCGCCAAAACAACTCATCATCCACCGGGAGAAACAGAGATTCCATATCTTTCAGATCAGATTTAAAAAAAAAAAAAAAAGAAAAGCCATTCAGTCTCAAAATCATAGATTTAAATAATGTTTCTAACGCGATAAAATAATAAATATTAATTTTATCGTATCAATTGGACTGGTAAAAATTAAGTAAGATTGATTTAAATTTTAAAATTTGTCAGTGATTTTTAATTTTATTCTACTTTGGTTTTTAATAATTTTGGATTTAGATTCTTTTAATTTCAGATTAATTAGATTAATCGAATTAGAGTTAACTGAATGTAACGCTCGAGTTAATCAGATTTGAATTAATTATGTTTAATACTCAATTTTATTAAGTTCAAGTTATTTCGAGTTAACTGAGCAGTTTATTTTAGATTTAAATTATTCTGAACTTAAATCATTTCAAATTTAAATTATTTTTTGGCTTCGGGTTGATCAATTTTAAATTATTAATTTTTTTTATCAAATCTTATTAAATCAAAGTTTAAATTTAAGTTAATTAAATTTTTTAAATTCAATTGCAATCATTATAATTCATTATTTTTATAATGCAAAAGCATACAATTTATCTTTTCACTAAAAAGTTAGAATAATACTAAAAAATAAGATTAAGTCTAGGAGAAGGGGAAAAAAAAGGTGTTTACATCTAAATTCTACAAAATTTTGTCACTAAAAGTGATGGGCTAAGAAAATATGGGAATTGTAAATATAACCCATGACATAAAATCTCCTAAATAACACATGAAAACGTTAAAAAAAAAAAAAATCTAACTACTAACAACTTGTAATTAATACTTAGTACTAAATTTATTACCAAATCTCGATCTCTTTTCTGTTTTTTGTTCTTTTTAATGATTTCGATCTTTTTGTTTTGTTTCTGATGCTGCTGCTGTTACTTTGATGCCCTTTGCTGTTTGATTCCGCCATTGGAGATCTTTGTTGGGGAAGATGAAAACAAATGTCCGAATCCAAAAACTGAGCCATATTTTGAAGATCCTCGTAATGATGAACAAACAGGGACGTTAAGCACTGGGGTTATTCTTACATTACCTGAATACGATCTTTCTATTCCTCTTTGTTTGAATCTTGGACCGCCATTGAAGCTGCTTGGACTGCTTGAACTTCTTTCCAGGCTTTGGAACACGATTTTTCCGGACGAGTTCATCCTTGGACTATCGACTGAAACTCCCCGGCTTGTCACTCCGCCGCCCAGTGAATCCTTCCGGATCGGACTCCGACCCATTCGAGTCCCACCGGCGGCTGTTTGATTAGTTTCAGACATCGAACCTGCTCGTGGTTTAACCACCATCATTCTTGGAGCAGCAAAAGGGTTCGGGCTTGGCTTGTCGGAATCAAGTGACAACCTTGGAAGATCATCGTGTCCGTGGCCAGAAGATGAAGAAGAAAGCGATAATCTTGATGAAGATATCGAAAATGGGGAAGATTGACAATCTGAATCTTTTAACAATGGAAGATTCAATGAAGAATCTGCCCAAGAATTAGCAGTGGAAGTCGAGGAAGAAGAAGAAGATGAAGATTTCGAACTTCTATGAAGAAAATGCTTGAAAGATTTTGTGTTATTATTCGGCAATAATGAGATTTTGGTTTGAGATTCGGATTTGGGAGTTTGATTAGTGTTTTGCGTAAATTTTTTTAGACCCAAAAGTTCCCTCCACCTGCTCGAACACCTTGGAGCTCTAGGCGAAAACAAGTAAGGATCTGTACTAGAAATCTCCATTTCAGGTTTATGACAAGATTTGGATGTTTCAGGTGATCTGATCTCAGGCAAAACATTAACAGGGCGATGATGTTTCTGTTGTTTCAGAGTTGAGAAATGTAAAGGCACGAGCTTACCATCTGAAAAAAGCTCGTCAGCTGGAAGCATGGCGACAGGATCTTCGAGCCCGAACTCAAAGTCCCCAGGTGAAACATCCTGGATCTCTGTCCGATCATCCGAACCAGAAACAGAACCAGGAACATGAACATGAACAGGATGATCTGTCGAAGATGGATCAGATTGAGACTTGGGTCTAGACTTTGATGATGATTCATCGTGTCGGCTGAATGAAATCCGAGGATTCAACCAACCATATGAAGAGTAGCTTGTTGTTGCCTGAAAACTCTCCGGCGAGACTCCGATGTTGTTAACACAAGCTGAAGCCATGAATCAAAACGAAAATAATCTGTTAAAGAAAAAGAAATTAGATAAACATTTTGGTTTTGATGAAATGAAATAAGATTTTGAGATCTAAAGCTAAGCCGAAAGCTTTGTTTTTGTTTCTATTTTTTGTTTTGTTTTTTTCCAGGCCTTGGTTTGGTTTTGATAGGGTTTGGGACACGCAAGATGTGAATTAAAAAACTAGAGTGTACACATATTTATAGTATTTATAAATTATAGGGGGAAATAGTAGGGTGAGTACAAATCCATCGAATAAATTAAATCGATAAAAATTGATTATGCACCGATTATTCGATTTGATTTTATTAGTTTTGATATAAGTCTATTTAAATGGAATTATTCGAACGATTTATGATTTTTTTTATTTTTTAAATTGAATAAATTAAATCAATTAATATTTAATTAAAAATAAATAAATTATGTAATTTTTATTTTTATTAACCGTATTCAATTAAATTGCCTTACCCAACTTATAACTAAAAAATTCTTACTCAACTCAATTATCTTAATCAAATCATAACCGATCGAATCAAATCAATTAATTTTATTCAATTATTTTGATTACTTGCATAAAGTTTAGCCGATTCGGTATATTCTTTATATTAAATTAATTTATTTAATTTTTAAAATTATAAAATCAAAGTAATCAAACCAATCAAATATTTAGTCTAAGAGATAAAAATTGAGCTTTCATCCATTAATTTTTTATCTATTTTTTAATATATTTATTAATATTATTTATATCTATAAGATCTATTTATAAATTATTAAAGTTAAATTAAAATTAAATTTATAAATAATAATTAAAATTATATTAAATAACAATGAATAAAAAAATAATATAATGAGGCGTAACCTAAAAAATAAGGAAAAAAAGTTTAGGCTTTCGAGGATGGCTCGTGTTTTCTAACCCTTTTTTTTAAATGTTACATAATCTCTAGTGACATGCATTATGACTATATTTTAAAAAATAATTAATGAAATATTACTTTTGAATTTTTAAAAATAATATATTAATTATAATCCTTACTCAATATTTATAGACACTATTAAGTGAATTTTTTTTTTTTAATTTCTGAATTCATTTGTTTCCTTTCGTTTGTTTGGACGACAAAGTGTGTTCTCTTTCTTTTCGAATATTTTATTTCTTACTAGACATGTTGCCTTTTTGGTGGAATGATGTTTCATTTGTTGATTTTTAGTTCCTGTCATTTCCACTACTTGGGAATGCAAAAATTATGATTATGGTTTCGTTAAAGTGATATTAAAAAAATATATATTATTAATGAATTGTTTTTTAACTTAATAAAAAAAAATATTGAAAGTAAAATTTTTTAAAATTAATAATAAAATAATTCTTAATTAATCATTATAGGCATTAGTTTAGCCAACGTAAATAATTTAATATAGTCATTGTTTCCCATGGGATTGAGAAAAAAAATTTTCAAAACAAATATGAAAATCGATTCAAATTATTAATGTTTAGTTGAGTTTTGATTCGAGTTTTATTAAATTTGTTTAAATTTGATTCGAATGGTAATAGATTTATTTGATTTTTATTTTATTTTTAATTTATAAATTAAAAAATTATAATTATTTAAATTGAATCTTTTTAAAATTGTTTTTAAAATTATTTTATGACTTCATTAAAGCAGTTCACTGGTTTTTATGTAATTAGTTAAAGGTTGTAAATTATGCCCAGCTTATGGTTTTCTTTTAAAATGTCATTGGGCTTTAAAAAAATAGTTAGTAATTGGGCTTTCATCCTTTTCAATTCTATTCCATGAATTGCGCTTCTACGGATTTGTTGCCTTGGCCCAATTAAAAAAATGTTTTTACTAGGATGATAATAGATTGTGAGAATTGAAATTCAAAATAATTTGATCTGCTTTTTGCTGATTTAGATATTGTGAATTCAAAGCGATATGATTTCGGATATTATAATTACTATCGGTAGCTGATTCGGAATAGATATAGATATGAATGAACATACATTATCCATTTATTTGTAAAATACAAAAATTAATCAAACTTTGGTTTTCAAGGTTAACTACTAATTAAATTTAGATTTTTAATAGATTCGAATATTTAACGTATAGTGTTATTTAATTTGAATTCGGATAATAATGTATGAATTTAATAAAGATAATAAACGAATTTAAATTTTAAAGCACTTACGTAAATTCAGATATTATAGAAAAATGCAAATATCTGATCCACTACCTTAAATGGATTTTAAGGTGCCATGAATCAAAACCCTAATCAAGGTAAAGTTATATACAATTAGTAACAATTATAACCAGCATGCTCCATCAAAGATCTCCGTTTAAAACAGCTCAAAAATTTCTTTAGAAGAAAACATGTTCGGTTAACATATTATTGGGCTGAGAAAAAAAAATACTGAAAAAATTGAAGATTATTTGAACCTTTGTGTTTGTTTCGAATATTAATCAAATATATTTGATTTAATTTGATTTTCAATTCATAAGTTAAAAAATCACACTCATTCGAATCAAATTGATTTTTTTTTAATTTTTAATTTTTTATAACACAAAAAATATTTTAATTGTAAATTAGTGAAAAAAACTTTAAAATACTACAAATTAAAAAAATTTAAAAATCCAATAAAACGAACTAGCTAAATTTGGTTCAAATCGATTTGGTACAAATTTGGTTTAGTTTTGGCTTGGTTTTTGAAAACTTAGAATATTGCACAGTAACTACAATTTTTTCCCAAAACCGATTTAAATCGAACCGTTATGACCCCTGCCTATTATTAAGGAAAATGTTAACCAACGTTTGGCACAAATTAAGGTGATACTTATAAAAATATATATAACTAATGCATTACTTTTTCTTGAATTAAGTAAAAATAATCTATTAAAAAAAAACCTTTATTAAAGTGATAATTCAATAGTATAGGTATCTATTGGCATCCGTCAACCAGATCTTATTAAAAACGAATTGCCCTAACTGTTTATAGTTGCAAGCCAACATTAATTGCAAAGCAATCTGCAGAGTTATTATAGGCTACTAACCACGGCTTTAAGCTTTGAAGCAGCGGCCAGGCCACTGAGAATTGCACCTTCAACATTTGGACTGACGCAGAAATCTCCGCAGACTGCAACTTTCTTCTTCTCGTTCCACAGGCATTTCTCTTCCTTTGCTATGCTTGCCGCCGGGAAGGCACTTCCCCTGAAAAAAATATACGACGCAGGGTGAATATAATTGTTTTTATGATAGTCACAAGGTGAATAAACAAATTCATGCTGCTACAACTCTTCATTTTTCTTAAAATATCCGTATCCAACACATATTTAGACATTGGTAAGAGGATATGACCCTTCAAATATATGGAAAAACTTGAAAAAAGAAAATTAAACTTACATATTTCGGACACATACGCGTATCCGACACTCATTCCTATGTCCAAGTAACATAGATGTGAAGTGTTCTTATTAAGCAGTAATATTAAGTCAAAAAATTTTCTTCAGAATGAGTTAGGAGACAAACACCAGGCCACTTTCTTTATGTGCGCAAAAGTAATCTTAATCACTTATCAGTGAAAGTGTAAGGGACTAAACACATTGCAAGCTTCCTTCTTGTTTTTAGACAGAAGACGAAAAAAATTGCAGCTTTATCAATAGATAAAATGAGGACAAAGTGCTGCTTTTGTTTGAATCTATGTTACTCGGACTCGAGTGTGAATTTCAGACACAGATATGTGTAACATAGGCATGTTCAATTTCTTTTTTTTTTTAAAGTTTTTCCATGTATTTGGAGAGTCATATTCCCATATCTATGTCCGAAAATGTATTAGAGAAAGGTGTCGGACACGGGTACTTCAAGAAAAATGAAGAGTGGGCGCAACATAGATTTGAATTTATAGATTTAGTTTATACACCCACCATCTATGAGCTTTCACGAAAAATGGCTCCGGAATTCCGAGACCTGTGCCAAGAAATTCTTGAAGCATTTCATTGCCGACTTTTGATAACGTTTCTTTCGAAGGTTTCCGAAGGCCAGATCGAGCAATCACATCCTTTGCATACTCCATTGTTGAGTGCAATACCCATCGTTCACTACGCATTCAAGAAGCAAGCAACATAAAGAAATGCCAAAAAGAAAAAAGAGTTCAATTGCTTGGCTTGGAAATTGGGTCATTATGCAATATACAAAGATGTACCTCGTGGAAGAGCGCCCTGGCTTGCTGCTTTCACAGTATGCCCAGCTTAAAACCTTTGAATTGGTGAACGAGAACCCCTTTGCAGGTACCTGAATTATAAAACTTCAATAAGATGTCAAGAGAACATCGGTTCTATATTGCTCCGACTCTTTATTTTTCTTAAAGTACATATGTCCGACACCTGTATTCGAGACATATTTGGACATGGGCATAGGGATAAAACCCTCCAATGACCCTTTAAATACATGGAAAAACTTTTAAAAATTTGATCATGTTCGCGTTAGACACATACCTGTATCCAACACTCATGTTCGAGTTCGACTAACCTAGCATTCATTAATCACAAAATAAATAAGAGAATGTATCTTCAAGCAAAAGGAAGGAGAAACAAAATGGAAAAAAAGGGGGGAGGGATTTCATACAAATAAACGATTCGGATCATGCAACCACATTAATTTTGCATAACAAAAAAACTCTTCAAGTTGGCTGATATCTTCTCACCAAAGACAAGGGATCAGTGAATGCTAGCATTAGAGCAAAACACGGATTAACGGGAATATCGTGCAGTTTCACCAACTCCGGAACCAAACTAAAGTCTGTATAAAAAGAAAGAAGCCCAAACTGTTTATCTGATTGAAAAGAATATAGATATGATGTTTTCCTAGTTATGAGTATATTAAATACAATTTTGGAAGCAACTTAACGCAAACGAAAAACCTTCCTTGTTGCTGAGATGTAATTAATTCACCTTCGTATAGATCATAAAGCATATCTACTCGATGAAATATCATGCACAGGTGGGTTCGCAAGAAGGAATTAACGAACATCTATATAAATTTTCATACCAAGAGGGGGCAATTGTCCTGTTATCTCTGTAAACCTTGGGGAAGCAATGTTTTTGTCTGATGCAACCACTCCCTCAAAATGACCGAGATTCTGTCCATCCAAACCCATCAACAACCATAAATTCTCATGTTCTAACCATTCAAACTTCCCGACACCCACATTAAACTTACTCTCTACTCCTGAAAAACAGATAAAGTGGAAAGCATGGAAAATTTAGGCGTAAATCCGACCTTGAAAAGTGGTTGAAAAATAGAGCAGTCATCGTGGTACACACCAGGCTCGTGGCACAATGCTCTGCAAATTGAATTCATTCCAGGTACACCAACATATTTCTTGCTTTGTCTTTCCTAAAAGGGCATTAGTTCGGGAAAATAAGACAATCATAACAGCCTAAGCTGATGAATAGGTAAATGCTATTTTGCTCCAAGTCTTCATTTTTTTTTTTTGGTAGTACCCGTGCCGGACACGTTTTCGGATACGGGTATGAGTATATGACCCTTCAAATACATGAAAAAACTAGAAAAAATTGAACATACCCATATCCAACACTAACACTGGAGTCTGAGTAACATAAATCACACCAAAGTCCAAGTAGCATAGGTTAAATGAAAGAAACGCATGATCTACCGCAGAGGTAGATACAAGTGAAAATCAAGATGAAGAGTGCACATACACACACAATATATATATATATATATATATATATATATAGCAAGTAGCGCAGAAAGAGAAAAAAAGTTTCAAGCATTCACAAAATCAGAAAGAAAGCAACAATTAATGCACGTAAACAATTCAAAAAAACATCACTGCCCTCTCGTCATAAACAATTTAAGATACAATTAAGATATAATCGTGCAAATAAACAAATAGCAGTACAAGTAGGTGGAGTAAAAGAACAAATAATTTAAGCCATAAAGTTAAGTGGACATCTAATATAATAATAATAACAGTTGTAAGAACCTGTTGTTCTTCAGTGTTGACAAATTTTTTGGAGAAACAATCGAAAGACCCGAAATTCGATTTCCATTCAGCAACAAGGCCTCTTGATTCCCACTCAGAAACAACACTCAACACATCAGGATTCGTCACCGTGAAATAAGGAGCACCATGGTCGAATAACAGCTCTTTCCCATCTTCACTTATCTCTCTAAATTTTTCAAAGTTTCCCAACATCACCAAATTACCAATTGTTGCAAAAAATATAATATACATATATATAGTAGTAACAATAATTCACTAAACTATCCAATTTGAATTGTCTTTCAGCCTTCCAAAGCAGAAATAAATAATAGAATATGAAAAAGGGTAGTAAAAAATTGTCAAAGAAGATGAATTTTGAATTAAAAGAAATGGAAAGAAATAAAAAAGGAACCTTCTTTGAGACATTCGGCCACCAGGACCTCTAGCAGAGTCAAAAAGGGTCACTGAAATTCCATTCCTTGCCAAAGTAGCGGCACAAAAAGCTCCTGAAACTGTCAATTCCAAGTTTTCAATGATGATGATGATGATGATGATAATAAAGCTACCAAAATTTGAAATTTGAATAATACAGAGATGAGAAGAGTAGGTTATTGTAGTTTGTATGGATACTTCCGCTTCCCACCACGGCAACCTTGGCGACGGTGTTTTGCATTCTGTCTCCCTCACGGTTGTAAATGTGATGCTAATCAATTAGGGTTCATGTGAATCGAGGATTCCTTTTTCTTTGAGTTTTGAGACACTTATCAAAACTACTTACGGTTCAGCAACTTCTAAAAAGCGAAGGGAAAATAAAGAATTGAAGACCGCTAACAGTTTGTGAATAGCCTGCGGTTTCAACATTTTTAGAAGTTCTGTTTTATTTTATTATTTTTTTATTTTTTCAATTCCTACCAGAAAAACTCTTTTTCTTATTAGTTGTTCCAGACTAAACCTATTCAAGTATAGGATGAATTAAATTTTAGAAAAAAATTTTGTTAATTTAAATTATTATTTAATTATAAAATATATTTTTATTTAAATTTAATTATAAAAATATATATTAATATAAAAATTATATTTTAATATTTTAATATTTTAATAATATAATAAAAAATAAAATAAAATTTTAAATTAATTCAAACTCATTCAAACCAAATGTAAACAAAAAATAAAAAAAATTGATCTGATTAGTGGCATGATAAAAAATTATTTATCAAAAATAATAATAATTTGTTTTTAAATTATAAAAAAAAATATTTATTGAGCAAGACAAGATCGAAGACATCTAAAGGTTAATATCTAATTTTATGGCACAAAAAACCAATAATGACAATATTGTAATAGATATTAAATTGGTATCGTATATACAACCGTATAAAAATATAGGCATTTTATTATTATAAATTATCATACACTCACTTTGTGGGTGAAAGAAAAAGTTAAAAAATGCAAAAGAAAGTGAAAAATTATTTAACTATATTTAACTTATTTTAAAGGAGAAAAATAGGTAAGTGATTTTTTTTTAATTTTTCAAAAAAAAAACAAATTACTTGTATAACTCTATTAATATGCTATCTTAATTTTAAAAATTTATTTTTATCATTTTTTAACTAAATTGATATAACTCTTATTTGCATAAATAATGGCTCCATCTTGCTTTGCCTCAATTCTATTAATTATTTTTAGTTTAATTTTGTAAAAAAAATTACAAGTTTTTCATAAACATAATTTTAATATATATAATACTTTAATATATAAAACTAATAAATATTTAAAGTACATACATCTAGAATATTAGTATATATATATATATACACTGAAAATATTAAAAAAACATTTAATGGGTAAATGATAATTTCAAAATGTGAGATGAAATAGTGAAAAGCCAAACAAACCTTTATTAATGTTGCCTTGCTCCATCATTACTTGTTTACAAAAATACCATTTATTCAAAGTAACCAATGCAGAATCCATTGGATAGATTAAATTTATCATCAAACTACACATAATTCTTTTAGTAAAGCACGTAAATTTGAAGAGAGATAAATATAAAACATAAAAGCCAAATAACTCATAAAACTTAAAAAAAAATTATTAAAAAGTAAATGTTTCTATAATTATTTAAATTGCAAAGATAATGAAATTTTTATTAGATTAGACATTTATATATATAATTTATAAAAATTACAAGAAATTAAAATTAAAAAAATTATAAGATAGGAGCATAAATGAAATCATGAAATTCAACCAAACAACAAAATATAGAAAAAAAATACAAAAAAAGCACAAGATACCATCTTTTATAAAGGCAACTGACTTACAATAAAAATTCAATTAACTATAAGTTATTGAGTTATAATAAAAATTTAATTAACTTACAAGTTATCATTAGAGATAAAAAAAAAATTGGCTAAGTCATTTGGTAATAAAAAATGAGTATTTGCCACAACATCGTTCAACTCAAAAGGAGTACCAAGCAGCTCATTAATAAAAGTAACTTTGCTCTAATTTGCATCTGCATCCAATTGAAGTTTTACATGTTTCTCAGGTATGGTAATAGTTAAAAATTTATTTAGATAGACAACATAATTGCAGTTGATTTCTTTTTATCAATGATACGATAGTAAGCCTTTTTAATATCATGTAATATACTATTAAAATCATGTTTGATGGAATCAAACTAGTCGGTCCTGTTAGTAGTCACAATTACTTAACAACGCTTGGATCCCGATCGTTTTTCTTCATCGTAAAATAAGATAATATAGTTTGAACAGGCTAAACAAAAATCAATCAATTCTTATATTCATGTGAGAATAAATTATAACACTTTACAGAATATTCATTATCTATGGTTATTAAACAACTATACATTTTGCTTGCTTCTTTTTTATCTTTGAATTGTGTAAAAAAGCTGTTACCAAATATGAGTCTTTAAGAAACCAAAACCCTTAACATAACCTTGATATGCAGAGGTTTTATCTTCGTGATAGTGTAATGAACTTTGTATATATTATTATTGTAGATATGATGTTGCAGGATAACAAATAGAATGTTTTCTTAAATGCTTATAAGATAATGAAATTATTACACAATAGATTAAAAAATGAGACTAAGAAAACAAATATAAAAGATAAGTTATTTGATAGTGCATTAAAAACCTTAATTGTGCATAATCGTGCATTAAAAGATACGATTATTATGTTTAATTTTCCTGAAAACGATAAGTAAACTTGCATAAAAAAACGTACGAGAAAAACAATTAAAAAAAATAAGCTTAAGAAAACAAAGATAAACGATAAGACATTTAATAGTGCATTAGAAAGCTTAATGTACGCTAAAGTGTGCAAATGGGCTTTACATTACTTTCATAATTATTTTTTTGATAACAAAAAATACAGTGTTTCTATCTTAATATTTGAATGCATGTGTAGATAAGTTTTGTTAGCCATTTTTTTGAGTTAACCTACATGGTTATTTATAGAATAAATTTTAATATGAAATCTTTACCTATGTATCTCATTAGTCTTGTCTTTTTAGCCAATAATAGTAAATTTATGAGTCTGGACTTTTTACTTGGTGTGAAATTGACGTACAAATTTATTATAAATCTAGATAGATAAACTTGTGAATAGATATGTGATTTAAAAGATAACTTCTAAAAATTTAAAGTGCATTTAGAGGGATACCTAAATAGCCACCAACATTGCAGGCTATTCAATGCTTTGGACGATATATAATTATTATAGATCATCACATGGAAATGTTATAAAGTATGAATTGGCCGTTTATGTTTTATGACAATTCTCCAATGTTTAACGTCACTAGAACAATAATATATATATATATATATATATAAGAGCTAAGTTTTGATACTTTAAATGTTTTTTTTATTGGTTATATGTATTATTTTCTGATTCACAATTATAATTAAATTGTTTATTTTATAGGTTTTAAAAAAAAGTAGAAATTGAAAAGGAGCAGAGGGTTGGCTTCCCAAATTTATATGACAACTTTTTTGAAACTCTTTCGTCTTATTGCAAGCTACTTATACAAGTAAAACATAGAATTTATATAATTATTATACTGTGTTTCTAGTTATTTTGATTTATTTGTAATTTATATTAAATGAATAACTTTTAATATTTGTAGACAAGAAGCAATTTTTATAATAAAAAAATGTTAAACAAATACGAGTTTCTTACTTCTTTTAAAGAATATAAGACAAATAAAAAGCATGCAAGGTGTAAAACCGCTTAACATCTTTGGATCACAAAAATTTAGTTAAGTGTTATGAAATATTTTTTCACCGAGAGAAATGGTTGATTGCTATGGACTTCATTGAAACTATGAAATCTGATTTAGTAAGGAAGATTAAGATCGTAAATCTATATTTTTTCAAGGAATCGTAGCTGCTGATAAAGCCAGCCGGTTTAATTATATAAGAGTTATTTTGTAAATATCCTCCGAAATGCTTTTTGTACTATCATTGTCAATAATAGTTTCAGTTATGTTTAAACTAACAATGCAAGAAACGTTTTAACGGTTAGAATTGATAAGATAAATCTGTAAAGCTTTTACCAAAATAAGAGCAATTTTATAGGTAGTAATCTTACTAATTTTTTGATTTATTTATATGTATTAATTTCAATGATTTTGTTGATTTGCTTGTCATAATATTATGCAAAATTCGAGATAAAGCATTTGGTTAATTGGATTCTAAAATTTTTAAAAATTAAAACTATCCTAACATTATACATAAAATTAAAATAACCAAAATTAGTTAATTCGGTTTGATTAGTTATGTCAGTTTGAGTATTGTTTTGGATTTGCCAAATTGAATAATATGATTATAGATTGAGTAAGGAAATTGAGTTGTACAGGATTAACATAAACAAAATATATAGTTTATTTATTTTTAATTAGGGATCGATTTCTCAAAGAAACTTATTTAAACCAATTTGTCTAATGAAAATTTACCGAAACCGAGTAAACCAAATTAAATAAACCAATTAGAATCAATTTCAATCGGTTTAATCAATTTACAAGATTAGTACTAATAAAAGTACTTCAATCTAAATATTTAAATTAATACATAATTTCTAGTATAACATATATTAAAATGTATTAAAAAATTAGCTAAAAAAATGTAGGACGTTTTGTCTTCGTTTGTTTCCCTAAACTTTAACTTTCGATGTTTTTTATTTTTATTTTTCCGCTAAATTTCTTTTTTTTTTTTTTTTGTCTACACATACATGTAAGATTCTATCCTGCAATTCAAAACCAAACGAAAATTTCTTTTTCCCAAAAGCATGAGGCCAAAGATCAACATAATTGTCTCTAACGCACAAATTTTATATTAAAAAAAATTATATGATAATTACCGAGAACACCATGTAAATTGAAAAAGAAATACTAACATGAACAACAAGAATATTATTATTATTTATTTTTCATATAAAAAGGGCCAAATAAGAAAATGAGTTTAAAAAGAATAGTTTTAAAATGACGAGATATATAGACAATGACACAAAGAATGAGTTACCGGCTCTTACGGAAGCAAATCACATTCAGAATTATTTATTTCAAAATTAATCAAATCTGTCAACTAAGATTCTAACCCATGACCAGTTAGATAAGAGCCGATGAGCAACTGGGGTTCAACTCCCATTGTCGACCCATTATCAATATGAACTCGGAATTCCCATTGTAAACCAGAAAGAACTCCCTTCCATGCAAGCAATTTAACTAAATAATACAATACCATATTACATTAACTTGAAATTTGATTTGAAGTTTGCCTACAGGTGGTGAGGAAGATCCACAACAATGGCGGCCTTATCAGTCATCAGCTAAGCAATCATTATTGAAATACACCAAATCTTACAATTATTCCAAGGAATTCTAAGAACAAGAAGAAAAATAATCATCAAAGCTTAGCAAAATTAGGTTTACGTTTCTGTTTTTGAGCAGAGATTGCCTCGGTTAGATCATCCGATAGAAGCATGGAAGAGTTCCAAGTTGCAACATAATCTAATCCTTGTTCCACATTCAAATCCCTGCTTCTTACCAAGACGGATTTTGTTCCAATCAACGCTAATGGAGGCTTTCCGGCAATTCCTGAAATCAATTAACGAATACCCATTTCATAATTTATTGTTAAATCGCCGGCAAAAGTGAAAGCTTGGGAAAAAGATGAACTTACCCTCTGCAAGGGTGCGAACAGATTCAGTTAGTTCTTGCTTTGACCCGAAAACCCGAGCAATTAGACCCATTTCCTTCGCCTCCAGACTCGAGAACCTCCTTCCCGTCAACGACAGCTCCATGGCCCTGCCAAACCCTACTATCCCCGGCAGTCGTTGGAGCGTGCCAAGATCGGCGGTGATGGCCAAATCTACTTCCTTTACGGAAAAAAACGCATCGTTACTACAGTACCTTATATCGCAGGCCGTCACAATATTTATCCCCAAGCCGATACATGCGCCGTGTATCGCCGCGATTACCGGCTTCCGACACTGCTCGATAGCGGTGATCGCGTCTTGCAAGAACTTGATTCGTCTCCTCAATCGCTCCCCGGAGCGGCCCCGATCTTCCGACTGATCATTGGCGACGACTGCTAGGCTGTTAAGGTCGATGCCGGCGCAAAAGTGATCGCCGGTGCCGGAAAGGACGATGACACTGACGGCAGAATTTTCGTCGAGCGCATTAAGAGCTTTGGGGAATTCATTAAAGAAATCGAGCGAAAGTGCATTTCGGACATGTGGGCGGTTTAATATCAAATTAAAGACTCCAGAATCTGATGATTCTTGAAAGATCTTCAAAGTTTCATATTTATCATTCATTTTTTTCCCTAAAAAATTAAGAAAATAAACGTTAATTTCAATAATAATTTATAACTGCAAATGTCAAAAACAATCCACTCAAAAAAAACATAAACCGAAAAGATTAAATCTGTCAAACACCACTACCAACAAAATTTTTGCTTCAGTCAAAGAAAAGAAAAAATATTAGCCCAAGAAAAAGAAAAGAAAGGAAACAGAGAAAAGATATGCTGGGTAGTATTAACGAGGGGAATCTATGATAAGATGAAGTCTTCAACCTCACTCTTCGTCTTTATTTTATAGTATTATAATTATATTTAAATTATTTTATATTTATATTTATATTAATATTTAAATAATTTATATTATATAAATTTTAATAAATATATTTTTATTTTATTTTAATTATTTTTTTATATTATATTTTTATATTTATAAATAAAAATTTTTAAATAATTTTTATATTATATTAAATAAAATATTTTAATTTTTATATTATAAAAATTTTTAATATTTGTACTACGAAAACGCTAGTAAATATTTTAAGGTCAGAGAGAGACCACGTAGCAAATAGTTGAACAGGTCAGTTTCGCCGATTCTGCAATTACGTGCTCGCAGACTGCACTTTTTCCTTCCCGTCCCGTTTCCTGTTTGGAAATTTTATCCAACTTCTCATTCATGATCGGCACCGTTTAAAGATCTTAACTTTTTTTTTAATTTTATAAAATCTTTCTACATATTTATATATATTAAGCTTTTATTATCACTAAAAATAAATAATAATTTTTTTTGACCCAAGCAACTTTTATACGGTAAAAGTTAATTTATAATCTTTATACTATTGTCAAAAGTATATTTTAATTTTTTTATTATTAAATTAAATATTTTTATTCATGTATATTTAAAATTAATGTAAATAAAAATATTATTAGTAATATTAAATAAAATATATTTAAATAATGACGTGACTTTATAAGATATGACATATAAATTTAAAGTTTTTTGGTGAGCTTTCAAGTTTGAGATGAAAATCGAGTTTTTATAATATTTTATATAATACATTTTATAAAGCATCACTATTTGAATGGGTTTTATGTAACATCTTTAATAATTTTTTTTATTTATTATTATTTTAAATATATAAAAATAAAAATATTTAATTTAATAATAAAAATATTTAATTTAATAATAAAAAATTAAAATATATTTTTATTATAATACGATATTAAAAAAAAAAATCCTACCTCTTTAAACTATCATCTGTCATTAAATTAACCTACTAATTCTAACCCATCCTACAAGTGACCTTATACCAACTATCTCCCTAGCCTTCACTCAAAAATCCAAACCCCCCAAAGAAAAAAAAAACCCATTTTTTCCTCAAATGTGCAAAAATTGCAAAAAAGAAAAAAAAAGCTTTATATATATATATATATATAGATAAAGACTAAATTATTAGTCTTACTTAAAAATACTAAAAAAAAACTATAACGTATTAAGCTTTTATTAATATGGATCCATTAAATATGATTTTTCATAATGATTTTAAATTAAAAGACTACTTAATTTTTGCATACTAATTATTGATTCTTTCATAATTTCATTAAAAATTTGCTTTTATTAACAAAGCTTATAAAATAAAAATAAATACATTTTTGAAAAAAATTAAAAACTCACTAAAAATCGTTTTAAAATTTTTTTTTTGGTAATTTTAAGTAATAATTCATATTTTTAATTCTTATATTTAATATTCGATTTATACAACTAAGAAAAATAAATTTTAAATAATATTTAAAATAATTTTATTAATTTAAAATTTAAAATTTAAAATTTATTAATGTTCGATTCGGGTTTAATAACTATGATTAGAAAGCTTGTTCTATAAGTTTGTTGTGAACAAAAATTATTTAATCTCCCTTATGTGAGTCATTGCGTCTTGGGGGACAATCGGGCGTCCTATTTCATGTACCTAACGTAAAGGGAATTGGATGTTTTGTTGCCCCGTTTCTCATCTTACATCTCAAAGTACAGGAATCATGCTATGTTTTAAAGTTTGATTTGATCTGAAAGGAAAAAGATTGAATTTTGTTGGAATTGAAACTCTTCACTTACAAATCTATTTATAAGTTAATCGAGTTATATTAGGATCGATTTAAAAATTTATTTTTATTATTAATTATATTATTATTTTATATATTTTAAAATTAAATTTAAATAAAAATATTATTTTTTATTAAATATTTGAGTATAACTAATTTAAATTTATAAAAATTTTATCAAATCAAGCTTTTGGACTAGAGTTCGCCTTTAATAGGTTTACATATAAACTAATGAAATTTAACTATCGAATATTGCAATCCGAATTATTTTTGTTTTCTGTGCCCAAAATTTGAATTAATCTAGTTTAAAAGTTTATATTTTTATTCAAAAATATTAAAAATTTATTTTTTATATTAATATTTGTGTATACTAAAATTAAAGTTAAATAAAAAATAAATTTTTATTAATGAATAATAATTCAAGTTAAGTCGAACTGACTTGAATTGAAAACATTCTTATCCGCATCCAACCCAATATGAATCGACCATGTCCCGACCTTTAGATAGGTAACTATTGAATCACCATCTCATAAATAAAAAGAAAAAAAAATTGCTTGATAACACTTTGGTTGCTCAAATGAAAAAATTAGATCCATAAATTTACGTATTTATGATTTTTTATATTATTTTTATTATATATTATTGTGTTTAAATCATTATATATTTTTTTAACTTTTGATACATTAATAATATTTATTTTATAAATTTTATCACATTCACATATTTATTTTTTTATTTTTTTTAGTTATATAATATTTTACTTCGTATTTTAATTTTTTTCTTTAATACTCATATTATGTAATAGAGCCCAAAAATAATAAATCTCAAAGACCATAGCCTGTTAGTAATTAATGATGTCAGCAATGTTAGCTAAGACCCTTTAAGACAGGTGGGTCCTAAAACTCTGTTGGATCATTATATTTCATGACCAAACTCTTTTCAACATATTTCTAACATTTTAAATGTCATAAATATACTTTGAAAACGTACCAAAAATATTAAATAGTATAAAATTTTCTTATTTTCAGAAAACAAATTAAAATGAAGAAATATGGATACGAATTGATTGGGAGTAATAAAAATATTATTTAAAAAAAAAGTGTATTTAATTTATTATTTTTATTAATTAAAAGTTTTTAATTGAAAAATTAAAATTTCTTTTACTTAAATGTCATCGTAATTAGTATCACCAAAGATTGATTAATATTTTTCAATATTATTATTAAACTAAAAATTTGAATAAAATTAATCATATTTCTCATAAAAAAATATTATAGTTATTTCTATAATTATTTGGAAAATTGAATTGTTATTGTCCTATACTAATATAAATTTTCTTTAAATAAAAGCAAATCAAATAGAAGCTTTTCTTCACATATTGGATTAATTTAGCATTTTTTTTGGGGAAAGATTTGGGTTAAAAAAAAGTTCAAATTAAAAAATTATGTTTAAAAAGTGTATTGTAAAAATATGATTTTAAAAATTTTTAGGCACTTAATATTATCATAAAAAAGTACTATGAGGAATTGACATGATAAGAAATATATATTTAAAATAATAAAAATTTAAAAATACAAAAATAATAACATTATTTTACTTAAAATTCAACTTTCAAATCATAAAAATATAATTTTTTAATTTTTATTTGAATTATTAAATTATAATTTTAAAAATAAAAATAAAATTTTTTATTTATTTGATATTACGGTTGCATTAAAATATAATTTTTAACTTAAAAATTTATACCAATAATAATACTAAATGAGTTTTATCTAGCTAAAGGGCTTATTTAGACTTCAGCATAGATTTTTGCTTTGTTTTGGGATAAATCCCACAATCGAACTAAGAGTTTCATTTGGCAGGCATCTCCAGTGTAATTAAATGGCTTTCACCCTCCGGTGTAGGCTCCGGTTGTTAAAACTGGGGCCTGTTTTTGGGATAAAATTTATCATTTAGTCCCTAATTTCTTCAATTATCTTTTATTTATTTTGATAATTATTTTCATATAAAATTTTTAAATTATTTATTATTTATTTTTGTTTTGTTAATTTATTTTTCATTTTTTATTTAAAAAATCTTAAATTATTAATTTTTAATGTAATATTTTTATATAATTATATAATAATTAGTTCATTAATTAAAATATATAAAATATTATGTACTAAAAATTTTAAATATTATATATATTATTAAAATGGATATAAAAATAACTTATAAATACACTCTTTTGTCAATATTTTTAATGGTTATTTTTATTCTTATTTTATCCCCAAAATAGGATATCTATATCTAATAATTTTAGATATAGCACGTATAAAGTAATTAAACACGATATATTATGAATATATTTTTAAAATCTATATAATAAAAATTATTAACGCATCAAATTTTATATAAATATAAAATACTTTAAATATAATTATAATATGATAAATATACCAATATAATATGAATACATACATTATCAAATTTAAACATATTCTACTACTAATTTTAATTTTATCATAATAATAATTAATAATTAATTTTATTATTATTATTTTTAATTTATTAAAATTATCTTTTAATCTTATTGTTAATCCAAATGAAATCAAAGTGTAAGTAAAAAGAGCTTACTCTCTCATCTCTCTTATTGTTTTTAGTTTAACTTTTTCAAACATTTTCAACTGTTTTCCTCTTTCCCTCTCAGCTACAACATTCAAAACTACTTTAAAAAATCAAAGTAAAAGTAAAAAAGTAAACGTATGTTAGTAGGATTTTGTCTTATCAGATTAGATTGGGTTATCTGATCAAATTAAATTTAAAACATAATTTTTTAATTTAAATATATTTGATTAAATTTAAATTATTATTTAATAATAAAAATTTATATTTAAATTTTATTATAAAATATATAAATATTAATATAAATATAATTTTTAAATTTTTATTAATTTATAAATAATAATTTAAACTTTTAAATCGAACTTAAAAAATGATAAAATTTTATTTTATAACTTAATTCAACTCATAAACATCTTTACATCTTCCTATAAGTTACCTTTAGAAAAATTTAAAATTTATTAATTTTTAATTTAATTTAAATAATAAATTAATTTAATTTAATTTAATTTTTTTAAATTTAAAAATTTAAAAATGATATGATTATATTATATTATGATAAAAATTAATATATAATATGATAAAAATAATAAAATAAAAATAATAATAAATATATCAAAATATTAAAATTTATAAAATATAATTTATTAAAACATTTAAAAATATATAAATATAATATTTTAAATATAATTATATTATACAAATATAATATTAATAAACCAGCTGTTAAGATTACTTTACTTACCCCACCCAACTCAGCTCACTTTGCCATCTGCTTTGCTTTGCTCTTGTCGTCCTTGGATTTAGTTTCAGATTTTCGGAGTCAAAAAGGGCCATAATTTGCTTCCATCTTTTGTCCTTTTCTTTTTAGGAAAAATCCTTTTCTGGAAGCTTACATGTGAAGCAAATTTTAGCGTTGAATGAACCCAGTGTGATCGAATTTACTCTCTTAACTACAGTTCCTCAAATGGTTTTTTTTTTTAATTTTAATTTTCCTGATAAATGGACAATAAATGTGTTTTAGTTCATTTAAAGTTCAATTCCTGAAAATGGGTCTTTTTCTTTTGTTCATTTTCTTAGCAAAACTTTGATCTGTTCTTTGAGGTGGATCCAAGGCTGAGATTGGTGATGGAGGATATGTGGCTGTTTAAGCAAGGTTTGGAATGGTTGAAATCTCATATACATGTCTATTCCAAGGCGAAAACAGCAGTTGGTTGTTGTAGAGATAAAATGGGGTTGTTAATGGAGAGGCATTGGCCTATGATTTGTAGTGCATTTGTTAATTTATGGAAGATTTCAAGGCTGCTTTTGGTTTATTGGAAAGATTGTTTGGTTAGAGGGTTTCAATCATGTAGCAGATTGGGTTCAGCTTCCTTTCTTATTATAATGTGGAGTTGTTTCCTCAGCTTAACTTCCATGTCTTGCTTGCTTTATGTACTTCTAAGTATGGTATGTCTTGTTTCATGTTATTGTTAAAATCTTTTTTTTTTTGTTGTTTTGGTTATTTGAGTTATTAAACACTTTTCAAGCTGCTTGCAGATTTTATATGGCGTTGATTAGTTAGATGGACTTGTTAATTTGATTTGAAGGAGCTAAAACCAAGTTGGGATGATTGTTTACTTAGTCTTTTATATTTGTCAACCCTGTTATAACTTTCAAATTTGTTTGAGATGAAAAAAGGATTGCGCTTTTTTTGGAAAAATTTCTTGGCTTGATTGCTTGATGTTGAGTAGTTAAAAGCGAAAATGAAATTAAAAAAAATCTTGGTTCTCAATTAATGTGTTAGAAGCTAGACTCTTGCAAGAATTCTTGAATTTAGCTTAAAAGTTTTTTTTTTTCCCCCTGAAATCTTCTGCTTGTGCTGATTGCTGAACTGTTGATTGGAAATCATATCATGAAGTTCTTGCGAGAGATGTCAAAAAGCTTTTGTTCTGTGATTTATTGGTTGAAAGTTCATTGAACATCATCCTTAGGCTGTTTTGAATTGTCCGCCCTCGATTTTAAGTGCTAGTGAAGTTTATTTGAACACTTCGCTCAAAATTTTGACATGAAAAGTTCAAAAAAATTTCCCTAACCTACAATTTCTTTTATTTTCTCTGATAGCATTTGGTTTCTATTGGTTAGTTTGGAGTTTGGACATGAAATTAGAGGAGCAAAAGTCGCTAAGAGATGATAATGGTCGATTTTTTTTTTCCCATATTAAGTTAAAATTTAATGATGTTTTGGTTTTACTGCACGTTGTGGTGGATTTTCAACTCTAGTAAACAAACATAAGGGTCAGTTTTACTGAGTGGCATCGATCTGATTTATTTAGCAGTTAAAAGAAAAAAATTGTGAATGATACTAAAGAATCTTGCCTCGTATGTTTCAGGGAGTTGCTGCCGCTGTAGTTCAGTACTTAGGTTACACTTCTGGACTCTTTATTGTAGGACTGTTTGGCATTTTGATATTATGGATATACGCTAACTTTTGGATAACGGGAACATTGTTTGTAGTTGGAGGTATGGCCTATTTCTTGCACTCCGACTATGAATTTTTATCGTTTCTAAGATGATGTTTTTTCTTATTTCATGCACATATCTATAATGACACATGAGATAGGTCTATATTGTTGATGACATTACTGGTGATACATCCTTGGTTTGAGAAATGGTTGAAGACATTAAATATGAGAATGTTCATTTTTCAAACATACATTATCGACCTTATTCTATGTCAACATGACTTATGTCTTTTTTTTTTTTTTTTAGTTTGTACATATACATTCCTACATGCATGCGTTTGTGTATGGAGAGCTACTTAAACTAGCAAATCTATTGGAAGATATGAGGAAAACGAAGCACCCTTTATACGTTGTTTTACCCATTGATCTGTTGTCTAAGAAGTGAGGCTGGTCATGTTGACTCTGCCAGTGGAAACTGAAGGGGAAAGTTTTGGTTTGTGACAAGTGTCACAAGGACAAGGCCTAGAAATAATTGAAAGGTAGTTACAAGACCAAGAAGTGAGACATTAAATTATGTTATAAGCTAAGCGTTTACCATCTTAGGCTCTCTTTTCTACCTTCTTAAAACTGCAGAGAATTTGCATGTCTAGAAAGTGGTGAAAATTAATTTTGGGATTGGTTTCATCAGACATAAGATTTTATATGATTAGGAGCATAAGAGCATAAAACCCAAAAGTAACAAATTGTAGGGTCATTTGACTTTACTTTTCTTATTCACTATTGCAAATTGCAAAGTGTGTTAGTTTGGTTAAATTATGCGTATCGTTAGGTTGAGTTACATCTATCCATAGTAATTTCCCTCAATACCATTGCTTTTCTAAGCATGCTGACTGTCCTATCAAATGCCTTGTCCAAATTAAGTGCCTGCAGTCAGTATGCTAACCCTTGCTGATTAATTGAATCGCTCTTTGATGTTATCAAGTTTTTCTAGTGCCTTGAATTATTTTTTCTGCAACTCCTGCTGGCAACAATTAACCTAATGGAGCATGAAGTTCAATGATAGATGATTTTCAGGAATTTCCATGACTACCCTTTTGATAATTCCAAGTGGCCAAACCAAAGCACTTATCCAGCCTTTGCTGTATGTAAAGTAGTGTTACTTCCCAATTGTCCTATACATCATCTAAAACATAGGTAGCATGCGTGTTTATTCTATGAACTTGTCAGTGTTGCATTATTGAGATATTCTCATGAAAAAAAAATTCATCTCTAATTTTGGATGAAGATTCTTTACTCTGAAACTTGTTTGATGGACTTAAATATATTTTTATTGGATTTATTTTACCGCTTCTGTTGATTTCAGATCTCTGAAGTTCTTTTCTCTGTGTGCAGGTTATTTGTTTTCCTTAAGTCATGCACGATTGATAGTCTTGATGGCAGCTACATACTCTATTTATTGTGTCAAAGTTCGAGTTGGTTGGCACGGTGTTTTCCTATCAATAAACCTTGCATTTCTTTCGAATGATGTATTGAATTATTTGCTCCAATGTTTTGATAACGTGAGTGAAAACACGCATTATGAAGAGCCAAAGGAATCCAAAATGGTTATGGAAGATGATTTGTCTGGAGAATGTGAGTATTCTATTCCTACTGATGAATCCGAGAAGGTGCAGCCATGCAAGTCATCCAGCAAATCTACTACCACATCTGTTATTAACCAAAAAGAGTTTTCTGCTAAAAGGGTGGTCAAGGAAGAAATGAGTTCGGCTGATGAAATGAAAAGAATAATGAATTGCACCGATCATTATGAAGCATTGGGGTTTCCACGTCACACAAAAATTGACGCTGCAATCTTGAAAAAGGAATATAGAAAGAAGGTAGATTCTACCCTGGAAAAAGGTGTACGCTTTTCATTTATTTAAATATCTACTCTCCCAGTACTTAATTCAACAATATATAAATATATATAGTTAGACTCGAGGTAGGTTTCTCCTTTTCTATGCGAGTGATATTGGGCTATGTTTAGCCTTTGTTTCTTATAGGATATTGCCTGATATGTTATTAAGAAAAGGGAAAGGATTTCAGGATTTGTGTAAAAGAACTTGATGGGTTGGAATCAACAGGAAACATGGTGGGGAGAGAATGCTTTTAGGATGAGAGGGAAGATATCCTTCTTTTATTTTCCTTCTCGTTGGGGTCTTTAAAGCCTTTTTATGTTTTCCATTGTTTTTTGTGCATGCCCACTAGTTTTCCTGATTTATTTTCTCTCGATTCTATTTTCGGCAGGCCATGCTTGTACATCCTGATAAAAATATGGGAAGTCCTTTAGCTAGTGAATCATTTAAGAAAATTCAATGTGCTTATGAGGTGAGCAACTGTGTTCTTGTTGTTATTTAGTCTTAATATAATTTCTTATTTTGAGTCCCTATTTTATGTATATGCGAAATGAAAGCTGAAAAATGTCATCAGCTCGTGAAAATGTTGGCTCTGACTTTAAGCAGTTTCTATTGGCATGGATTTTTGTAGGTTCTTTCCGATTCCATAAAAAAGAGGGACTATGATGAGCAATTAAGAAAGGAAGAATCTAGGACTAGGAGCGTCCTTCAAAAGTCCCATAGCTGTTCATGGCAGGTAGTTTTTCCTTTCCATTATCATGGCATCTGTTTCTTTCTTTTGGTTCCTTTTTTTTTTTTCTTTTGAAATGAAATTTATAGCTAAGAGGAATGAAAATGCAAAAAATACTTGGCATAAGAGAGATAATATGCTACTTAGAAATAAAAAATCCAGCTTCGTGGTTCTTTCTTATAAATTAATATATATGTACAAAGCTCTAGATTTTAGGCAAAATGGAAATAATTGTCAATTTATGTCTATGGTTAATTTGTCCTCCAGTAAAAACCTATGTTGCTCCGACTCTTCATTTTGCTTGGAGTATCCATATCCGATGTATTTTCATATATAGGTATGGGGATATGACCCTCCAAGGACTTTTCAAAGGCATGAAAAATTCTTAGAAAAAATTGAACACAAAACATATACCTGTATCTGACGCTCACATCCGAGTCTAAGTAATATAGGTAGAAACCAAGTTATGAGTCATGGTGTTGAGCTTTCCTGGTCTCACAATTAAGGGTTGTTCAAAATGTGCAATATTTACCTCTGGCAATCAATTTTCAGTCTTTTATGTCTTATGGATAGTCGATGCATGCAGAAACATGTTTCTTATTGCTGATTTCATGTTATTCTGAGTCAGGTCATTAATGTTGAATGATAATACTTTTCAACCATTCTCTCCTTTTGGCAGCCTAATCCAGATCATTGCTCTGAGGAATCGAGACGTGTACAGTGCACTAAGTGTGGCAATTCACATATATGGGTGTGCACCTATAGGAACAAGGCCAAGGCTAGATGGTGTCGGGTCAGACTCGGTTTCTTTCTGTTTGTCAAATTCGGTGTTTCAAAAGGCCTAGCATTTTATGGAATGAGGCTTAACTGTTAAACTTTGAGGCATAAGCCTTTTGCTACTAAAATTATAATAAAATATTTTTATAAATTTAAAAAATTATAAAATTAGAAAACAATAATAAAATATATGCCAAACAAAAATGATGCCTCAATCTAATGCTTGCGGCTCTAAAAGGCCAAAGCTACTTGTCAAACAAAGAAGTAATAATGGCTGCGAAGTATACTACTCTGATTCTTCCTTTTTCTTAAAGTACCCATATCCGACTTATATCCAAATACGAGTATGGGGATATAGCCCTCCTAAGAACCTCTAAATACATGAAAAAATCTTAAGAAAAAATTGAACATTCTTATGTTGAAGACATACTCGTGTCCGACACTCACACCCAGAGTCTGAGTAACTTAGTCAGAGCAAACTACAGAATGAGGAGAATGTCTCCCAAGTTGAGACCTTAGGCAATTTTATGGCACCTCATGTAGCATCTCTCAAGGCATGGCTCAATAGCTCTTTGGAGCACTAGTAAATTTTGTTCTCTTGCACACGCAACATACATGCACGCGCTACACACACAGACACGCATGTCTATGAACTTGATATAATCTTCATTTTCCTAAATACATTTCATAAATATCTGAGATTAGTAATGCTATTCAGGATTGCTGTCAATATCATCAAGCTAAGGAAGGAGATGGGTGGGTTGAGTATAAAGGTTCTTTGGTGTTTGATACGCCTCAAAAGGTAGGTTCCTTTATTTCAAAAAGTTTGATCCATTTGATGTACTACATCGATTGTTTCAACTGAATTTGGTATGACATTAAGTTGTGAGTGTTTTCTTTGAACAGTTTTTTTATCAAATTGACAATTTGATACTTACAATGAGTTAAAATTAATATTGGAGCTGGGGTGAGATTAATAGATTTGAATTTTACATCACTATTATTATTATTATTATTATTATGATTATTATTATTTTAAATTTGGAATAAGCAGGATGGTTACAATGAGTCTAAAGGATTATTTAGACCAAGGTTATAAGAGCTTTTCAATTCAAGCGCTTGATTACCAGTAAACCGGCAACTGGCATGCTAGTTAAATGAATGGAAAAGCTCTGAGAAGGGCACGTTGTTGTTGTTGTTATTGTTGGTTTTTTTTTTTTTTTTTTGTGAAAGAAGCAATTGAACTTTCTAGCTCTTAAGTGGCTGTTCACCTAAGAATTTGGTTCATCTGGCTATTTGAAACTTTGTCAACAATGAGGAAAGCATGCCACTTATCAACTTCGATAATATTGCTGGAGAAATGATCTTGTAAACCTTTTATTTATTCCTGTTTATTAAGGCTCCTTTTGGATGGCTAGTGGGAGGGATTCCCACTACGCCATCCCTTTGTTTTATGACTTGCCAGCGTTCGCAAAAATTAATAACAATTGCTTAATAGCAAAAATGCAGAGAAAGACAACCAAAATGATATATGAAGATTGATAGGGAGGATATGGCCCAGGGTCTTCTGCATGGGTACTTTGTCTGCCTATGTTACTCGGACTCAGTGTCAGTGTTGGATATGAGTATGTATCTAACATGGGTATGTTCATTTCTTTTTTAAGTTTTTTCATGTGTTTGGAGGGTCTTTGGAGGATCATATTCCCATAGCCATTTCCAACTATGAGTTGGACACAGATGTTGAACGCTAGTATTTCAAGAAAATGAAGAGTTGAAGCAACATAGTTATCTGCAATAACAGAAAACATAAAGATGTGTATGAGGCTAAAATACTTTTTTAACGATGTAAGCTTTCGAAGGCTATCTTTCATCTCTTTTGTGCAGTATGCTTGATTATGTGTGTGATTAAGTCACTCGAGTAGATATCTATTGTCGTGTTTTATCAAATTATATAAAGTTTTGGTCTTTTCTTTAGATTTATGCTATTTAATGGGCTTTAGTATTCATTACACTCACCAGTTTGCTATCTTGCCCGTCTTTTAGGTGGAAATACCGCGTGCATTTGTTTGTGCTGAGAGCAAGATCTTTGATGTTTCGGAATGGGCTATTTGTCAGGTCAGTGGTTCATGTTTTCATTGTTTTGTAGACGTGCACGTACATGCATGTGTCAGGTGGATGCATGTGCTAGATAACCGGTATCAGAACCACCATAACTATGAGTCGGCAAATACCTATGCTACTAAAATTCTGTTGCAAGTGTTGGATATGTGTGTGACACAAGTATATTCAATATTTCTAAGCTTTTTCATGTACTTGGAGGGTCATATTTTCATATTCATGTTTAGAAACTTGTTGGACAAGGGTGCTTTAAGAAAAATGAAGAGTAAGAGAAATATAGGCAAATACTACTTTAATGATTTGACAGCCTCTCACAATATAACGCTTAGAAGCTGAATAATCCTGGTGGCAGTGATGCATTTTTCTACCGGTAACTTTACCGATGTTTATCTCATGAAACTGGTTCTTTCAGGGGATGGCATGTAGACCAAACACTCATCGACCTAGCTTTCATGTAAACATGGTTGGATTGGAGAAGACACAGAGATCCAACTCAAGCAGATTTCCATGGGACTTGGATGCTGAAATGATTGATGAAGATGAAGAAGAATTCGAGTTATGGCTTCAGCAGGCCTTGGCCTCCGGCCTCTTTTGCGAAACCTCTAAACGCCGAAAGAGCTGGAGTCCCTTTAAGTTGCCTCAAAAGAAAAGTAAGCGACAATGGCGAAGATCTTCAACGTGAAATACTTGATTCAAGGCATTTCTGAAGAATTTCGATTTCCAACCAAAGGAGAAAAATGATCATTTCTTCAACGGTGGAGAAGTCAGTGGATCAATTGGGGAGGAAAAGATGGGAAAATCTTAGAAAAATGAGATCAAAAGATGGGTTTTGAGTTAACTTAGATTGTCATCAAATTTGAAAGCAAGGAAAAGAAAGGTGGGGATGCCTGCATGTATGACTTTGCCCTTTTCTGGCAATGGATCAAAGGCTTTCCATTTTTCCTGCTAAGAATCGGTTTTCTTGGGAAATTCTCATTTGAAAAGCAGGGATCAAAATCGATCTCTTTGTATGTTTAATCCCAATGTATGAAACATTTCTACTACTGCAGTTGTAATGAAATTAGTCCGCTCTTTGGGGCTTCCCTGTTTCTTTCTTGGCTTTTTGTTTCATTCATTTTTTTTGTTAGCTTTTGCTCCATTTACCCCTGTAATCCGGACTCAGGATTGAGTGTCAAATGTAGGGAAATGTATATGTGTTTGATATAGATATATTTAATTTTTTTATCGTTTTTTTTGTATATTTGAAGGATCATATCACATCATTTCTAAATGTATCAGCGACAAGTATTGTAGAAAATGAATGATCCAAAAAACATAGATTCACTCAATTGAGAACATTATGATCCTTTCGGGAAAACAAATTTTCAAATAATCAATGTATAATCTATCATGAAAGCTAAAGATGTAAATGAAACACTCAAGCTCGTAAATTATTTTAACTAAACTTAAACATCAGTTTATAACCAACATTATTATTTTGTCATTAAGATGTATATTTAAATGTTTTAATGGGATTGAAATCAAATGATGATATGATAAGCTTAATGAATACAAAAATGGTGTAATATACACGTTTAGTGTATATATAAAATTTGCATTTAGGATTTTAGCTCATTTATTAATTTCTGTTCCGTTTATGTTCATAATACAATTGACAAAAGAAAACCAAAAATATGACATACATGCATGAATTGCAAAATCTATTTCTTATATATATAAATCAAAATATAGGATTAATCAAAAGATTCATACCCTTTTCTTTTTTTCTTAAAGAAAAATTTTAAGTCTATTTGAAAAAATTATCTGATTCTGCAAGCAGGTTAGTAGGCTAAACCTTTAAAATATGCTAAAAAATAGTTTAAGATTTTTATGTATTTGGAGGATCGTTGAAAGATCACGTTTCCACACTCATACTAAGATATGTCTCGGATGCATGTATCGGACGTAGGTACTTTAAAAAAAATTAAAAAGTCAAAGCAACATAGTAAGGAACTTCTTTATGAATATTTTGAAGCATTCAAAAGCACATAATTCCAAACTTCTGTTTTAGTAATTAAATCAAATCCATTTATGATTAACAATCATAAAGAGAACCCAAACAGATGATTAGCGTCATCTTGGAAGATCCACACACTTATCGTTTTTGTTGCCTGTGCAACAAAGGAATTCATATACTACTGTACAGTCAATGGCAATATATATATTTATATATATATATATATATAATCTTTCAGCCGTTAGATGCAGTCCTCCCAACTGTACCACCTATGTTCCACCCTCTCTCCTTTTCTTTCTGGTTTTGCTTCTGCTGAATTTCCTTGGTTCCTCTCTTTTTGCCATTGCCAACCAGCACTCTACCGGCCATTCTCCCTCGACTTCCTATCGAAATTCGAACCCTCTCCATCCCGACATTTACGCCTCGTCTCAAATGTTGCTGCAATGGAGACTTTAGTTGAACTTTCTTTGGATGGCTTCGTCTCGACATGCTGCTCTGCTTCTTGCCACCATTTTTCATTGCTTTAGGACTGTTGCATACAGTTTGTTCAGGAATAAATTCATCTTGATCATCCTCTTCCTTTATATCTGGTTGGGATAGCAATGATGGTCCGAGCTGCACTAAGCTAGGTGTAGCTGTCAATGGTATTAACGAGTTGCGCCTTGGAGCTGAAGTTACCAAAATTCGTCGTGCTGTTGGGCAGATTGAGGCTCTTCCTGTCCGCTTTGGGAGTTGCAGATTTTCCGCCACCTCAGGATTGTTTTCTTTTGCTGACGAATCAACGTGCTTGATAGAGGAGCCATCCATTACAGAAAGTGGCATTGCAGGCCTCAAACTGTTCTCCGTAAGCGGATGAGTGAGATTTCCTTGCTCTTTCATCAATGTCATACCATTTATAACTTCGTTTAAATTCTTGTTATCTCCCAAAACTTGAGTTGCCAATGGTGGTCTCATTGCCGAATTACTAACCTCCTCATTCTGCTGTTTTATCTGCTGCTGTTCGGCAATCTTTGTATCGACATGCAGACGTGCTAGCTTCCTCTCAATGAGTAGCTGCGACTCCAGTTCTTTCACCTGCAAAAATGACATTGATGAGCACCAAATTTAATATAAGAAGAAAGTTTGAAGAATATATTACAGATTAGAAAAAAAATTGAATATTTTCAACATTGATTGATAAGTTTACATATATGTTACTTAGACTTGGGTTTGAGTGTCAGATACGGGTATATACGTCTGATACAAATATGTTCAATTTTTTTTAAGTTTTTCCATATATTTGGAGGGTCATGTCTTATACCATATATGCATCGGATACAGGTGTCCAACATGAGTATTTCGAAAAAAATGAAGAGTCCGAACAACATAGGTTTATAGAAAGCAATACCTTGTCTTGAAGGTTCTTGGTTTTAAGGTCTTTATCCTTCAACTTCAACTCTATTCCATGAATTGTTTCCTCCATCTTCCTGATTTGCAAATCTTTGATCTTCATATCTTGCTTTGATTTCTCAACCTTTTTAAGGAATTATCATTAGTAAACATTAAAATGATAAAAATAGGCTCAAAAAAACAAAAAAAACATATATTTGCCAATAATAGCAGGTTTTACCATCTGTTTCCATCTCAAAAGTTCTGAGCTATTATCCATTTGCTTCTTTGCTGGACCCAACTCTATCCCTCTAACTCTACTTGCAAAATTCAAAGAGCATAGGGTCTCACCAATGTCATTCTCGTTAGGACTGATTTGTACAAACATGAGTGTCTTTGAATCTCCTCCTACCAAAGTGAACCCTAATTGTTAGTTTTTCAATTGAAATTTGAATAATAAAAGTAAAGAGCAATTTACTATAGGGGAATGATAATAAAAGTTGGAACTTGGAGCTTAGCTCAATTAGGTTCATGCAGTCACACTTAAGAGGTGGCATTTAGTAGATTTAGGGTTTGAATGCTAGCATCTGCAACCGTTGCATCAGAAAAAAATTGTACCTAAAGAGTCTTGAAGCAAATGTGTAAGCTTTGAGTTCCTGCATAATTAAAGTACAGTTGAGCTTAAAACCAATGAAACAATGGCTCTGATTTATAAGTTCTTGATAGTATAAAAGCATTCATCTCTTATAACCTGAAAGGAATGTGAGGGCTTTTAGTAGCAAGAGCAGATATGACATCACCAAGTGCAGACAAGGATCTGTTGATGTTTTGAGTTTCCTTAAGTCTTTCTCCATAAACTTCTGTTTTTGCCACTCGTTCGCTTCCTGCTAGATCCACTAACCATAGCTTGCTTTTTGTGCGTTCACCATTCAACAAATTCTCTCCCTTAACCATCACACAGTGTATGCTGCATCAAGAGAGATCCCCTAAGCCAGCACTTAGCTGTGTTTAAAAACATTCTCTGCAACTATGTTACTCGGACACGTGTACAAGTGTCCAACATGGGTATGTTCAACAATTTTTCCCCCAAGATTTCCAAGTATTTTAAGGGTCATTGGAAGATCATATCCCCGTACCCATGTCTGGATATGTCGGACACGGGCGCTCCAATAAAAATGAAGAATAAGATCAACATAGCTCTGCAATGTGAACTCAATTAATTTAAATTAAAATGTGGTTGACAGACCAGTGGGATCTACTGCTATGCTCATTGGCATTGGTTGAGCCAACAGCTCTTGCATGACTGCCAGTCCGTAGAACTTCCCAGACCTCATTCATGTTGTTTACATGCGCTTCAACTAGCCCTGGGACATGATGCAATCCTTCACCCACTTGCCTTATTTCAAGCCTACAAATTGCCACATCAAGGTAAGAAGATATCAGCCTTTTGAAAATTGCCAAGAATGTCCTAATAGCAGTCATCATATCATAATCATCAGAAAGTAAAGGAAACATGTTTACACAAGATTTTTATTGAGAAAGCTTACCTAAGAACGTTTTCCAGTGAGTTTTGAACAAGAAGGCAGCTCATATCAAATATGTACATATGCTACAGGTTATGGACTAGAGAGTACTCAGTAAAAACTTGTGGTGGATTGATGGGTGATTTTCCATTTGAATAGGGATGTACTAAGGATTGGTGTTCATTTTCATCTGTTCATGATGAAATACCTTGGTATATGCTATTAGCAAGTGATACTGTATTGGTTGATGAGACTAAAGCAGTGGTTAATATACAATCAGAGTTGTAAGCAAACTCTAGAAGCTCGGGGTTTAATTTAAGTAGATTGAAGATTGCGTATATGAAGTGTACATTTAGTAAAAGAAGGAATAATGATCCCAGACATAATCACACTCGACGGTCAAGTGGTACCAGTAGCAGAATGGTTCAAGTACCTAGAGACGATAATTAAAAAGGACAAGGATATTGATGGAGATGTTAATCATTAGATTAAGGTTGAGTGGCTTAAGCAGAGAAGCGCGACCAGAAGATTTTATCATGAGAATAACCAAAAAGTATCAATCTAGTTATATCTTTGACGCATGTTGATCTCGCATCAAGACTAATTAGCTTGAAACTTATGTGACAACACTTAATATCTGGGAAAAGTGAAATGTAAATGGAAAAGGGCTTAAAACAAATTGGCACACCTTTTTGCCACCATGGATTGCTGAGAGCCTGTCACCAGTAAATCTCTTATCTGTTCATTGTAGACTTCTAAGACACTGACAGAAATCTCATATCGATATAACTTCTGTCGCTCCTTAATGATGCAAAACAGTTCCTCCAGGGTCCGATAATTAACTCCACGGGCTTCTTTTGTACCCTCCATTGTAAACGTTTTCCCAGTCCCTGTCTGGCCAAAAGCGAAAATGCAGACATTGTACCCATCTAGAACTGAGGTAGCAAATGGAGCTGTGTCTTGAAATACATCAGCTAAACAAAACAAGCAAATGTCAATAATTGGATATTAAAAAAAAAAAAATTCATTCATAATATTATCATTGTAATGAGTCCAAAACAGCTATGAGCTATGGCATTTTACCTTGCTCAACTTGAGGGCCAAAAACAGCATCAAACTTAAAAGTTTTCTTTGCAGCACCATTTGATACCACAGTGAGTTCACCATCTTTTGCAGATTCAAAGTCAATAGCCATTGAAGCTCCTGCAGCTATTTCTTCATAATTTAGAGGCCTGCACCGGCAAAAAACTCTTATGTTCCCTGCAGGAAGTTGAAGTTTTCAGTTAGGCTCAAAACTTCCAACCTATTTCAAATTTTTAAATCTAGAATAACCAATTTGACTAACCTTTCAATTCTAGAACTTTGTTGTAGAGTTCTTTCCTTTCTTTGACCCCTTTGATGAATTTAATCTTGAGATCTTCATGCAAATCTACTTGCTGGTTTACTTTTGGACAGATAAATAGGATTATGAAAGAGGGTAGAAAAGATGACTGAGTTGATTAAAAGCTGCAAATCTTATCCTTATAATTGTTATTGCTAACTTACTTCTTGAGAGAATTGTAGTGCCAGTTTCATTGATATCCATAATGCAGTTCTTATAAAGTAATACCTCCTCTAACAGCTTCATGTGTTCCATTTTCATTATCTGCAAATTGGGACTTGTCAAAACTTTTGTTATCACAGTTCTAGCTTTTTATTGGTTCATCATGCATTATTCAGTTTCAGTTTGTACCTTTAATTTTCTTGTCATGTCCCTCAATGATGAGAACCATCTGCTCTTCTCTTTCACTTGTCCCTCGATTGCAAAGGCTACATATAGAAGTAACATATTCATTCCATGTACAAGTAATTCGGTAGTTGCAACTTAAGGAAAGGAAAAATAAAAAGGAAATCCTTACCCAATGAACCAACATGCATTGATTTGCGCATAAGCTCATTTTGGAGTTCCTGTAAAGATTTGCAAGCTTCTTGACAATCTTTACTCTTGAGTTGGTTCTCGATTTTAAGCCTGTCCAAGGCTTTCCTCATCTCTGCTAATTCCTTATTTTGGCATTCATAATCCTTCAGCAGCTTTTCGTACTTTACTTCTACCTCACAGTCAGTAACATCCTGCAAGTAATCTTTTTTTAAACGATCCCGAATTTTCTTAACTCCCTCTTTTGAGCTGTTCTATTCAAACATTGAAAAAACTATAGGAAGTTCCATTACTCTCGGTGACGGAAGGCCTCCCAATTTAGCCATTCCCATGACTTCTGCTGATTCAGCTTCTTTAAAACCTGTTGCAGAGTTTGGAAGAAATTATATCTTAACAAGAATGTTGCAAACAATTTGAGGTTAGTCCCTTAGAACCTTAAAATAAGTATGTCTTGTCGACATTTTTAAGTTTTAAGCCAAAATAAGTAAGCAAAGAGAACAAAAATAATTATTTGATCTGTAAACTTACTTGCAGGAGAATCTTTCCTTACAGTAATGCCGCATACAATTGGACTCTTCGTTAATCCCTCAAATCGAATGAGTAAGTCCCCACCACTATCCACAAAAGTTCTAATACTAGGTATAATCAGAGGCTTATTTGCACCAACCTGGCTATATATGTCTAGGCTGGACACAACCTACAATATGTGCGATTCAATCAACCTTTCAATCAAAGAACAATACCAACTCATTTACTATAATGTAAATCAGAAGCGTAAACTCGGGTTTTTCTCACCTTCTCTTGTTGCATATATACATCAAATACTCTAATCCCAGGTGGACCGCTAGTGAAAACTATTTCTGCAAAATGGAGATCAACATTATAAAAACCGGACTCTAATGTTGAAAACTTGTACGAGAAGTCGCCAAATCGCGCTGTGTTATATAATGAATTTCCCATTCCATCTTCAACCAAACTATCAGTCCTTATAACATCACCACCAACATAACAATTGTCAACCGAATAAATTAAACCATCCAATTCCACTGTTCCATTTAAGCACCCGGCATTGATGCTTATGACAGGAAGGTGTCCATGTTCCTTCTGCGGATAGTCTGCATTTTCTGGTAAAGGAAGTAGCTCAAAAGAAGAGTCCGGGGACAATTCTTTATTGAATGTTTGGCACACAGTCGAGAACTTTACAGTGGGGGTTTTGTGTTTAACTTTATCATTAGATCCATCAATGCCATTCTCCAAAGAAAGCTCAATTGAAAACATGTGTTTCTCCAAGAATTCAGGGGAATCTCCATAGGCTTTTGACGGAATATTGGGTGATCCGGTGCATATGACAAGGTCCGGCGATGTTAAGGAAAATCCCAACATGGACCTTCCTGAAACCGAATTTTCATAAAACGGAATTACATCTTTAAAACCCTGACATTGGATTCAAAGGGCAAAATTTATTCATTTCTAAGCAAAGCGTATTTAGTTTTACCATCAAATTCCCTAATTGGTGAACTAATTCCATTTGAGCTTCGGGCTTTCCAAGGATCATCAAAAATCAACAAAACATCCCAAATTAGATGAAGACGAGTAAAATGGATTGGAACCCATTTTTTAAAATTATAAAGAAAACCAAATTCTAGAACAAGGAAAAGAAATTACCAGAAAGTATTTTAGGAGAAGAATCTAAATCCGACATTGATGGGTTTTTTGAGACGGATGACATGGCTGCATCAATATCTGCCAAGGAAGAAGGAATCAATCAATAAAAATGAAGTGGGAAATCAATGATTCGACTATTTGATTGGATTAATCAGCGAAAATCTTACAGTTAGCGGAGTTCTGTTGCAATGAAACGTCAGTAAGGAGAAGTCGGTCAATCCATGGTTGAAAATTGTAAGCATCTTCCATTGCTAATGTAAAAGGGAACTTTGATTTGAAATCAGAAGTAAATCAAATTGTCCTTGAATAAAGAGATAATTAAAAAAAGAAAAAGAAAAGGGAAAGGGAAAGGGAAATAAGCTTTTGAAAGTTGAAACAATCGATTTTTTATTGGGTTTGGGCGTTGATTTCTCGTTTAAGGTAAAAAAGAAAGAAGAAAGTGAAGACGATTACCGTTAGCTTTTTCAAATTCGAATTTCAATAGCGGACAATGGCGCCGTCATGTGTTGCTCACGTGCCCCTAGATTTCTTCCCTCTCGTGCAATTTTTTGTTCCTACCCTGCCTCTCGTTTATCGTATCATATTTATTTCGGATTAGATTAATTAAAATTTTTAAATTTTTTGATCATTTTAAATTTTTTCATTTTGGTTTTGAATCAATCAAATTTAACACTCATGTAATTGAGTTCAAGTCATTTCGGATTTGATTAATTGGGTTTAACACTTAAGTTAATCAGATTTGGATTCATTAGGTTTAATAATCGGTTATTGTGTTCGATTATTTTGGATTTGGCACATCTCACATTCATGTCATTCTGGATTCGGATCATTTCAAGTTAACATTGCTGTTAGGTTCGAATTAGTTGGTTTAAGGCAGTTAACTTTTTTTGGACGAATCATGTTGGTCGAGTTTGGGTTTAGGCGGATTGATTGAGTTTTTCGGATTCAATTCAATATTGACATGTCTGCTAAAATCTACTTTCCCTTCAATCGATGTTTAAAAAATCGAATTGAAAGTTAAATTGGTTAAATGTTTAAAATATAAGAGCAAATCTAAACAAACACTATACATTTATAGTTATGAATTAGTTTATATAAAATTTGAAGCTCATATTTCGAAATAGATCAAAATAAATATATATAATATTAATACTATATTTAAATTTGATAAGTACATACAATTTTGATACCATTAATTTAACTTCTAGTTTGGATAAGTATATTTCCAGTAGGATTGTGTTGGATAAGTATATACAATTTTGATACCATTTATTTGACCAACTCATAGATATCATAGATTTCTACTTTCTTATGAAATTTTTTGTAGCTCCAACGCGCTTCATCCTTTATCTATTTTCCTTTTCATCGATATTTTTAAAAAAAATGATTTAGAAGTTAAATGGATTAGATATTTTAAAAAATATATATATAAGCAAACTTAAATATACTTTAAATCATCCATATACAAAACTAAACGGATTTGAATAAAATTTAAAACCTATATTTTTAGGTTGAATCAAATTTAGACAAATATACATAATGTTGATATTATATTTGAACCAACTCTAGCTTTAATCAAACCAATGCAATAACCAAGTAGCCAGCCTTATCCGACCATGGGTGCTGTTGATATTATATTTGAACCTAGATCATTGTTTACTGATTAAAATAATATTTTTATTTAAATTTAATTATAAAATATATAAATATTAATATAAAAAATTTTAAATATTTTAATATCTTTTAAACATTTAATTGAGCTGAATCAAATTTGAACCTGCACTTAAATTTTGGATTTTTTTTTTTTAAATGGTGACCCAACCCGCCCATGAGCAGAATACACTACCCCACAATTTTCAACTATATATATATTCCTTCCCCTTTTTGGGTTAAAAGAATGTTACAAGGTAATTTCTACACTGAATCTTGAGGAATAAATTGTCCAATCTACACACAAGCAAAGCTGGAGCGAGGCGTTAATATATGCATAGACATGACGATATTAAACAAGATACAAACACGACACAAAAAAAAAGCTAAAATATGATTCAAAACATGACACAAAAAAAATAAATATGAATATGACATAAACACATGAATATCTCAACATCTATATAATATAAATTATTAACGTATCAAAACTTATAAAAATATAAAATACGTTAAAGATGATTATGATAAAATAAAATACAACATGACTTGAATATACGAATTGCCAAGTCGATATGTACAACAAAAATAAAAGGTTACTACTAAAGGCAAAATCTGTAAGCCCAGACACCTTAAATTGCATGGGTCAAAACTCATGTATCAATGCAACATTAAGCAAAAATGCCTGATGCAGCGGCAAAGATACTGACCGGAGGTTTGCCTTCTGTCATGCAAAATTTGATTCCCTAAAAAGCCGATAAGCCGGTTTTGCAGGCCCTGTTCCGGTGTGCGCTTCTATAGTTCAATTCCTGCTCCTGCCAGTGCAGCTGCCATCAAAGTGGATGCCTCTTCGAGGGTTCGTTTCTTTTGAACCGTGTTGAATGCCTCGAGAATATCTCCTTCTTGCCATTCGTCGTAGTCGTCCATTCCCACACCGCATTCTAAACCAGCATTTACCTGTCCGGAAAAGAACGAAAGAGAGATGTGATTGTCAATCCATATTGTAGACAAAACGATATTAACCTGATCGTGCGATTAAACAAAAAGCAAGAACTAGTCCAGCATCCCTTAAATATCTTCAAGATCAACACTTGAAACATTTATCGACCAGATAAATTAGTCGAAAAGATCAAGACATACTGATGCCGGTATAGCCATTTTGCTCATCAAATCGTAGAACTAATATTTCTAAAAATAAAAAAAAAATCTCATATGTATGATCTAGAAGTACAAGACCCAAATCCAACTTTCCAAACATTTAACCTTCTGTAACGGAAAAATCTCCCGTAATCTATGTTACCTGGACTCTTCATTTTCTCTAAAGTATCCACGTCCGACACCTGTGTCCAACGCATGTTCAGACATGGGTATGATAGTATGATCCTTCAAATATATGAAAAAACTTGAGAAAAATTGAACATACCCGTATCAGGTACATACCCATATCCGACACTCAACCAAGTCTGAGTAACATAGCCCATAAGTACACTTGATGGCAAAACAATTTCATCAACAAATGCCACCAAACAAGAAGATAAAATTTGCAACCTAAGTTCCTTCTATCATTCAAAATTTCACCTGAGAATTACCATCTTCTCAGAAATTTGTCAATGCAAGTTTCTAATCTTTTTATAAAATAATACTCGCCACATTTTGAATTGTCCAACAAGATGGAAAAAAGTGCAACCATAGAATTCAATAGATTGTTCGTCCCATTGCTTATCTAAACTTAGCTTACTAATCACATATATATAAATATATATCGATTTCCGCAGCTATAATTAGTCAACCCATTAAAGAGGAGAGTTAGCGATGGGGAACGAGAATAAAGAAGGTAGTAGTACTGGCAATCAACAATATACCTCTTTCACGATTTCCTTAACCCTACGCAATGAATCAAGAACACCAACATGGACTGTTCGACCATTTCGAATGACACGAATGCCACAATCTTTAACTATCTTTCCTTCAGTTACCATACATCCAGCAACACGACCACTGCCACTGCTGAAAACAGCCCGAACCTCTGCAGTGCCAATTGGTACTTGCTCCTATCAACAGAGAAGCAGTAACGGTCAAATTTGAATCGATAACATGATATTCTAAACATTAGGAACCAAAAGCAAGTACATGACTGATTACCCAAGAATTTAAAGCTTATGAGTTCCAAGCTTACCTTCCCCCTTCGTCCCTTCATTCACCCTATTTTCCCTAAATCAATTTACATTTTCACTAGCGAACCAAATGGAATGCCAAACAGCTTGATGTACTCAGTCCACCCATGAATCATCTACAACTCCGATATTAAAAATGCGAATAAAAATACATGAAACTAACCTCAACAGGCTCTAGGAGTCCTTCCATTGCATTCCTCACATCATCAATGAGTTCATAGATAACTCTATAAAGCCGAATCTCAACACCTTTATTTTCTGCATAGCTCTTGACAGAACCTGGTGTCTTCACATTAAATCCCAATATAATGGCTTTGCTAGCGACCGCAAGATCGACATCACTGGTGCTTATGTCTCCCGTTGTTTCCAAGAGAAACTTCAAAGTGACGTTGTCCTGTGGAAGCATCTGTAATGCTTGTCTGACAGCCTCTATGGATCCCTAGTTGTAGAAAACAAATACAGTTTAGAAATTATAATGCTCACCGGAAATAGATAGAAAATGTCAACAAGAATGTTCAAGGATGTCAAATGCTTGTTACTTTATCATACAATGATAAAGTTTCAACTGCCAAAGACAAGTTTTTGTTCTTTATTCTTTTTTTTTTTCCCGACAACGATAAGTTTCTTGCACAAAATTTTGATATAATTATTACACACACCAACAACTTTTTTTTTTTTAATTCTCGTCCCCCTTTTCTCCTAAAAAATGAATGAGATCTGACCGACAAGCTTTTAGCGGCATCATCATGCACTCAATAGAAAGGCCAAGTTATCCATAACCATTTTTGAATTTTATTGCAATTCAAATTAACAATGTAACGAAAAAGATGACATTGAATGTTTTTTTTCTTTGTGTAAATCTATTGTGCATACCTGCAAATCAACCTTCAAGATAATATTGAGCTGGTGCAAGTCTAACCCAGAAAGCTTTCCAGATGACACAGCAGAAGCTAAAGAAGAAAGTGTGACCTTTCCATCCCCAGCTTTGGCTGACATACGTTCATTTCGCAACAACTCTGCGCGTGCCTCTGCCTTCTCACGTGCAACATCAAGGGAAGCAACAACCTCAAACTCATCACCAGCAATTGGAACATTATTCAATCCGATGACCTGAAGACATACACACCAGATATCTTAGGGGATAGAAGTTCTAAACCTAGAGTATGCTTTAAAAAATTTGGAACAAAGAAAGCCAATGTATAGAAACCATATTCAACAGTAGGCTTCGACTTGCTCCTGGTTTAGATCCGAAATACGATGGCAACATAAATCGAAAAACACTACATCTGCATGTTATTAAGTTCAGAAAATGCCACTTCATAGAAACTATTGGTTCATAATAGTGCATATCATTTTCTTCTATGTATTTTCCTTTTCCTTTTTGTTTCCTTTTTGTTTCCTCTTTTCGACATGGGGCTCAACGATGATTGGAATTTTCTTAGAAGAGAGAGAAACTACAGGTCAAGCCCCGTGTTTGAAAGAAACAGTATAGCCTAAGTCAACACACATATGCTTAGGAAATGCTTAAGATAAGTAGTCAAAGAAGTCCCGAATTTGTGAATCATTCAATTCTCAAAATAGATTTCAAACACAGAAATCTCTAAAGTATTGCTATTTGTCATCCACTAAAATTGACATTTAAAACATCTCCATCAATGAAAAAACAATTGTGTAATTTGAGGGTACCTTAATGAACCATTTTCTCATCTTAGTTGCGATGCTATACAAAACAGATGAATAAAGAAAGTACGTTTTAACTAGATCTACTAGAAATATCATCTTTCTTCTGTAAAAACAACAGATAACTTTAACTAGCATCTTTAACAAGCTTCTTTAACGTATTATAGCTTACATCTGCAAATAAATACAGTAGTGAAAGAAATCTACAAATAACTTTCAAGTCAGAAAGCCCATAATCATTAGACCCTAGTTTATTAGTATTTTTTTTTTTTTTTAAAGGCTTGTGAGGGCCAGTGCAGCAGGCAAGGAAGAGAATAAGAGATTTCCCAACTTCATGCAATACCTTTGCAATGGTTACTGTGCTATTTTATCTATCAATTTCAACAAGACTACAATTATTATACTTAAGAGACATGTACTTAGTATCACTAAACCAATCAAATAAAATTTGACAGTACAGATGAGATCAAGATGTCCAAATTCCCTTTTTAGAAGGCAAGGGGAATCCATGGTGAAAAACCAACATGATGAATGGCCTTAGATAGTCAAGATAATTTGAAGACAGAGGCGGAAGCAATACTAAAAAGGGGGCCAGAATAATGTTGTTTCTCTTTCTGTTGTATCAAGAGCCCCAAATACAGAGAACTTTTAACAATTTAACACCACGTTTTACTAATTTCCAACTACACGGTCATATAAGGAAATCGAGCTGCAGGTCGAAATGTTAACTATTTTGCGATGATTCCAACAAATGGTTCAATATCTGTGCTCAACTTAGACCAACGGCTTCATTCATATGTATCAAGCCTCCAATGACAGATACGGTCAAAAATGGCAAGAACAACAGGTAAATAAGAAGGGAAACATAAAATATTGCTAACCTGTATGGGTATGGAGGGTCCAGCCTCATCAACACGGTTTCCACTATCATCAAATAAAGCACGCACCTGACCATGGACATAGTGGAACCCTCAGAGTTAGGTTCACAAAATTAAGCATTTATGCCATATAGTAATATTAGAATAATCAAGATTTTGTCTCTGATTTACCAACCTTTCCGAAGGCTTCTCCAGAAACAACTACATCCCCTTTTTTAAGGGTTCCATTCTGCACGATAAAAGTTGCTACAGGTCCCTTAGATTTATGAAGACCTGCCTCGATAACAGTGCCTTTTGCATTCCGATCAGGATTAGCCTTCAACTCTTGCAACTGAAACAAAGAGGGTGCAGGTCATAAAAGACACAAAGTATTCAAAACATTTCACCAAATATATCACTACTTAGACCTAAAATGACTTTCAACTTGTAAGCTTTAGTGTTACATATATATATATATATTTTTTTTTTTTTTTTTCTCAAAATGTGTTGCCTCTAAAGTGCCCAATGACAACGTTAATTGGTCCAGTTCTTAGAATTCAGAAAGTTTTATTCATTGAGACATATATTTCTCACCTCGCTATTTTAAGAAGGAAAACAAACCAGAGAGAATTCAAAATGATTTGAAAACTTAGAAAGACAAGAAACCACTGCAGCATATTTTGACAGACAAAACTGACAACAAGCAAGAATATACTGCATACTCAGCAAACTGGTCAAGATGCAGTAAAATGAAAAAAAATAGCACACACCTCAGCAACCAGCATAATGGTCTCCAATAGATCATCTATATTCTGCCCTTTAAGAGCACTGATCTGTAATAGCAGATGCAAAAATATAAGCATCCACAGAGCACATGAATCAAAAAAGAAGCTGCATATATGATATATCATTAAGAATAAAACCTGAACCATAGGGATGTCACCACCCCAGTCTTCTGGCATCAAACCAATTGAGGAAAGCTCTTGCATGACTCGTTCTGGGTTAGCTCCATCTTTATCTATCTGTTAAAGAGGAATGAATAGTATTAGCTGTATCTCAATGAATCGCTTAGAGTATAGCCGAGCGTCAGACTTTTCTCATAGAAAGGATTTGCTTTCTGATTGTGAGAACAGAAAACGGCATAAAAACTAACACACCTTATTTATAGCAATGACAATTGGTACTCCAGCTGCTTTGGCATGAGCAATGGCCTCATGTGTTTGGGGACTGATCCCGTCATCAGCAGCCACCACAATGATTACAATGTCTGTAACACGTGCTCCACGAGCTCTCATTGCCCCAAATGCCTGCATGAATGGATATAAATCATCTAAGGGCAAGACAATGCAAACAAGTTATAGTTTAGAATTTACTCTATAACAGCAATTTTATGAGAGGTTATTAGCTGCTGAAGCAACTAACAATGAATTGAAAGAGGAGAAAAAGCTATTCCCAGTTGATGAAGAACTTTAAAGTTGGAAGTTCCTGATGATTATTTTACCTCATGTCCAGGAGTATCAAGAAAAACACACGGTTGTAACTTGCCATCAATTGGTACTAGAACCTTATATGCTCCAATTCCTTGGGTTATACCACCTGCTTCAGAGGCAACCACCTGTCAATATCCAGCAACCAGGCTTCAGTTTGATCATGCATATGTTTCGCTAGTTAGTAACTGCAAATAGCTTTAATCATCAGATAACTTAATAGTTAATTATATTTGTGCAGAGAATCATTCTATCACAAGCCTGCCACCTTGAAATGGCAAAAAAGAAAAAAAAAAGGAAATAAAGAACAAGTAAAACCCATGATGTGAAAGTTTCTATGAATTTTGATGAAAAATAATTCATAAGAAGTATTAGACTGAATAAGGCTCCACGCACCTTGCTCTTTCGAATAACATCCAGAAGAGTTGTCTGCCAAGCATGTATAGCCAAATACAATTAGTAAGTCTAGTGTTTAAGAAAAGTTTATTACTTCTCCAATTAAAATTAAAATAAAATAGCAGCAGAAATTCTATTTGCAAAAAATTACATCTAACCTTCCCATGATCAACATGACCCATTATAGTGAGAACAGGGGGCCTTTCTTGTAGCTTGTCTAGGTCGTCTTCATCAAAAATTTCTTTCTTTTTTGCCATTTCTTCTACCTTAACAGGATCAGCGTCTATGACTTCCACCTCATACTCCTTACAAACCATCTTTACCATGTCTTTGTCCAAAGTCTGCACTCCATCTGGCTTTATCCCCTTGGAGTACAGATATCCAAGAATTTCCCCCTCACCAACGGCCAAATCGTAGGCTAACTCCTCTACTGACATGCCTTTTTCTTCAACCTCCAAAATTTCCACCTTAACAGGTGCAGCCTCTTTAGCAGCTTGGAGTCTGGCAGCCTTCCTTCTAGCTTTGCTCCATTTCCTTCCTTTCCTTGCAGTCACAGCACCAGGTATTGAAACATTCAATTCTGATGTCTCCTCATCAGGAATTTCAAGATCATCATCATTAACAATGCGCCTCCTTGGACCTCCAGCAGAGACATTTTTCTTGCGATAATCATCCTTGAACTTTCCAGGGGCGGGGCCCTTCCCTGGCTTTGTAGGTGCTAATACAGCTTGAGCAATGACAGGGTCAACCATAGGCTTCTTTGAAGCAAATTTATCAATCAGAATAGGCTTTCTTTCTTTACTCTTCCCATCTAAATCAGACTCACCAATAACTTTTGACTTTCGAGCTGCCCCAACATCTCTCAAGATTACCGGCTTCTTCACCGTAGGTGGAGGTGCTACAGATGGCTTAGCTTGTAACTTAGGTTGAGGTCTTACAGGCAGTTGTGGAGGTCTCAAAGGCACAGCACCACTTCCACCTTGAGACTCTACCTTCGCCTCTCCTCCTCCTCTTTCTCTTCCTCTTCCTCTATTGTCATTATTATTAACCTTATTCGACTCCTTAACAACCTTTTGCACCGTCCCAACACTATCCCCTTTCCTCCACACACTCTTCAAGGTCTTAGTCTTCTTACCACTACCACGACCACCGCTGTCTTTGACTTTATTTTCATTCACATTAACATTTACATTTGAGGTTTCCAACTTTTCAGCTTTCTCCAATACTTCACCTAATGACTCAATCACTTTATTCCTCTCCTTTTGTTCTTTATCCTCATCCTCACCCTCACCCTCACTAAATTCACCATTCCAAGACAAACCCTCATAGTTTTTCACCCCTTCGGACTTTAAAACGGGCTTGGGGGCAGGTTTAAGAACTATTTCAGCATCATTATCTTTATAAGAAGATGATGAAGAAGCATTGTTTGCCTCAGCAACAAAATCAGTGGGTGCCAAAGAGTATTTACATTTACATTTCCTACTAAAATTCCTTTTAGAGAATGAAACGCTTCTAATACAAGAATAATAAGATGATGAAACAGGTTCAGTGCAACAATTAATGAAAGTAACATTAAAAGTTCCCAAAATAACAAGGGAAGATAAAGAAGAAGAATAAGGCATTGTTCCTACAACAATTACCATTGTAAACTGAATCTGTTCATCTGAATTTGGAGAGAAAAACAAAAAGGAAAAACAAAAAGAAACCCAGAAAAACAAAAGGCTTACCTCTTTGGTGTTTCAAGGAATTGGGCAAATTTGATAAAATTGTGAGGTGGTCCTTATAGGTGACGACGGGCAAAGCTAAAAACAATGGGGTCTTTGGACATCGTTTGTGGTTAATTTTCATGTGTGGCTGATTCTCCGCCTGTCGATTTATTTTTCTTGGGTTTTTTTGTGATAAGGCAAATAGCACTGCCCACCAAACTTAGACAGCATTAATCGGATTGAACCAGTTTATTAAGTTTTGCTTATTCTACCTTAAAATTTGATTTATTTGATTAGGATATTTCAAAATTGATAATTAAATACATTGGAAAACTATATCCTCTTATTTTATTTTTAGTTATATTTTATGTATAGTATAAATAAAATTATATTTATATAATAATTTAAAAATATATAATATAATATATTATTTATATTATATATTAAATAATAATATAAATAATTTATGTTTTATAACTTTGAAACCCATTAAATCAACCAAACTGACCAACTTAAGTTCAATTCGTTTATTTGGGTTTGAGATACTTTTTAAATTTATTCAGTCGGTTTTAAAATTTTATTCAATTTAATTAATTTTAAAAATTTTAAAATTGAATCGATCGAATGTTCACATTGTTCATTTTATATTGAATTGAGTTTGGACATAAAATTTAGTAATTTAGATTGATCTAGTTTGGCTCGAATCAATATTTAATTAATGAAAATATTTAATTTAATTTAATTTTTATTTTTATATTATTTTAATTAATTTTTGTATTTTTTCTGTTTTTTAATTTAAACTTTTTAATTATATGAAAAGAAATAAAATCAAAATTAAAATTCTTTTTTGGGCTTACCATTCACTTGGGTCTCAGATTTAAGCCCATCAAATATGGGTCACATGAAATTCTAAAAGTCCAATTAAAATCAACACAATTGATTAAGCTAAATGGGTTGAAAAGTACAAAATGTAAGACCCAATTCATTTATTACAAAATGACCTCTGATTAGCCTGGACAACAAAGTTTTTACAACAAGGTTAAAAAAATTGGGTCGAAGATAAAATATGTGATCTTTAATTCTGAATTCCATTAGTTGATTTATTTAAATAAAATTTTAAATATTTTTTTAAAAAATTAAATATTAAATAAATATTAAATATATTAATTATTAATAAAAATATGTTTTTGGCTTAGTAGTATAGTATTTCATATAATTTTAAGAGTTTATGGGTTTGAATCTCATCAAATACAAAAATTAATTTTGAAAAGAAAATAATTAAAAGTATAAAAAATGTTTTGTTTTTTAGTTTTCTGGTTTTTAAAAAATTTTTAGCTATTTTTATCCATTGAACAGGTTTTAGGTCGGTTCAGTTAAAATCAAGTTCTTTATATTGCTCTAACCAGATGGGCCTTCGATTTATCATTAAACCGAGCGTCTGGTTTTTTCAATCATAGTTTACAATATACTTAGAGGGAAATGAAAAATTAAAAAAAAAATGTAATTTTCTTTTCATTTATTACTTGGTGGAATTAGAAACTTAAAATAATAATAATAATAATAATAATAATAATATATTATTATTATTATTATTATTATTATTATTATTGTTATTATATCCTTAATAAGTTAAACATAACAAAATAAAAAGTTAAACAACGCTGAATAATAATGTAAATAAACACTTTTAGTTCATATCTCTCTCATTTTCCTTTCAATAACTTTTCTGGTCGGAAATTATTTGGTTTTATGAACAAGAAAAGAAAATAACTTATCTTTTTATTTTCTTTTCTAACAAACATTTATAAAATTTATTTTATTTCTACTTTTTCATTTACCCTTTTCTATCTTCTTACTTTTTCATTCTATCAAAAACATCTTTAAACTCATTTAACGTTATGTAAACATTTTAAAATTTGAGCCCAGCTTTATCTTTCATGAGTATATTAGATGATTATATTTTTCGAAAAATTAATTAATACAGTGCAAATAAATTTTTTAAATTTTACAAGTAAGATTAAAAATGATGATGCATACCTTTGATCAGGGTGCAGTAAAAAAAAACTAAGTAAAAAATAAAAATGTCGAATGCGATAGTTTTTTAATCTTGCTTCTCAAGTTAAAAACTTTCATCGATTTTCTATTTTATCAATTTTAAATATTCATCAAATTATTAAAAAAATGAAAATAATATTCCTTAAAACTAAAGCAAAAAAAATGACAAAAAATATTCAAATACAAATAAAAATTTTGTAAAAAATTTGTATAGATATTTTTTTCTAATTATTGTATTCTTTATTGACCAAAATTGATTGTTTTCGGTTGTTTAGTTAAAATCATTCCCATAAGCTTCATTCAAAGAGATTTTTCAAAGTATAAAATTGGGAAAAAAATATTCCAATGGATCCAAACATCTTTTGTTTTTCTGAATAAGAATAATTTTTTTTAAAAAAAAAAACCCCTTCATTTTTCTCAATTAATCCTTATGGTAGGTATCAAGTACGAACCCATTTCTTATGTTTTATATCATTTAAATTAAATCTTCGAAAGTAAAAATAAAAAATACTATAAAAGAAAGAAGAAAAAAAAAGAAATTTGACATTAAAAAAATATAAATAAAAAACAACATGCAAAAGTGAAGATGTTAGCAATTGACTAGTCCTTGTAGTCCAACATTCATCTCCTTGTGGTTTTGTCTTCTTTCTCCTTAAAAAACAACATAGCCGCCTTTACAACCAAAAAAATCTAGCAACCGAGTTTCGCTCTAAAGCAATTCCATTTCGGGGGCTTTTTTAATTTTTTTAATATTCTTTCATCTTCAAATTCTTCCCACTTTGCTTCTTCCTTAATTTACTATGAATAATTCAACTAAAGCAATTTCTTACTCTTTCTCTCTTTTAAATATGATTGGCAATTTCTTACCCTTTTATATTTTTTTTTAGTAATTTATATTTATACATTAATGATTTATATTATATATTTTGAGATATTCGTTTATCTGCATCTTGTTTGTATTATTTTTTGTATCATATTATATTTTATATTATATTTTAATCATTTTTTTCTACCATCTAATTCTGTCGTGTTTAATATTACTAGATTCTTCAGTTTGCCTTTAAATTTAATAAATTCATGAGTTTATTTTTTTTTATATTTTATTTCTGTTTTCCTGGAATTTGACTATTGATCTTAGTTGTGGATTTTTTTAATATTTAAACAGACACTCTTTTATATTTAATATAAGTAATTTTTTAACATAGGGATTACATTATTTTTCAAATACAAATTATATACTCCAACGCAAATTATGGCTTTGCATTAAAACTCTTTGAAAAATTGGAAATAAGGGAAGATTTGAAGATTCCACTATAAATAATTAAAAAAATTCTTTTTTTTTTCTCGGCCAAAAGTAAAAGTTTGAATGTTTGGACAATGCATACCATTCCAAACACCATAGAGAAAATGTTAGCTAAAAACAAAATAACAATAACAATAATAATCATAATCATAATAAATAAATAAATAAATAAATAAAAACACTAAGCAAAAATACAAAATTGTTCTCAAAAGCCTTGAGCATTACTAAGAAACTCACACCTAAGAGAAACAAAAATAAATCAAATCTTAATTTTTTTTTCCTCATAAAAAAAGAAAATTTAATTCTTTTTTGGATTTTGGCATTAGCTAAGCTGCTACTTATTCTTGCTTAGATGCAGCAATTGATAATTAATGTGATAATTTTTTTTATTTTTTTAAAAATACTAATTAAGTCTCTTTAGAATATTTGTTAGTATCTCTTAGTGCTAAATGAAGTATTTATTTTAAATAATTAATTACAAGCATTAATGATATTCAGAAAATAATTATTATTTACACTTAATTCTGTAAGAAGTAAAGAAATGAGAAATTAGGGAAAAAATTAATCAAAATTCACTAAGCGAGTTCCATAAATTCTATCGTTAGATTAATTTTTTTTCTTTTCTTTTTTTCTTTTTCTTATCAAACGGAACATTTATTTTGAAATTAAAAACAAGTTAATAAAATAAGAATAAAAATTAAATAGAGGCAGAATGTTAACATAAAAAAAAAAGAAAATGGAAAAAAAAATGCTGTGGGTGGGTGCTAGAATGATGAAATTTCCTAATTTTTCATTTTATTGTTGTATTATATCATATGTTAATAAGTAATAATGGATTACTCTTTCATGTATATATATTGATTTTTAAACCTTACATACCAATTTAAAATATTGTCACATACCCATTAGCAAGATATATTTTGAAAAAAATATATATATAATATAATAAAAATAAATAAAATATTTTAATCTTATTTATAAAATTTTAAAAATTCCCCCCAACTTTATATAAATCAAATCCTAAATATAAATACTTAATTTTGTGTCATGTTGTATCGTGTTGTAATTTAATAAGTAGTAATAAATTTATATTTTATAATGATAAAATTTTTAAACCTCGTGAACGAACTTAAAATATTGTCAAATACACTATTAGTAATATTTATAAAATTTAAAATATATATAAATAAAAAATACATAAATTATTTTTAATCTTATTTATAAAATATTAAAAGTAAATACTTGGAATAGTATATCCGAATACTATTATTTGTCTCTGGTTCATGCATCTTTTGATTCTTTTTCCTCAAATGGACAGTCGTTTCCTCAAATGGACAGTCGTCTTGGAATCATCATCGTCTCGTCTAAAAAAGGAAAAAACAAAAGTTTTGTCCATTAGTCAGTGATATGAGCTGACAAACTAGCAGCGCGTGGTCCTCGTATTTCAAAGAATTTTAATCCAATCTTCAAAGTTCAAACTCTATATGTTGTTTAATATAACCAACCCCACCCCCTCCCCAAAAAAAAAAAAAAAATTGCTGAAGTTTCAATTTGATGACGCCAACGTAAACCTTCCGTCAATTCCGTCTTCTTTTTTTTTAATTATTATATATTATTTTTTATATATATAAATCAATCTTTTTATTTTTTCAGTAAAATTTTGTTAGTTTCGAATTTTTTTATTATTAACATTCATTTTTTATAAAATATTTTTAAAAATATATAAAAAATTAATAAAAAAATTTAAATTTAATAGTATTAAAATAAATATTATTTTTATTTTTATAGTATGCAGTTCAAAATTTTTTAAAAATATAATTTTAAAAAATAATTATTTAAAAAAATTTTCATCATTGAAATATTTTAAAAATAATTATTAATTATTTTTAATTTTTTAAACTTTAATAATAATTGTCATACTAATATGATTGAAGACACATATATAAATGCAATTTAAATAACTAAGAAAAGAATGTTTTTGTTTGTCTGCTAAAGCTGTACTAAGAGTCTTCCATTTGAACGGGGATGTTTCAGCAGAAATTACTGCATACCCCTCCATTTATTCTATAAATATCCCTATCTTTTCAGGCATTTTAGAAAGCCATAAATCTCAATCTCTCAATCGTTGTTTTTCACCACTCTCTCTCTCGCTCTGGTCTCTCTCGAGTTTCGAGCGCCCATGGCGATTTACAAGCTAAGGAACTACTTCTTCACGTTCCTTTCAATCGTCTCGCCTCTGAAATGGGCTTGGAACTTCTTGATTCAGTACTCTTTGTTCCCTTATCACATGCTGGAACTCGGTGGCGAAGATTTCAACAAACTAACGAGGCGCAATTACAATAACTACAAGCAAGACTCGGGCGATCATCAGGAAGCTTTCGAATGCGCTATTTGTTTATGCAAGATCGACGAAGACGATGAGATTAGAGAGTTGAGATGTGACCATCTTTTCCACAAAGTTTGCTTGGATAGATGGATCGGATACCGGCGTTCGACGTGCCCCATTTGTCGCAGTTCTTTGATCCCTCGGCAGCTCGTCGCCGGCATGGAAGTTATACTTTTCAACTATTGCTCTTTCGATGATTCTAGCCACCGCGATATCTGGTGGCTCCGCTGAGAACACACACACACACACACACACACACATATATATATATATAATAAGTCATGATAGATCATATTTCTATGGCATTGGAATTAAATTTGTTCTCAGAAAGATCGAAAAGTTGCAGTACTTTCATTGATTAGGCTTTGTAAATGTTGTTTAATTTAAAGTAATGTAAGTAATGCCAATCCAACGAATTTTATTAGCTCCATATCTTGTAGAATATCAATGGAGGATTCATCTTCCTTGTTGGGATGATCTAGCTATTAAAGTACAATTGTAGAAGGATTTCCATGGCGGTTTTTACTTGATTTAGATCTTCTTTTTTTTTCCTTGTTATTTTAAGTAATAAGATGAAGAAAATCTTAACTCTTTTTAATTAGGTTTTTATGAACTTCAATCTCGTAAACATGATTTCAGATATAACTATTAACTAAACTAGTTGAGACATGCTTTTGAGTTCAAAAAATAAGAATTAACCAATTGAACCCGGAACTTAGCACAGTTAATTCATGTAGTCAATTAGTATTTAGTAAATTTAAAGTTCGAATCTCAACATTTGCTTCCTTCTCAGCTATCTCCAGGTTACAACCTCTTTGTACCAGAAAGACTGAGAAGAACCTACCATTGGTTATGATATGTGCATAGGTTCCTTTCTTGTTTCTTGGTCATAACGTTTACTTCTCATTAATGAATTTATTAATTAATTTATATTTTATTTAAGATATTAATATTCTAAAGTTACGGTCTCTTTTGTACTGAAAAATAAAAAGAACCAATCACCAATGATGAACTATATATGGGTTTCTTTTTTGTTTCTTTATCATACGATTTACTTCTCATTAATGAATTCATTAGTTAATTTATATTTTATTTAATATATTAATATTTACGATGACATTTATTATTTTTTGTATCTATGTGGAAATTTATAGAGGTGTGAATTCTTCTAATTTATGATGTATAGTAGGTGCGAAATCTTTCAATTTGTGTCCCTATCATATGATGCGATTAAATATTGCAATTTGATAGTAGTTGCAATATGATATTACGGTTATTATTTTATGATTTTAGCTCTTTCTATGGTTGATATTCATAGCTTATATTTACCACAATTGACTACTGTAACATTTATTACGTTTGCAACCGTAAAAAAAGCGATGTGACCAAAAATATATTCGCAACCTTAATTTAAATCTGTGAGTGTAATCATTCATATGCAATGTTTTAGATTATCTATGGTATTACATTTAAGTTGGAAATCTCTGTTGAACTCCTATCAAAGCCGAAGTTTGTTTTGGTTTCCTACATGTTATGCTTCTCAACTATTTCTAAGTAATCTACTTTAGGTTGAATGCTTAACATATTTATCCATCAACTGAGATATTCGTCTAAACTTAAAAGCCCATATGATGTTTAAGATGACTTGGACTAAAATATTAATCTCGAAAAAATAAGTTTGTACTAAAGAATGACACCCATTTCAGAAGTGGCTCGAGCCTTAAACATAACATTTTTGCTTGTCTCGACTAGGTATAACCCGTTTTACTAATATATATATATATATATATATATATATATATTCAAATGATCAAATTCCTGTTTTAAAAGGAATTGATCATTTTGTATATAAATTTGAGTAAACTTGTGCAAAATTGGGCATGTTGGGCATACTTGAATATAACATTTTAATTTATACTAAGGTCAAACCTGAATAGTTATAAAATCAATTAACATTTTACCTAGACTCAACTTGATCTCCATCTAGTGATAAATGTAATGCTGTAACATAGTATTAAAATTATCGCACTGATTTTTGTAGTGAAAAATTATTGTATATTAAAAAAATAATTAAAAAATAGATGAGATAGTTTTTTATTCAATAGTTATTGTTTACAATTAAAAGGTCTATATATACTATAATAAAACTCCTAATAAGTTTGGTGTGATTACATCAAGTGACATTATCTTGATAGGGAATTGATAAATAAAAACTTAAAATTATAAATAAAGGTAATATATTAATAGGATTATACGAACTTCTTTTATTCACTTACTTTTTCTTCATTTAAAACCCATAAACTTCTTTCATTTATTGCTTTTTATACTTTTATTTTTTCTCTCACTCATTATTATTCAAGTAACTTCTTATCTTAAAAAAAAAAACTCTTTTTTAATATCTCTTAAAAAATTACTCATAATATTTAAATATCATTATTTATTTTAAAATATTAATTTAAAATTTTGATCACCCACATAATGAGTGTGACAAATTCTAGTATTATAAAAATGAATGTTTTCAGTGATAGTTAATTTTTTAAATTAAAATTAAAAAACTTAATTTCTCAATAATTTTTTTGATTGAATTAATATTATAAGTTAAATGATAATAAATTCAATTAAAAACTTTAATAATAATATAAATAAACATAAAAATATTTTACACAATGTTATCAAAGAAGCGGTAAAAGATAACATAATATTAATCTCAAAGGTTAAGGATACATAAATGTAATAGAAGCGGTAAATTTTTGAGCTAATACGACAAGTCGAATACTAGCCTTAGTATTCAATAAATAAAATATTAATTATTATTAAATATAATATTTTGATTGGATATGTATGCACTCTCTTTTTATATATATATATATATATATATATATATATATTAAAAACTGTGGTCATACGAGGTTACTATTAAATTAAATATATTTTGATCCGATAATATTATACATTATACAATTACATGACATAAAATAATAAATTAAAATAAATTAAAATAAAAATATAATATGTATAAAAAATAATATAAATATTATACGAATATTTGAATGTATCAATATTTATATAATACTAATTATTAATAAATTAAATATAAATATAAAATAAATACTTTAAATACAATTATAATATAATAAAAATATATAAACACAATATAAATATAAAAATTATAGTCATAGTCATATGCATGTATTTTATTTTATTAGAAATTACTGAGAAGAAATTAAACAATAAACTTCTAACAAATCTTAAATTATTTTTTCTAAGTTGTTTAAATTTAAGGTTCATATAAAAAAGATTTCTCATTAAAGAATTACCATTAATTTTATAAAAAAGAATATTAAATTAAACATTATCAAAATTATATACTTTAAATTCAAGAAAAAGTTAAGCCGTCGGAGTAAAAAATCGAGAATGACGACACTAATGAGCTAATCTTACCGTCGTTGCTCTTCAATATATATCATTTATTTTTGAGAAATGGTTATAATTTTCAATATTTAATTGGGGTTCGTAAGTCCATCTATGCCTGCCTATAAAAATATTCCGGATTTTGTCCGCGACAAGTCGAGCTTTATTTTATTTATTGTTTTTAAGTTTTTTTTTTAATGTTAGTTTTTAATTTATTTTTAAATATTATATTTTAAAAGGATTGGTTCCATGAAAATTTATGAATTGTTTTAATATTCGTACCCAATTATTTGAGAGAAAAGTAAAAAAAGAATTTACTTTGCTAGTTATTTTTAATTATTTTTATTTTATTTTTAAATAATATATTTAAAAAAGATTGATACAAAAAATTTTATTTTATTAATTATTTTTATTTTTTATTTAAATTTTATTTTATATTTAAATAATGTATTTAAAGGGATTGTTCTATATGTGACTTACAGGTTGATTTAGGATACGAACTTGAGAAACATGAAACAAAATTAAAAAATTATTTTATTAAAAAGTTATTTTTATTTAATTTTTAAATAATATATCTAAAGGATTGATCAGCAAATTGAATCGTAGGTCAATTTAAAATTCGTACTCGAGATGCTTTAAAAAAAATTTAAAAATTATTGTACTAATTAATTTATTTTTAAAATGATTTATTCAAATTAGTTGGTTTTTATATTGGCTCGTGGATCAATATAGAATCTGCATCTAACCCAGTCAAAAATAATTAAAATAGAAAATTTTAATTTAATTTTAAATGATTTGTACTAGTCGGACATAGAAAAAAGATTTTAAAAAATTATTTTATTAATTATATTATTTTATTTTTAAATAGTATATTCAAATTGATTAATTTATATATCACCTCGTGAATCAATTTGAAATTTGAAACATGAATCTATATACAATATTTAAATAAATAATTATTTTAATAAAATTTAATTTAAAATTAATTTTTATTAACAATTAATTAAATTTTATGAAAATATTAAAAACCCCAACGAAGCAGGACTTTAATACTAGTATATAATGATTTCTCATTAAATAATTAACATTAATGTTATAGATGAAATTATTTAATTCAAGATTATCAATATATACATATATATACATACATATACACATAAAATTAAATTCAAGAGAACGCTAAGCCGCCAGATTAAAAAAAAAAAAACTGAGATAGACCACAGCTAAGCTTACCCACTTTGCTCTTCAGTATATCATTATTTTTGAGAATGATTGTAATTTTCAATATTTAATTAAGGTTCACATATAATATTTCCCATTAAATAATTAATAATAATATTATAGATGAAAATATTAAATTCAAGATATCAATCAACATACGTATAATTAAATTCAAGAGAAACTTAAGCAGCCAGAATACCAAAAAATAAAAAATAAAAATGGAGAATGACCATACTGATGAGTTAATTACGCTCTTTGCTTTTCATATCATTTAGTTTTGAAAAATGACTATAATTTTTAATATTTTACTTAGGTCATTTTAATAAATTGTCAATATATAAATTTATATTCGGTGAGTAAATTGATAAATAAATTTAAAATTTTAAAAGTTTTTTAAAATAAAAGTAAATTTTTTTTTTTACAAAAAATAATGCGACCTTAGAATTAGAAATATTTATGGGTCAGGTTTGGATTGAGTTGCAGCACGAATTTTTTTTAATTTTATTACTCTAGCTTGACCTTAGCTTAGTTTGTATTGTAGCCCTATATTTATATTTATATATTTTTATCATTAAATTTAAATAAAATATTTTTTTATTGATTAACAGTGATTCGAACTAAGTCAACTAAATCACTAAATATCATGTTCTGTTCTAGTCCAATATAAGTTGGGTTGAACGAATTGCTCGACTCATAAATAAGTTTACTTGGAATAAAGAATAAGATTATAAATATTAAAATTTAAACTTTAAACTTATCCGAGATCATTTTCAAGAGTGGATGCGTAATCCAATTGAGCAAAACTCCATATTCAAATATATATATATATATATAATTCTAAGTTAAATGCACAAATAGGCTTGTACTATATTGCTTTTTTCAATTGAATACTTAGAGACAAGTACCTATATTATAATTCCATCAAGCAAATAAGTACTTTATTCTAACGCCGTTAAATAAATATTGATATGATATTTTTAAAAATAATGAAGTAATGTTTTTACTATATGTCAGTATTTATTAAATAGTATTAGTGTAGAGTATCTATACGTTTGATGGAATCGTAATACAAGTATCTATACAAGACAAAATTTTATTAAAATATTCAATTAAAAATAATATAATATAAAAACTATTTATATAATTAACCCTAAATTTTTTATTAATAATGATATCACGTAATTAATGGAGGGTTTATAAACTTTAAGACTAAGGATGCATCAAATAAAAAATTCTTTTTCTTGACGCCGCCAAGGAAAAACAGTATTAATCAGCATGCAATATGCGTGCAGGTGAGAGAGCGTCAAGTTAAAGAACGGCGTCTACATTTTTTATTTTTTCTTCTTTAATAGAGAACTGATTCCTTTTCTCAACCTTTTTCATCCGGTAGATCTAAATATTATAATTCATATATTTGTATAAAAAATTATATATCATAATCAATTATATTTAAATTATTATATGTTAATAATTTTTATTATTTAAATTTTGATATATTTATATAATGAATATATATTTTTGTATATCATACGATAACCTTTACATTTAGGATAAAAATTGTTAACTTTTTTTATATTTAATTTTTGACATAATTATACGAGTATAATATATATAAATAATTAAAATATTATATGTATAAATTTTTAAAATTTATATAATATAAATTATTAATATATTAAAATTTATATAATTATAAAATATTTTAAATATAATTATAATATAATAAAATATATAAATATAACGTAAATATAAAAATCATCGTATATTACTTTTGAGCCTCCTTTACATACTATTTCATCGTTATGCCTAGGAAAAAAAATAAATGAAAAATTGATTGCACCTGAAATTCTCCAATTACATGTAGCCAGCAAAATCAGGAAGCGAAGACAAGCTTTACCCATATCCCCCAACTTTAGACGGCAAATGATGTTTACGTTCTACGCTTGTATTTCATTTTTCATTCGTAAGTTTTAAAATTCAATTTTTTTCAATAAAAAATTTTTCAAAAAAATTTTACAAATTAAATTGAAAAGAAATCTTTAATAGAAATAAAATATTTACAGAATTTGATCTAAGGAACCTGAAGTAAGTTTTGCCTCTTGAATTTTGGATTATCTTTCCATATCATGATTATGCAAAGGTTGAAAAAAATTAGGTTAAGCCGATCGGTCTAGTTTTTTAAACTTAAAATTAAAGATTTATTTAGTTCAATACATATTAAAAATATATGTTTTAATGAATTGATAAAAATCGATTCAATTCATAAAAAAAATATTAAACCAATAAAAATCTGATTTTATATTAATTTATTATTTTATATTATTTTTTTAACCGTTGAGATTTTAATTTTAAACCTCTAAGTTAGATGTTTAATATCAAAATCATATATTATTTTGTTAACTATTAACTATATTTAATATTTATTTAATATTGAAATCATAGATTTAAAATTTAAGTTTTTTTCAATTGACCAACCTAATTGAATCAATTACATCGATAATCAGAATTCATCTTAATTTGACGTGATTTGATTTTTTGTTATTTGTTATTATGTGCTTTCGCGTCTATTGGATTTGTCCATGAGCCGGGCTACCCATCCAGTTACCCAGCTTGATAGGTCTACTCCACTCGAGTTGGACCTTGGATAAGTCTTTTATTTAATTTAATTATAAAATATATAAATATTAAGATAGATATAAATTTTTTAATTTTTTAGTAATTATGAACAGTAATATATGAGTAATATTATATTAGCGGGTTGGACTAAGCCAAAAACGAGCCTATGTAAAGAATCCAAAATTTTTTTAAACCGTGACTTAGCCGGGCTAGTGAACACCTTTAGTATCTATATCCAACCTTAATTTATTGGCAGTTGCATATAGTTTTACAATAGTTAACGATCAATTCAATTAATTTATATAATCCTCGTTAAGACAATGTTTAAAAAAATTAAACTGGAGATTTAATTTATGAAGCCTCCAAGTCACCAGTTGAACTATTCAATCGATTAGACTAGTTGAATCGAATTGCTTAATAAAAATAGAATTTAAATATAAAATAAATAATTTTTATATTAAATAAGCATTAAATACATCAAATATTTTATAAAAATATGTGTTTAGTTAAATGATATGATTCAAAGGTTTATATCTCATTATATAAATTAATTTTTTTAAAAATATTTAAAATAAGCTTAAATCTGATTTTTTTTCAGTTTTTTTCAGTTTAATCATTTTTTTCCGATTCTCTAAATTTCTAGTTCTATAGCATATACTGGATTGTACTAGATACTTGTCTCGATTCGACCTGTTGGGTGGGTCCTTTTTTTTAGCAGTGCACTAATAGGTTACATTCAATAAATTCGATTTTAAACTTAAATTTATTTCAATTGATTCATTTAATTACGGTTAAAAAGTGACATTAAATAAGTTTAGAATTTAAATTTTAATATTTATAATTTTTTTTTATTTTTCAATTACAACTTTTTTATATAAAAAAATAAATTTAATATTTAAATTTTAACCCTTATAATTCTTACTTTTATCCTCGTGCTCTGACTTTGTTAATAAAAAAAATAATAGTAATACAAAGCGTTGGTATTGGCGCTTAAGATTGTCCCGATCGGTCTACCTAACGTGTTTCATATTAGATGTGCTTAAAGAAATCTTTTCACCTTTTCAAATTTGAAACAGCAAAGGGAAAAAAAACGTGGGGGTGGGTCGCTAGTAGCAGTCATGGATTTTTATATTCCAGTCATCAACGTATTTCCAATGGTCTCATATTTATTGTACATATAGATATAATAAATAATATCATTATTAATTAAAATAAATATATATAATAAAAGAATTTAAATTAATCTTATAGTTTTAGTGCTTTATCTATTTTTTATTTCATTATTTGTTGCCTTATCTGTTTCAATACTATTATTAATCTTAATGAGTTAATCCCTTAGACTAAAAGCTTTTCAACCTCAAACATTTACTTTTCTAATTAAAAACTTATATCTTGAGATTAATATGAGATCCATTCAAAGGTCTATTAGGTTAAGTAAATATCACATACGTTTTCCAATCAAATAAATCATTTTTGAAAAAAAACTATGCTTTTATAGATCTACTTGCACCTTGATTAGAATCTTTTAAGGGTTGCAAAATTTTGGACTTGAGTACTGTAGTTACTTAAGTCTTAGGCAGCAATGCCCCATTTTTCTTTTTTTTTTTTTTCCTATTTTTGTTCCTTTCTAAAGCTTGACCACTGACTTTGAGTTCTTGCTTTGAATTGGGTTCTATTTTGCCCGCCCAAATATTTTCATTTAGTACTAGAAGCTACAGAGTAGATCTGCTGGTGAGTCTCTGTCCAGTTACTATTTGAAAAAATTTAAAATACAAATTCATACTTGAATTTGATTCAATTAAATTTGATTATTTAAATTTATTTTATAAAAATAATAAATTATTAAAAAATTATTAAAAAATATATATTTTTAATTAAATTTAAATAAAAATATTATTTTATTTATTAAATGATAATCTAAATCTGATTGACTTAAATAAAAAAAATTAAATTCGATGTGTTAGGTCAAACGAACTACCCGAATCTTGAGCGTTCTACCATGGAGTGAGACAATGGAAATTAAATTGAATCATGTCATGAAGTAGCTGATGTTTATTATGCTAAAAAGAGAATAGGTTCAATTGTGGACTGTTTAGTTCAAGAATTTGACAATATAAAGTTTGTCATCATTTAATTTTCACTCTCAACTACCAAATTAGAAATTTCTTTTATAATTTGCAATTAATCTATTACAGATATAACAGCATTTTCTTCTGTCCTGATAGGCTGCTTTCGTCCCGTGCATGAATTTTTCAGAGTTTGATATATTTGATAAAATTATAGGCATTTAATCATGACAAACAATCATAAATAAATTTAATTCAATCAATTCATATAATTATTTATAAAAAATAATATTTTATAGATTTAAAATTTAAATTATAATATTTATAATATATTTTTTTTATTTTCTGACCACGGCTTCTCTTTTATAAATAGAAGAAACTTTTTAAGGGTTCATCCTTAATCACCAATAAAGATAATAGTTAAAACCTCATGAGGTTTTGAGTAATCCCTAATATTTGAAAACATTATATTTATTTTTAAAATTTTTGACAAAAAATTCACTTACCCTTGTAAAGTGTTAATAGTTGGATAATTTTAAGTAAATGATAAATATACCTTTCATTAGTTATTAGTTATTGATTTACTATTTATTTTTATTTATTTTTACTTATTTTAAGTATAAAATTGAAATTATTAGAATTTAATTAGAAATCAATTTAATACTGATTAAATTCCCATAATTTTATAACTAAAAAATCTTAGGTAAAAGAAAAAATGAATGAAAATAGATAAAAAAATTAATAGCTAATAAAGGGCATAGTTATCTTTTTCATTTAATTTCATTATTATTGAAACTTTTGTCAAACCTTAGGGAACATTAGGGTGTTGTTCAAACACGATGGAGTAGGCGAAATACCCCTACTTTCGGGTATTTGTCCTTACCATTGAAATGAAGCCTAAACATACTCATATGTCATGAGTACTTAATTTCTTTTATTATTCAATTTCTATTACCATTATTTTATATTTTTTTCTAAAAGGCATATTATTTTTGTCAATATATGGTTTTTCCTAGATTTTGTTGACGATGAATATTGTGATGTCATCTATATTTTTTTTAATACTATTTAGCTTTTAAGTAGGCTGTTTATGGTGAGATAATTCATCTAATTTATTTTGGGTCAAATTTAGTAAAAGTTTAGTAGTTTGGCATGATTTGATTGAATTACTATTTAAGTAAATAAAAATAATTTTTATTTAAATTTAATTATAAATATTAATATAAAAATAATTTTTTAATTTTTAATATTATTTTAAATAATAATATAAATTTTTTAATTAATTTAAATAAAAAATAAAAAAATTTAAATTATGATATGACTTATAAAAATTTTTATATGTAAATATACAGTAATAGCTTTCTTTTGTATTTAAGATAATATTAAAAAATTAAATAAAAAATTAAATCGATAAAATCTTTCGTTATTGGTTATTGAATTTCTGAACTTTGATTTTAGAGTCATTAAGATATTTTGATTGTTATTTTCTTTAGCTACTTTACGCCTACAAATTTCTTTTTTCTACGTAGGAAGTAATTGCGAACCATGCGCAATTACAAAAGCATATCTTCTAGCTTTCAAAACGTTTGACGAGGCTTTAACTTTAATTGAGGTAAAATCATATAGGGTAAGTACAGGAAAGTAGGGTTGAATCACAGCCTTCCACAAAGTATAAACACTAATTTTATTTAGAGATAATTATCAAGTATACTTACAATGATAGTTTTTAATTCAATAAATAAATTAAAAAATTATTATATATTTTATTTATTTTTTATTTTTTAAAATATATTATCTTTTAATTTCGTTTGTCAGAAGCTTTAAACAATCCTCTCGAATTAAGAAGATTTCTTTAATGTATTTGAATAAATTTATGAAAAAAAAGTCACTTCGCTTGGATGGTTATTTAAATCTATGGTCTCAATAGAAGCCAATATTTTCATCTTGATTTCTCTCGATATGAAAGCAAAGTCAAAAGGAGTTAAATGTGGATGACTGCAATTTCACCATTCTTTACTCACTGTGTCTTTCGGTAAGCAAGAAAAAATTTTTTTTTCCACCTACGTTTAGTGATTTTTGGTTATTTATTTCTTCCAAGATATGTTGGAAAAGGATTATTCACCTTTGGACAGTTCCCCAAACGCCGGGTTTTAAAGGATTTCTCCTTCTTAATTCTTTTTATTTTGGTGTGCCGACAAATTCAACACTGGTGGCTCAGCTACTTGGAAAAAACCCCGTGGAAGCTGAGATTAATAATGTAGAAAATTAAATAATATTGCACCGCATATTAGTTCTTGAAGAAAACATATTCCGTTTGCTAATACGGACGACTTTCACTTTGTTGACTCCACACCAAATATTTAAGATTAATTTTATCATGATATTACAATTATTATTTTATAATTTAATAATAATATTTATTTTATTTATAATCATAATAAATATAACTCGATTAAAAATATGTCATTGCAATTTAAATACTTGGTTCAAGCTAGAAGTTACCATATGTTGGGTTGGGATTCAAAAAATTTTAATTTTTAAGTCCAAATCCGAATTTGACCTGGCATGGCTTATCCATTTAGGTCCGAATCACAGTTCATAATATTAAAAAAATATTTTTATATTAATACTTATATATTTTATAAATAAATTTAAATAAAAATATATCAATTTATTTTAAAAATACTATTACTTACCAAGCCGACTGGAAACATGAAAACTCAAACTTGATGCCGCCCGCCTGACCTATAGACAAGTCTAGCTCAAACTAGCTTATTATTATTTTTGATATGTTAATAATTTATATTTTATAAATTTTGAAATATCTGTCATGTTTTAGTTATTTTCTATGTATTATATTTATATCATATCTAAAATTATCAAATTTTATCTTTTTTATCTGCAAATTCAACATTTGGTGACTTTATTTAGATGGTGGTTTTGAATCTATACATATATATAAAAAGATAAATATAACAGTATTAGGGATGAATGTCATTCTTAATTTAACAATAATGAAAATGAATATTATTAAAAATTTTTCGAGACATAATTTTAGAGCATACTTATTAAGAATGGTTTTTTTATCTTTAAAAATTTTAGACATAATTTATCATCTTTTTAATATAATTATTAATTGTTTATGACTCTTCTAAATTTTATAAAGATATTATTTTATATAGTATAATCATAATTACATTATACTCAAAATTACCGAATTTGCGTTTTATCCGTCAAATTCAACACTGGCGGCTCAACTACTTACTTTGGTGTTTCTAAATCTATACATATATATATATATATAGAAAGATAGATAATGCTGTGCTGATAAAGAAGACTCTTACCAAGTTTCTTTCAAAAGCAATTGCCCCCGCTGCTTGCTCGTTGGCTGGACTGAGTCATGCATGAGCAGCTCTCATCATTTATTTGACTGTGACTTCATTAGCAGTTCTCAAATCTTGACCGAAGAATAAATTGAAAGACAAAAAATAGATCGCCTTGGAAGTTTAAATCTAGCTGTTCATTATTTCAAACAATTAGAAAAACAAAAAAAAGCAACTTGGACGAGAAAATCAGTCGCCTTTTTTCTTTTGTTCTCCACTTCAAGTGTTTGTCGATCGTATGCATGTTGGATCGGCAACCCTAGATTTTTAGACAACTCATATGATATGGTTTGCCTTGCTTTTGTTGTAGGATGCCCCTCATTCGTTTTTCGTCAATAATTTTGAGTCTGAAAATTTTGGATGGAATCGACTAGTTTAACAAGTGGCTTGTTTATGTGGTTCAGTGTACATTATAAAGTAAGTGATTTTTCAAACTGATTGAACAGGTGACTTATCTGATACACTACATATTATAAAATATAAAAAAATTTTCACTTCGTGAAATTAGTGAAATTAATAAAAAAATGAATTTAAAATTTATTTGTTAATTATTATATGCGAAGAAATTGAACATTTAACATGTTTGATTTATATTAAAAATTACATTATTTAATTAAATATATATTTTTATTATTTATTATATTTAATATTTATTAATATTTAATATTTATTTTTAATTTAATTGATTGATTAATTGGCTAGACTAATGACAGGAGGTCCTGTTAGTTAAACATTCAATTTGATTCTTAAACACGATAATCATTTTTTAATAAATTTATTCTTATATGCATAAGATTAATGTATAAATTTAAAAATTTATGAGTAAATGATAATTAAAAATATATTTAAAAATAATGGATAAAAAATATGGAAGAAAAGTCTAACAAGAAATTTTTTTAATAAAGCAAATAAACCCTTCATTTTGAAAAATAAATGAACAATCTACAAAAATGTTTGGTGGGAGAAATAGAAAAAAAATGAATAATTAAAAAAAGAAAATATGGGTACACTATTTTTTTCCCCTCTGTTCTCATCTTTTCCTGACTCACTATTCAAATCTACTTTTGTTTAAATCAAATATCTTATCACCTAGCCCAGCCTTTTTCAAATTGATAGTAACTTAAAAGATGATTTAGTGTATTTATTGGTAGATTGGAGGCCGATCGGCACTTTGCTCCCTATCCTTCCTCCATTCCATTGCCCTTTCTTTTTATATCTCTCACCTTGATTTTCCTCTCTCCACATTTTTCTTTTTAAAAACTTTGTCATTTTACTTTTGAATTTTTTATAAAAGTTTTTCATTTAAAAATAATCTTTTTTCAATTTAAAAATAATTTTTTGGATGTTTACATAGAAAATACATTTGCTTGATTTTATTTTTTCTTACCATGTGTCGAGAAACTTAATCCATAGGATTGATGGTAGTTGAAAGGACTAAAGTATCCAGCAAATGAAATTTCAGGTATCAACATCAATATTTTTGTCTGTAACATATATATATATATATATATATATATATATAAATACGGTGAATCTTTTGAATTGATAAAAATAATTATATGTATTCATTCTATTTTTAATTTATTATTGTAAATATTTTTAATTTTATTAAAATTTATCTAATTTATAATAAAATTTTAATTTCATTCAAAGTCTTTTATTACTATATTTAATGATAAATAAAAAAAATTAAATTTTATATTAAATTCTTTATTTTCAAAGTTTTGATTTTCATTAATCTTAAAATACAAATGAAATTTATTTGATAAAAAATAAAAGAAAAGAGCAAAAATTTATTTTGACTTTTTATTATCATAATTTTAATTTTATATTAAAATAAAAATGATAAATTTATAAATTTAAATATTAAACATTGAACAAAATTTATATATTAATGCATTTATCAATCTCAATTATTTGTAAATATACAACAACATATTTTCAAATAACTAGAATAACGAGTGTTTACGTATGATATACATTATCAAAGATGCTAATTCTTTAAGGATTATTGATTTATTTTATTGATTTATTTATTTCTTTGTTTTCTTTTAAGTATCTTGACAAAAAAAAAAGATTGATTTGAGGGTTTTATGCTTATGGATTTATGGTAACATTTGACAAGGAAAACAATATGATGTGGGTTAATTAGTTGTTTGGGCCTATGCAATAGTTTTTCCGTATATGCATAGAAGTTTTTAAATTTCATAAATTAGACCGTTGATATATATCATATTTAAAAGAAAAACTATATTATCCATGTATAAAATGAAATGAGAAATGCAAGGGTAGACATAAGGGGAAATATATGATAAATTAGTTTTCAAAATTCTGGTAATAAAGTGAAATTTCCACAAATAATAGAGACTTCACAATAATGTAAAGATTAAGAAGTTAATTATGAAAAATAAAGGATCAAGCAAGAAAAAGCAACGAAGGATTGTTTTTTTTTTTTTCAATTTTAGAAAATTAGGGGCAATAGAGGGCCTTAGCGGCTATTAGAATTTGAATCTTAAACTTATTAATTATAATTATTTAAGGATAATCGAATAAACTAATTGAATTAAGCTTCGGATTCGAATTGAGGAAGTTAGAAAGAGAAAGAGAAATAAAACTAAAAGAAAAATGCGTTAAAATAGAGTTGATTATAAGTCAAGTTGGATTGAATCAAATTCGAATAGTAACATAGTTTACTTACCTTAGGCCCACCTAATTCATTATGTCAAAAAGGGCTTGTTTCATTGTTTAAACTAAAATGTCAACAATTATTTTTATAATTAATTTTTCAATATTTTATATATTTAAATTTAAATAAAAATAATTATTTTATTTATTAAATAATTACGTAAATCAAATCGGACCATCCCAAATCTAAACATCTGATTTCAAATTTAATTCAATTTGAATCAAATTCTCAAGTAAAAAAAAAAATTAATCCTTGGAATAAATCTACTTCAAAACATTGTTGCTTTTTAGGTGAAAAAGAAAAGAGATGGACACTAATGCAAAGGAAACAATTGGGGATGACGCGTCAGGCCCAACGCGGAGTGTTTCCGAGCTGATTATTGCCAACCGAGGCCCGAACCTAGATTATATATATATATATATGTGATAAATATGATACGTTATAAAAAAATAAAATAAATAAGATACATAAATTTTAATATTTATATAATATAAATTATTAATATATCAAAATTTATATAATTATAAAATATCTTAAATACGATTATGATTCGAGATATCCACCAACTTGGGCGTGAAAAAAATTTAGATTATTTGCCTAGGTTTGAATTCAGCCCAGATTACCCATATTTACTGTTTACAAGTAATCAAAATTAAGAACAAAGTTATTTTTATATTAATATTTTATATATTTATAATTAAATTTAAATAAAAATATTTTTTGATTATTAAAAATTAATTTGGGTTGGGTTGGCCCTGCACGAATTGATAAAAGACATGTTAAGTCCTTACTCTAGTGGGCTGAATAGGTAGCTTGACTTATGAACAAATTTAATTATAATATAAAAATATGAATCTGATATAAATGCATAACAAGATCCATATTCTACTATTTGTTTTCCAAGATTTAGGTATTCCTCTTTTATGTGCATTTAATTTATTGATTGGAATATATATGAATCAAAGGTGGAGTTTGGCATGACTACCATCCAAAATTTCATGGTAATTTGCAATTGATGACTAGATCTATTTTGGATAATATTGGCTACGATTAAACGAATATGACACAGATAAAGTATTTAAAACACAACATAATATATATCTCAAAATTTATATTATACGAATTGTTAACGTATCAAAATTTATATAAATATAAAATACTTTAAAATTTTATATATGATTATAACATAATAAAATATATGAATATAATATAAATATATAAATTAATAGATCTAACTTTTACTAATTAAAATATTAGTAATAAATATAAACCCCTCGCGTACCTTACATCATTTTGTTTGGAAATGTAAAAAGGCATAAAAAAAAGTGAAGTACTTCAATTATTTATTGTTAGAAAGAAATAAATAAATGTGCTTAATACTTTATTTTTTTCCTAAAAAATTGAGTTCAATGTCTTCTTACTTCAAATTAGACCAAGGCATGCGTCGGTTACCGCTTGATTATTTTTAAATTTTAAGCCTAAGTTTTTTTTATATGCTCCGACCTACTTATTTAAGTTTATATTATAATATAACATTAAAAAAATATTTTTAATTAATATTTATATATTTTATAATAAATTTAAATAAATATATATTGTTAAGGTGTGAGCCTTAGTCCAATCGGACTGGACCGGCTACTTGACTCTTGTTTAGGTGTAACTCAAATCAATAAAATAATTAATTTGAGCAAAATAATAATTTTTTCTTTCATAAAAATACCATCAAAAGTATATTTTGGACCAAATCACAAGTTAAATAATCAAAAATTGTCTCATCTACCATTAGTGAAATTTATATATTTTACAAGTGAATTTAATATTAATAGGTGACGTACTTTTAAGATTTTTTAAAAAATTTAAAAATATAATATGTCATAGATTCTTTATACTTTTATATGTAAAATGTTTCAATGTGAACATTATCAAAACTGGACTCGTAAATAAATCCCACATTCTTTTTCATCTTATCATTTGTTGAAATTTTAATTATAATTTTTTTGTCTTTATCTAGTTAATCTTATCTATTTTATGATTTAAAACTAATTATATTTAAAAATTATGATTATCTCTCCTAAAAAATATGATTACACAAATTTAAAATTTACTCTTTATATACATAAATATATTTTACCACTCATTTCAAGCTGGTTTGAATAATTTTGCCTACAATTTGAGGCACAAGGCACACGTATAATGCTAAACGATAATCACTCATCATAAATGAAATGAAAATGACCCTTTGAACAGAAGGAAAAGAGCCGACCAATAACATGCCGATGGATGTGAGCACAAAGCACACGACTTGAACTTCACAACATATGCATTAATTGGGTGGACCTTGCTCGACTCAAATATATTTTTTTAAATAATAAAATAAGCTATCAAATTTTAATATAAATATATAAATAAATAAATAAATAAGTAAACCGCGAGCTATGAATATCTCTGCCTTGAACAACATAACCATGAAAGGACAAATAATTAAACATATCCTAACTTTTTTCAACATTTATGATTCATGTCGTCATTTTGCACGACTCAACTACAAAACAAATTTTAAAATAACATAAAACTGCATGAAAATGGCATAACTTTTGAGAGTGAAAGAGATTGCATATCCAACCAAGCTTTTACAGCTATGGATTTTTCAAATCTCAACCCCCAACTGTCCATCTCCCTTCAAACTTTTTTAGCTTGCTTGAAAACTAGCTCGCCATCCTTTATTGGCCTCATTTAATAACAACGACAGCGAGCAGCATGGTTTCATTGAGAATTTTCTTCATAAACATGGCGTGGCCAATCCTTTTCTTCCAAATTTGAGTTGAAACTGCCATCAATGAAACCTGAGGCCACGTTGCCAACTCGGTGGCAATACATATAGCTTTAGATTTATTGCATCAGCTTGTTTGATTCCCCTTTCCTAATTATTGAGGAGTACACTTCTTTTTTTTATTCCTTGAAATTAAGTCTGATAATTCATCATGTATATGCATATAGTATTTTGTGTGTTTTATTCTCATAAGTTATACAAATATAAATATAATATAAATTATTAAATATATTAATTGTTTAAAAAATAATGATTCTTTAAAAGTTTGAAATTAGAATATCTATTATATAAAAATTAAAAATTAAATGATTTGTGGGATTTATTAAAAAGTAAAGTAATGAATCAGTAACTAAAAAGAATGAACCCTTAAGTTAAAACATTTGGGTTTAATTAGGAAGGACAATCACATTTCTTCTCATTTATGTATATAAAATATTAACTTTAATTCAAAGCATACAAATGACAATGTTTATGTTTATTTTTTAATAAAATTTTAATAAAATATGACTGGGTTAAGTAAGCTATTTTAATTATAGTTTGATTTTAATTAAAAAAATTAATAAATTAAATTTAAAAAATACAAACTTAAATTATTCAAATATCAAATTCAAATTACCTAAATTAAAATAACTAAAATTAAAAATATTTAAATTTAAATCAATCTAAATACAAAACTAATCTAATTTTTTAAAATCCAAATTAATCCTATCTTGATTGATCTTTATCCCAACCTAATTCGATGCATGCAGTCGACAAATTTAGTTGCTAGGGCTAACCCAATTAATAGCCCAGTCAGTCATGCTGTCATGGCACTAAATTTCCAGCGGCATGAAAATAACGTTCTTTTAATTTGTTATTTACTTATATATTTATTTATTTTTCAAAGTGCTAAAAGAAAACTTGAATCTTGGTGTGTGTATCACTACTTAAATGTCACCCTAACTACAACATTTATGATCTCAGAAAAATGTCACCATCATTAATAATTGACATAAAATTTTAAATTTAAGAAAATTTATGAAATAGGAAATAAAATTCTTTTTTTCAATATACAACTCAATTTTTTTATAAATTTTATTAAAAAAATCATTTTGTCGAACTTCATCGATTACTCTCTTTCATGCTTTTGTTGCCTCACTCAAAAACACATTTATTTTACGTAAATATTATATGAATATATATATTTAAACTTTTATTTCATTTATTATTAATTAAAATTTTAAAGTTTACTAAAGATATTATTAGAATAACATATTGAAAAATTAAAAAAGTTTCATTACTAGATTCATTTTTTATATGTTGATAGTAGGAGTTTTTTTAAGGCTTTTTTATAGGAATATTAATAATTTTTTTATTTTTGATTTTGTGTTATTTTTAATTTAATTTTCAAAATGTGCTTGTTTAAAATTTTTAACTGGGAACTCGCTCCTTCAATGGCGAGGATAAAATATGTTGGGAACTCGCCATACTCGATGATGAGTTCCCAACATATTTATTGTTTCATTGAGAATTGGCGAGTTCTCAATGACACAAATTTTTTATTTTTTTATTTTTTTACTATAATTAGATAAATGATAAATTTTAGATTTATATTAGAATTTAAAATTTATTTTATTTATTATTAATTAAAATTTTAAATTTTACTAAAGATGTTATTAGAATAACATATATCAATTATGATATGTTAAAAAATTAATACAAAGTGAGATATTTATCAATTATCGTTGAAAAATTAAAAAAATTTTATTGTTAGATTCATTTTTTATATATCGATAATAGGAATTTTTTTAATAATAAGAGTTTTTTTTAACTCTAAAAGATATGTTATTTCTTTTTAAAACTAGCCTTTTATAGTTGCTTTAAAATGTACGTGCCATCACGTTACACGTTAATTTTGCTTCTAAAAACTTACACCCAATATAAAAGTTAATTTCTTATAGATAAGTGATTTATTTATACTATTATAAAATTAATTAGTTTTACATGATTTTATAGCTTTATATGCTATTGTTATTTTGGCAAACGATCATTGAGATTTAACAATTTGATTATTTTATTATGCACGTAAAGTTTTAAATTAATTCAATATTTTTATCAATAAAAAATATTATATTTTTCAGTATATATTTAAAAGTTAAAATATTTTATATCCAAAATATAATTTATATTTTTAATTTACACAAAATTCAACGTATATGATATACATGAATAAAATATAAAAAATAATTATTAAAATAAATATAAATTGTATAAAAATTGTAAAATAGTGTAAAACTATTTTTTCTGAATGCCTTCTCTTTCTTTTATGTTATATTATATTTATGTGTCTATATATATATATATGTATATATGTATATGTATATCCACCCCTATAGTCAGCCAGAAAGTAGCCCTTTGTATAATTGGTTTTATCATCTCTTTCTCTCTCGCTAGAAGAAGGCACCATGTATTATCTATCTCTTTTGGCCTATCACATATTCTTCAATTCAACTAAGTATCTATATTTTCTTCTTCTGCTTGTCTTTGCTTTGCTTTACATCTTCATGTTTCCCAAAGAGATGGGAAATATACAAGAATGGGCAGCTCTGGATTCAGCAGGTAATAATAATGGTGGAAACAAGACTTCCTGGGAATTATTACATCCTACTCAACAAATCTCAACTTTCCTTGATTCAAACCAATCCTATTTCAAGGTCTCAAGTTGGGTTTTAAGTTCATATTATCCTTGACTCAGTTAACCTGCATGTCACTGATAGAATTTTAGAAGTTACGAGTTTGAAAAGATTTCAAAATATAATAACTTTCTCAGGTGAGTTAATTAAATAAGGGTCAAAAGTTACGAATAAATCACTTTTATTTTTGTTTTTTATTCCAATATGTTGGGAGATTATGTTATCTTAGATGTAAATTTTAAGTTAGATGTAAATTTTAAGTTATGATTGTTTATAATCTTTTTATTTCTCATACTTTCCCAAGTCTTCCTTTTCAATTTTGATTATTTTCTGGTTTATTTTTCTCTTAATTTGCTATTAAAAAATTTTCAGATATTCTATCAACATATATAAAAATGCTTGGTACTGTTTTTCCTTTTTATATACGAGGTAGCAGTAGTAGCATGTTTGGAATAAAATCTTTTCCTAAAATCTTACCATATTTAAGTCGTAGCCTATATTTTAAAGGTTTGGCTTCTCTTTATTACTTTTTAATCTATTTATATGCAATAAAATTTTAATCATTATTCATAAATATGATTTATATAATTTATGAATAAATTTTATATATATTAAAAATTAATGAATAAAAAAAATATTGAGTGAGATCTCAACCTATATTTATTATTAAATAAGCTATCTCGTTCACTATCAGTAGGTAAAACTTTCAAATATTATAACTCAGATAAATAAGATGACACACGCTTTAAAATATATTTTAAAAAATAATTTAAAAATAAATAAAATATATAACAGTTTAACTCTACTTATTGAATTAAAAATTTCATAATTAATGTATAAAAAATAAACTTTTATTATTATTTTAATTTTTTTTAACTAATATATCATTTATTATGAACAAACTCGATTTCAAGTTTTACGATAAATGGATCCATTCGGGACGAAATCAAGTAAATTGGATTATTTGTAAAAATAATTTCAATAATTTTTTTTAAACTTGGAAAGAAATTAAGTATAGTGTGAAATTGCAGTTTGGTGATCAAAAACAAAAAGATGAAAAGATTAATTTCTATATGTTTTTTTGGAAGACGGCTTAAATAAAAATTAAAAAAAAAATTCCAAGAAATTAATGTTACCATCCAAGTGTCAGGTTTGGCAATTAACAATCATTAATGACTTGGAATTTGCAGTCCCAACGCGCAACATTAATTGTTAGAGAAAATAGATAGATGGATAAACAAAATTAATTGAATCAAAATTTTGAGATACGAAGAATAATTTTTAGAGAGTTATTTATTTTTATATTAAATTTATTAATATGTTCAACTAAAAATAATTTTTAAGATGAATTTTATAATTAGTAATATTTAATTTTTTTTAATTTTTAATTTTTTTATCAAAATTTTAGAATTGATTTTAGGATTAATACTTTAGTAATTGAGTTTGAGATTTATAGATCACTAAAAGATACAATCACTTAGATATAGCTCAATTAAAATTTTTTTTTAATAAATCAGTGAAACCATTGATTATAAAGAAATATCTTTTCATCTAATAAATGTATTATTATATTTAACTAATGTATAATTTTATTCAAATGGTATTTATATATTTTTTCATTCAAAATAATTATTGGATAGTTATAAATTTATAACCTTTTGTAAGATACAATTACAACATTAATTTATTGAAGCCCTTCCAAATCCAAAAGTTCCACCTCTCACATTCATTTTATTTCACGTTAAAATTAACCTGATAAGAAAATGATATGATTTCGATGTATTTAATAAAATAAAAATAATATAATGAATAGATTCTAATACATTTAAATATGATTAATATCACAGTATTATATTTATATTTAAGATTTTGATATATTTAATAATTTATATTATAATTATTTTTACAAAACATAGATAAAATATAAAATGTAAGTTAATCTAATTTTATTATTTTGTTTTTATACGAGGTTTGATTAGACTTATTCATCGGCTGAGTTATTTACTCGGGTTAAGATTTAGGCATAATTTTTCGTGATCCAACTTCACTATAAAATTATTGTTTAATAATAAAAATATTTAAATTTTAATTTAATTATGAATATTAATATAAAAATATTTTTTTAATTTTTTAATATTTTTTCAATAATAATTTGGACTTCCAAATCAAATCAAGATAAAAAAAGAAAAAGATTTTTGAGCTGCAGCCGGCACCTTTAGTTATGACTAATTATTTCTATCAAATTAAAGCATTAAACTTACTGGATATTATTACAACATTCATGTATCGACGCAAGTATGCATACACTGTTTTGGCCGTTAAAACTTGAGACTGTGTCTTAATGATTAACACTGTTTTGGCCGTTTTCGAGAAAAACCAATGTGACTAGTGAGGTTTTTAACGGAGAAGCTGAACTTATGAGGTTTTGAGAGGGCTTACAGGGAGGAAAGAAGCGAGGTAAGGAGGAATGCTGGAGGTTTAACTTTTGAGAGATACTCGATGCTTAACACAATGTTTAAGAGAAAATTTCATCCACTAACAGTACGGTTTTGAGGCTTACCTCGACTGACCTCTTGTCAGATTATTTATATCTTTCAGAGTCATATTGTGATGAGCCACGTGCTCCTTCAGATGAAGCTCAGGTCGTTAGGCGTGGTGCGAGGTACGAGCGAACAGTCTATGAAGGTTGAAGCTCCTCGCGTGGGTGATGAAATCTCTGTTATCTTCGAGCTACCCAGCTATACGATCACAGCCGTTTCATTTAATGCTATGCCGTCAACCTCCACTGTGCTAGAAGGCTTTCCCGTTAAGCGCACTTATTGAGCTTTGTTGGGAGGGTTCTACCAGGGGGCTCTCCGGGCTTAACAGTGACCTAGCCTATTTGCTTTATTTAACATATTTATTATTTAGTGAAGAAGCTGATATAAAGTGACAATGTTTAAATGGTCTACTTAGTTTAACTCCAACGCCAATGGATCAAAAGTTTATCCCCAAATTTCTATTTCTATTAGACCGGTCCTTCAGTCAAGTTGTTTGCCAACTTTGCAAGTCAAGCGAGCCAAATTTTGGACATGAATTTTGACATTAGATCTCAAACGAAGGCCAACCATTGCCATTAAGCCTTTTCTTTTTTTCTCTTTAGTGTGTTAATTCGAGTTTTAAGATTTGGGATCTAAATTTTTTTTTCTTGGAATCTTTTCTTTTTCTCTTTGAATCGAGCGGGTTAATTTGGGAATAATTGGGATTTAGGGGTTTGGTTTCCTTGGAATCAAAATTTTTACATTTTTTAACCCATTTTATATGACATTTAAGTAAATTACTTGTACTTAGAGATGAATATTGATTATATAAGTAATTTAATTTCTTTTAAGAAAATTATTTTTTGACTTTCTCTTCATTTAAAAAATATTACTTAGAGTTAAATAATTTCGTTTTTCATTTAAAATTTTTATTTTTTTTCACTTGCTTTTATGAGTTTATCATAATCTAGTGATTCAATAATAAATCATATGTATTTACCCATAGATTTTAAACATATTTAACGAGATTCTAACGGATTCCGTTTAAGTCGGATTAAATTAATACAAAAGATAACAACGAGGATTATTTGACTTAAATAAAAGGTGAGGACTGAAATTACTAAACTAACATAATTCCAGGGCAAAAAATATTATTATGCCAAAAGGAAACCGCCCAAAATTAAGCACATTGAAATTTAATAATGTCAAATCGGAAAACATCGACAAACATAATATAATTTTACCGGAAGGAAGCAAAATATTAAAACGCAGCACATTCGTTTCATAATTGACTTTCAAGAAGTCGTATCGCATTTTCCCCTGTTAAATAACGCTTGTCATACTATTAGATTCTTTGAAACATTATTAAATTCATATCCACGATAGTCAGGACATATTATATAATACTCCTGACACCCACAACTGCTATATCTAAATCGTGTTTGCGATGAAATTCGTGACTACCATTTGGAACTATGGAAGAAAGAGAACCAGGAACCATCTTCACTGCTTCAACGAACATATAATCAACCAATACTCTGAAACCAGAGTAAGGATAATCCCATCAATTCTATCCCATTCAAGAAACTTCATTCTCGTAACGCATCAAAAATAGACGATTTTAGGACTCATGCCAAGAATACAATTCAGAACCCCATTACCAATTCAACTCGCCATTGCAACCCAACCATATAGAAATATAAAGCAACGTGACCTGTCAATTAGATAGGTTGTGATGGTTTCAAATTGGGTTAATGCGGGCTTTAAATTTTAGGATATTTTTTGGATCAAATTATTTTAATTTCGAGTTCAAGTTAGTTGAGTTTTGATTATTGATTTCTGATCGAATTGAGTGGATTAGTCAAAATTTTTCAGGTTCGAGTCAGAACTAATAGGTCTACAAGCAATTGATCAAATAACTAAAAGCAAGTCAGGATTGAAGTTGCCTCAATGTCATAGCTTCCACATATTAAAAGCAGTGTTTTCACATTATATGTGATCTTATATTTAAATTGAATCTCTTTACTTAATATTAAGTAAAATTTTTCAAGTTTGAATCAGAATTAATAGGTCTATAAGCAATTGATCAAATAACTAAAAGCAAATCAGGATTGAAGTTGCTGCAGTGTCATAGCTTTCATATATTAAAAGTAATATTTTCACATTATATGTGATCTTATATTTAAATTAAATCTCTTTATTTTATATTAATTGAATTTTCGAGTGGATGCTTAACATTGTAATATTGTATTAGAATCTAAGTTTTATTATATTGTTCATCCTTGTTATTCGTGATACTCCTTCGATATATTATGAGATTGATTTTTATTTTTTTTGTTTTGGTTTCCATCTATACGTAATGAGCTTGTTAAAGTGATGTTTTTTTTTTTTTTTATTTTAGGCTCATAGTTGGGGTTTAAACCAAGTTCATCAATATTGGACCCTACACTCGGCATTAAACTCCATTTTCGCTTCTTTATTTATTAATTAATTTATTTATTTTCCAACAGCTTCCTCTTTCTCCACTGGGTTTAAGCCCATTTACAATTAGGCCTTTTGCGCAACCTACTAAAGCTTTCGAATCTTCAGAGCGAATGGGCTGGCTAAGAAAAAGCTACACATGCAAGCTTATACATCACAATATTAGATACAAAAAAAATAATAATTAAAATATATTATGATATAAAAAAAATTATAAATATAATATAATTATATAAAAATATTAAAATTTATATAATATAAATTATTAATATATTAAAATTTATATAAAAATAAAATATTTTAAATATGATAAAAAATATAAATATAATATGAATATATAAATGGTCAAATCTAATAAACCAAATGAAATCTTGCTTACAGTTGGCCCGGAATGAAAGACAGCATTAAACAAACAAAACTTTATTTGTAAAGAGTAGGTTGCTAAGTTGCTTTCATGCAAGCCCCCACATAGTTTTTTTCGTTCATTCCATGGAACAAAGCACCGTGACCCCGCCACTCATGTAGACGACACTAGGGCACCACCTTTCAGTCATTTTAATTTCTCATAATCTCACTGCACAAGACTATTTAATTAATATTCTATTTGCACATAAAATTTTCCCATGGTCCTTCCTAAATTTCTTGCCAAATTTATATTTATTTAAACTGCATACTAAATTTGTTTAAAATCAAGTAATCTATTTAGTTTAATTTGTATTAGATCAAGCTTAAGTAATATATTTTATAATTCAAGGTGGCATGACTCTAATTATTATTTATAGATCTTACCCAACTTATGAATATCTTTATTTTATATTTCACGTACCCTCTAAACAATATATTTCTAAAAATAATTCTCTTAGCGTAACATCCAAAAAAAAGTACTAAAATAGTCTTCTGTCTAATTTTTCTCTTTTCTAATAATAAAATTTAAAAATAAATTTCAAACTTAACTCTTTAAAGAGAGAAAAAAGATGCAACGACTATTGAACTAAATGTTCAGCTGCTGATTTGATCTAATTATTCTTTGCAATTCATTAAAAAGTTCATAAATTGAATCAATCTTGAAACTTCTCCATAAAGCCAATCCTTTGTCACATTAGTTTGTCTTTAAATCAAATGTACAACTCAAATTATCTTTTGATTTATGCTTTAAGCACAGTGGGTCCTAGCAATTGGTTGCTCATGTCTCAATCTAACCTAACCCAAAACAGTTGTTTTATTGGATGTTAAGCTTCCACATAAAGCCAAGCTTTTGTCAAATTAGTTTTGTCTTTAAATTTCATTTTCAACTCAAGTTGTATTTAATTAAAGTTTTACTCGTCAATTATCTTAAAAGCTTAATTGATAAGAAATAATGCAATGGCTATATTTAAAATTTTTAAATGCCTCTATGTATGTGATATATAATTAATGGACTTGTAAGGGGACTTAAGTGTAGAATAAAGGGGTAAGGTGAAAAAAAAAATTATAAAAAGACAACTAGGTGAAGAAATGTTAAAGGAAAAGGTAATTATTACAATTCGAACTCTGAGAATTATGATACCATGTCACAAGGAAAAAAATTTATATTTTTAAATGTGTATGCAGATAAAAAGTATAAGAGAAAAGGTAAGGTTACAAGAATATAAAAGCTTATGTTATTGGATTACGATGTCTTGCATCTACGAAAAAAAACAAAAAAGTAGCAACATTATTAATCTTCTAAATTGTTTATAAATTTGCACAAGAATGGTCTATGTACATAAAAGATTCTCAACAATCTAAAGGAAAACAAAAATGTTATATTATAATATTAATATATTGTATCACAATTTCTAATATATCTAATTACATTCAATTATAATACAAACATGAAAACCAATTTTTTTAATCTAACCTAACCCAAAAGCAATTTTTAAAAACAACCAGAAAATATAAGTTTGGGATGAAAAGGAAATGTAAAATGCCAATCACATGAATTTAGAACAATCTCCTCCAACTTGCTTTTTATTGTTATCCAAAGTTCAATCTTTCATGCATCTCATCTCTAGATTTATCAAACACAACAATTTCACCTTCATAGTAGTCGATTCAACAAAATTCTTTTGCTTTCTATTACTTACTTTATTTTAAAAATAACTAAATTTGAGGAAAGTAGACTACCATTAACTTACAATCTTATAAAAATTGCCATTATGTTTTTTAAAAAATAAAACTCCATTTCATTTCATATATTAATAGCATCAGATAATATAGTTTGGTGAATAAAGTCAGGATACGCCTCAAACCAGTACATATCTTCATTACAAGTTAAATTAAAGTAAGCAAGTTTATGAGTGATAACTCTATAAAATAGAGTTATTTAGTCTCATTTTGCATATTAAATTAACTAAGTATTGAAGATTTTTATTTGAATTTTATTTATATTTAATAGTTCTTAATTTAATATTATTTTATTTAGATTTTATTTATTTTCAATAGTTTTTAACTTAATATTATTTATTATTGTTATATTTTAATTATTTAGTTATTTAAATGCTTTCCATAATTATGTAGGTCAAAATCTAAAGAAGTTTTCGAAAGTGCAACAACTTAATCAAGAAGTAAAGTGGACTTAATCAAGCGAAGTGATTAAGTTTATCAATTTTCAAAAATAATATGTTCAAGCTATTTGGAGATCAAGTTTTTTAACTTCACGGTTTTGCCTGTATATAAGACTCTTAGAATTAGACTTAAAAATATCCAAAATACTTTATAGTTTTATTTTTCTTTAGTTTTCTAAAGAAGAGAGAAGCTATTAGGATTTTGCAATAAGAGAAGGATTGAAGAATTAAAGATGAAGACCTGACAAATCTTATTTTTCTATTTTCCTTAATCTTTTTTATCTTTATTATAATTTTTATGATGATAAAACTCTAGCGTTTTATATTTCATGTTTTATTTAATTAATATGAACTAAATTTATTTTTATAGGGTTACAATAGAACTCAACCTTCAGTTTGAATTATTTTATTCTCTTTTCTTAATTTAAAGATATTTGAGTTATTTATTTAATTTTGTTCTTAATCCTTCTAGTTGATTGGCTACTAGTTAGATTGATTGGGCAACCTTTATGAACTTGGAAAATGAAATTTTGTGTTTAGACTTGGATTGAATGACATATGTTTCATATTCATTTATTAAGATGAATTGATCTGCATATGAAATAAGAATATACGAGCATGTCATGTTTAACCAAATTAGTGTCTAAACTTAATGAGTTTCTTTTAAATTAATTTGCATAGGAGTATTGTAAATTGTTTAAAATATATATTTTTATAAGACCATCAGAAGATACTTATAAATAAATTAGAACTCCAGGTTAACAACCGCTTATCATTAACCAAGTTAAGAGAGTAGGGCTTTATTCAAATTAAGTGTTGAGAAATTATAACCCTAGGCTTTTATCATTATTATTATCATCATCATCATCATTATATTATTTTTAATTTATAATTTTTAATAGTTTTTTTGAAGGATTAAATTATTTTAATATTGGTACTTAATAAATTTAATATCAATTTTTCATAGAATCAAACTCTACTTTATCACTATATTATTTGTTGTGATACATGCACTTATGTAGAAATTCAACAACAGTGAGCTGCCTTATTTGCTTGCCATCTTGCGTGTTGGACTATGTACTCAGCAAATTGCAATTATTGATAACAAAGAATTTGAACAATAAAGTCAAAACCAAGTTGGTAAATCTTACTGTAAAGAAATGGATTCAAAGCCCAATATATCCAACACTTTATAAGTCCGGTTTCTTACGCAAATGCATTAGAATCAAAATCGTACGCGGCATTGCATGAATGTTTAGTGAGTTACTTTCGCTTGTAAGTGGTTCTTTTCTTTATTTTTTTTCTTTGTACTGTTGTCAAAGAAACGCGAAAGAGTTTATCTACGTGGGTGTGTGTATGTATATATGTTTATATTAGTATTCAATATACCAGAAGTGAAAATTTTTTAGCTCTACAAGTGAGTTAAAAGTTTGTCACATATTTTATTTTTATTTTTAATTAGTTTTTTTCTTATATACACACACTTAAACTTTGTTTTTAGAGGTGTTTATTTGATCAGTTCGGTTAAAATTGAAATTCAATTATTTTCGGTTAAATATAAAATTGGTACCTATAGTTTACTCAATTCTTAATTTGGTACCTAAAAAATTTTTATTGTCAAATTGGTACCTAAAGCTTCATTTTGTCAAGTTTGTTGATACCTTGTATTATTATCGTTAATCAAAAGCTTATGTGGCAGTCAACAAGCAATGACACATGACAAAAATACCATATCATCATTCTCATGTCTTCATTAAAAATTTAAAAAATAAAAAAATAATGAAATTTTTGTGGTGATATGGCATTTTTGCCATGTGTCAATGTCTTATTAGCTAATTGATTATAATATCAGCAATTGACTATTGGTAATAATGTCAGGTAATGGTTAACAAAGTGAAACCTCAATTACCAATTCAATAAAAAAAATTTTTTAGGTACCAATCTAAGAATCAAGTAAAAGTACAAGGGTCAAATATATATTTAACCCAATTATCTTGTAAAAACAATGTTATTTGAATATGTTAAATTTTGAAATTAATTGTGATTTTATATTCAAATTGGACCCTTCATATATTGTTAATTGATATTAAGTTTGATACCTAATATAGAATCCGAATCCAAGTTCTATTATGTTATTAGTCTTGCCTATTACTATTTTCTTGTACCCCATTAAGGTTTTTTTACAAGGTTTTTTCATTTACATATAGTTCACCTCTCGCTTAAACGTGATGTAGTCTATTAAAGTGGTATTATTACACATCTATTAATTATAAATTACTTGTGATCTTATGCTTAAGTTGAATCCTTTTATCTCTTATGAACTGGTTTTAAATTTAATGCTTAGCATATTTGAACTACAATTTTTCATTTTCATTAACCAAATCAAATTATATAAATAAGCTTTAATAAACTAAAATATTTCTATCAATTTGGTTGATTTAGAAGCTAAACGAATAATCATTGATTTAACTTTCATAAACGAATCTTAATTTTTTACAATTTAAATAAATATAATTATTTAACAAATATTCAAATAATTCTTTTTTAAAAAAAGCACATTCATAATTTTCAATGATATAAAACTTAAAACATCGAATGACATGTTTGTTTATGTTTCAAGAAATTTAATTAAATTTCAAATAATTCACTTACTTTTGAAGTATCAAGTCAAAAGTTTAGTTCATTATCCTGATTTTAACCGAGCTATGTGCACCCATATTCACTTCCACATTTCCAAATATCAAAGTTGCTTAAAGCTAAAAAAATTTCACATTTTAATTTTTGAAATCCGTAATTTAATTTAATTAATTTATATAAAAATTTTAAAAATATATATTTAATAAATTTAAAATTTAAATTAAAAGATTTATAATTCCGCTATACCAAACTGGACCTACCGATGGATCTGAAAAAAATTTTAAATTCAAGTTCAAGCTTAAATTTAGCCCAATCGATGGTTCAAGTTACTGTTTAATTAATATTAAAATATTAAAAAAATATTTTTATATTTTTATAATTAATATGAATATTATTTTATTCTATAAACAATCACCTATACTAAATTAACTTGAATAAAAAAATTATAATTAAATTTAAATATAATCGAACTTATTAAATCGAATATATCAACCAAACTACCCCTTAACAACAAGTCTAAACAATTAAAATGAAAAGAAGAATCAATGCCCTTTGACTTCAACACATAGAATTGCTAACCACATCTGAGCAAGAAAAAGGAAAAATCTAAAAATCCACGCTGATTGCTGATCAGAGTTTCACAATGACCTCCATAACTCCCAAGTGGAGGGGCACCCATGACCCTAACTTTTATGAAACAATAATGACCCCACTTGCCCTTAAAAGTCTGTGTTAACATTTGCAAATTTGTGGGCCAAATTGAAAATAAGAATTTGCTGTACGCGTCTTTACTGAATTTTTCCAAATTTAATAAATACTCCAACACTGCTGTCCGTAGTAGGGGACATGTACGGTTGGCCTCGCTCGATATTTTTTTCCTTTTCAAGTAAATTTTCTAATCAGTGGAATGTCAATACTTGGACTAAAACTTATATTATAATTTTATTTATTTTTTTCATCTAATTTAGTCGGTGGTGTGAGTGAGAGTTGTTAACTACGTTTTCTCAACTTTCGAGGAAAAGCAAATTTAAAAAGAAAATTGGGAAAAAATGCATGATAAGGTTGAAAATATGTAATTAATTTACTTATAGCTAACTCGTAAAATTAAGATATAATCGAGTTGAATTGAGCTTAAATATTAAAAAATTTAAGTTTAAATTTAATTTAAAACTTATGATTTAAAATTTAATTTGAGTTTAATTAAATTTTATTTTTAAAAATTGAATTAAAAAAATAAGATTTTTTGAATTCATTCAAATAGACTTGTTTATTATATTAAAAAATTAAATTTTATTATTTGAATTTGAGCACGAATTTAAGATTTTTCACTAATTAAAAAAAATAAAAATATATTAAAAATAAAATCTTGGCTAGGGTCATGAGCCACGTGAGCCTAGTATTATTAGGATACTAAAATTTTGTTCGTGCAATAATTTAAGTATTGGTCAAACTCAAACTTGGCTTGATAATATGATCAAGCTAAACTTGATTTTTTTTTTTTGAGTAACTTACCATAATATTTCTTTTATACCCTAAACAAGACAAATGATAAAACAAAATGTAAATACAAATAGCAATAGCAATTTCAAAAAATCTAAAAAAATTGGTCAATTTTAGATAGTTGTCTTTGAAATTATTTATAAAGAAAGCACTTTTATTTGTGAGATTATAATTTGCCTTATAATTTTCTATTTAAAGTAGAATATGCTAATATTAAAACTTTAGATTGAGTTTGTTTAACAAGTTAATTGGACACCAATAAAAATAGAAAAATGTAAAAAAAAAAAAAAAACTCAATTAAAATAATAACATTAAGAATATTTAGATACTTTTATATTCAAATAACAATTCAAATTTAAAAATTTTACTGCTTCTTCTTACAAAAACTCTTTACTTCTTAAAAATTACCCACTCATTTCACTTTTAAAAGTTAACAACCAACTTTAAAAAATAACTATTTTTTTTACACATTTATCTATTACTTTTATTTTAAAAATAATTTTATTTAAAAAATATTATCTTTTTCACCTACATAGTAACTATATTAATTCTAGTATTCACATGCCCTATAAATAAATATATCTTTTTAAAATAGAGTTTATTTTTTACATAAAGTCAATGAAATTTATAAATTTCACGGATCATGTTAATTTTTAATTTTTTTTATATACATTAAAAGATATGTGATAAGGCTTTAATTTTGTTGATAAAATCTAACAAACCTTGGATAACATATAATATAAATTCTACTAAAAGTGTATCTTTTCAAATTGAAAATAATTTTATTAAGGAATTTGATAAAAAGAAAACTTTTCAAGTTTTATTTTTAAAAAAGTTGTATCTAAATACATTAAAAATCATCATTTCTATTTCCAATAGTTACATTAAAATATTCTTATTTCTTAATACATATTGAATAAACACATTTATAGGTCAAATTTTGGATATGTCTTTGTAAATTTGGATTTACTTTATCCGATTTAAATTAATATTTAATAATTTAAAAATATTTTTATTTAAATTTAATTAAAAAATATATAAATATTAATATAAAAATAATTTTTTATTTTTATTTATTATAAAAAATATAAATAATTTAAATGGATCCAATTAGATAAAATTTAGACTTAAATGAAAATTCTAATATTTTTTAAATTATAATTTGACTTGGATTTGTAGACGATTTTAAATTTGAATCGGCAAAATCCAGTTAAAAATAGGTCTTAAAAAGTTGGTTGCTTTTGTTTGTTGGCGTTTGTGCGTTGGTTGGAGGTTGTACGGAAACGTAAATAAAAATGTCGGTGGGGCAACTGCCAACGAGGGGCTGCGCTGGCAGCCATTGTGCTAATACTGTTGGCAAGGTGAAAACGGCACGTTATGTTTGTATGCTATTTAAATCCAATTTAAATAAATCTGATTTTGATTTAGTTATTATTGAAATATGTTTAAGTTTTAATAGTTTGATTTATTTAGTTTATAAGTTTAATTATTTTTTATTATTTTTAATTATTCAAAAAATTTTAATTTAAATTAAAATTTGCAATTAAACATAAATAATTAATTTTAAAATAAAATATACATATTAAATTATTTTTTATTAAATAAATAAATTTAATTGAATATCTCAAATCAAATTTAAAATTTAAAAATAAAATTTAATTAAATTTAAGATAAATATTAAATCATAAAATTGAAGTTGAACTTGAATTTAGATTTTTATTATTGAAAAACGAATCAGCTCGATTACGTTATCACGAGGACGCCCTTTTTTTTCGTGGACTTATCTCTGTGCCACTGGCCGTATGGCATCGTGCAAAGCCATCCTGGCTGACTATATCTGTTTCTTCTTTTATATATATATATATATATGTATATAGAGAGAGAGAGAGAGAGAGTTACATTTCAGTATATTATATATATGACAGCGACATACAGCACGCCCATAAAAATTCAGACGCGCGTTTACGTGTCACAAATCAAATTGAAAATAATATTATTAAAATATTCTATTATTAGTGGTGTAATCCGTCAATCAAATCTAATCAATTCATCGTCAGATTCGTGTTAAGTTTAAATAAAAAATTTTATATTTAAAATTTAATTTAAAATACATAATTTTTTATATTTGAATATGATAGTAACGTATTTAAATAATTTAAGTTTAATTTAAAAAAATTATATTATAAAATTTAAAATAATAAAAAATAATTTATTTTTAAAAACAAAATATTATTTTTAAAAATTTTAAATATAAAAAATTTAATATTTTAAAAATAAATATACAAAAATTATTTTTAAAATTAAAGATAATATTCATCTCAATATTTGAGATAATGCTTTTTATCATCTCATATCTTGTTTTTAAATTTTTTTTATAGTGGTGATTTAATTTAGTAAAATTAAATATAAAAACAAACACACACACATATATATATCATATCTTTCTTATTTTTTATGTACTTATTAAATATATTAAAATATAATATTTTAAAAATAAAAAATTTAATTAGATTTACGAGTCTCTTTGACGCATGTTAAAACATTTGTACTCGATTCATTATTCAAGTATCTCAAACTCAACTTAAATAAATGAGATAAAGTTAAATATTCATTAAATCAAACTCGAGAAACTCACAGGTAGTTTGCCTCATTTAGATCCTTATCGATTAATAACAAAAATTTGATGTTTATAAAATCATTATGTATTATATTTATGTCATTTTTGAATTAATAGATAATACAAAGAAAATTCAATGTTATATTACTCAATTTAATTATCAATTTGTTAAAATAAAAATAGTATACAAAATTATAAAAATATCATATAAAATTAATTTAATTTTTTATTAATATAAAAGGATCTTTCCTTCAAAATAAAATCCAAATTGGTCTATGACTATAATTTTAAATATGATTATACAATATGACACATATAAAGTATAAAATAGACGACACAAAACGACACAAATGTATTTCCCAAAAATTGTATTTATAAATTATTAATGTATTAAAATCTATATAAATATAAAATATTTTAAACACAATTATAATATAACAAAATATATAAATATAACACAAATATATAAATTATCATATCTTGATTATTATAAATTAATAGAATGATTGCTGTCTCAACCCAAATTTAGCTTTGATATTATTCTCTCAGTCACAACTTAAATGTCCAAGTTTCTTTTTAGCTTTACGCAGTTTTCTTTTAAATTCTCACAAAAAAAAAAAAGTAAAAATAAATAAAAGTAAAGTTTTCTTTTATAGTTTAAATTTATGCTTTTATTTTATTTTTCTCTTTTGATACTCTTTTAACTTTTTTGATTAGAAATTATTAAGATAACTATTTTTAAAAATAAATAATATGTCAAGTAAAATACAAAATCAGATAATCGAGTAATTAAGTACATAAAATTTTCTAGTCAAGTGTTAGAATATCTTGAACCCAATTTGAAGTTTAGGTATATCCTAATTCAATAAACTATTTCAGGTTATAATAGACAGCTTTTTCGTTAGTTTTTATGAAAAATAAGAACTTTAAAAATTAAGCTAAAACTGTTAAAAATTTTACTTTTATAATCTCCTTTTATTTTATAAATATTGGGCTTATATTTAATAAATTAGAACATATTTGAAACAAAAATAAAAATTATATAAAAAGTTAAAACATAGAAGAGAAACTCCAATATATTTTTTTTTTCATTTTATTCATTAAAAATAAGTTAGCTTTTTTATGTCTTTCTCAACAAACCTGTTTGGCTAGGCTTCTACTTTTAAGAATTTTAGCTTTTATTTATATATATATATTTTTTATAATTTTAAGAGAAAGTTACTATTTTTAGCTTTTATTTTTCAATATTTTTATAATTTTAGAATTATGTTAAAAATTTTCAAAAAAATTAAATGTCGGGCAGCTTCTATGCTAATTTTTTTAAATATTTTGAATTTAAGAAATTAAAAAATAAAAAAATAAATTCACGAGTTCATGTATGCTGGCTTCTCCCTGAAGATAGATTATTCATTATTAGTTATTGATTTATTTATTTCTCAAATTTTCATTTTTAAAAGAAATCAAATGAGAAATTACCTTATGCTTGAGATCGATCGCATTATGTCGGATGAACTGGAAAAGACGATGTTTGATGGCAATGCGAGCGAGTTTCTCGTATTTAAAAAACTAAAAGCACTATTAGAATTAAAAAAGCTTATAATCGACTTATGCGTGGTAGACTATGTATTAAGCTAACATATTAGGTTCAACTCAGATCGAGTCATGGATAAATATGTTTAGTTTAAGCTTAATTCAATTCATATTATTAGTTTGTTAATAATTTTTTATTCAAAATTTAATTTTAAAATATTTATATAAAATAAAATTTTAATATTATTTTAAATAATAACTAAGATTATTCAAATCAAATTTGATCACGCTCAAATTATAAATACCCCAATACTAGATCAATAATCAATGAATAATTTGAATCACTCAAATTTTTAGTAAAATGAAAATGAGAAAGGGAAAAAGAGAAAAAAATATAAACAAATTAGCGGAGTCGATGTGTTTTTTAGATTGACTTTATTTAGAGGTGTTCATGAGTCGAGTCAGATCGTAGTTACTCTTCAAATCTTTTTTTAATTCTTTTATTCAAATTCGACTCAAAAGATCCACAATCTTATTTTACTATTTAAAAACATTTAAAAAATTATTTTGTATTAATATTTACATATGTATACTCAATTATTTGGATTGATCGGACTGATCCAAATAAAAATATATAATATCTAAAACTGACTCAATTTGAGTCGGATGGATGATCCAACACTTGAATAGGATTAATGTGAACATCCTTCAACAAAATTTGGCTAGGTTTTGGATTGCAAGGAAGAAACTAATTCATGTCGCTTTTCATGCGTGATGCAATGAACTTTAAAGTGCCTAACCAAGCTTCATTCTTTTAATTAAAACAAGCAAAGAAGCTTGACAAAAATTTTAAAATGATAGCCTTTTGAACACTCATAAGAATCCAAATGCCACCCTCTGAAATTCCACTTTAAAAAAAAGAAAAAAACTACTAAACAATTAAAATTAGCTGATAACCTTTCAAATCTCCTTCTACATATATAATTGATAACATTACACATAGAATTTCGTTGCATTTATAAAACTATTTAACAAAGAGGAAAAAAGAAGTTAGCGACTTTGAATATGTTGACTAGATTACAAAAATGATTTCTTGAAATTGTAAATGATTCAAAGGTTTCATACTAAAGAACTAATTAATTAAGAGATGGCAAAAAAAAAAAAGAAAAGAAAAGAAAAGAAAAGAAAATTTAATTAAGAAGTTGAGCCTTTCTTTATCAATTGGATGAGAAGTTGTAATCATCACATCACTGTAATTTGACGTTTTTTGTTTTACATATCTTGCCAATCTAAACTTCTTCTTTTAGCCATTTAGAGTTCATTTTAATATCTAACTAATTAATTCATCCATTTGCAGTAAGGTTAAGATCAAATTCATTATTATACTATCATGGATCAATATTGAATTTTGCTGTTAGGATGGTAAGTTTTTTTACTAGGCAAGATAAATTTTATTAGTCTATATATAAATTAAGTGGACTCGGATGTAGATATTCAAAAATTATAAATATTCGTTCTCTTACCACCTCTATTAACATTATTTTAATTTTATTGAATTTTATGCGTTTATAATTTTAATTTTGTTGATTTTTTTCATTTGCAATTTGAATAGAATAGTTTGTAAATTATTTCAATTCTCTTACTTTTCGTTTAAAAAAAAAATTGAAAATGTAATGGCAAAAATTAACATAATTTTTTTAAAATATTTCAGTTTGATTTTTTATTAAAACATCAACAATATCAAGACAATCAATGAAAAAATTTCAATAAAATTAAAATATAACAAAAAATTCAATATTAAACCAAAGCATAATAGCAAATTTTTTGAACTAAATTCCTTATATTTTGGGTGGCCAAAATTTTTTGAATTTGTAATTTTTTTAACTAAATAATCATATTTTTTGGAGGCCAAAAAATGGTCATATATTATTGGTTTATTTTCATTTTTTTTTATTTTTTTGGCAAAAGGATAAGTTAACTTTATTGTCTTAAAAAAAAAAGTTAAGATTGTTAACATTTTTCAATCTCCATAAATATTTCATATTAAGGCGAAAATGACTATCTAATTTGAAGCAAAAAGAATTGTATATTTACCTATGAATTAAGATTGGAATTAATCATTAATAGTATTACACCAAACACTTTGGTTGAAATCAATTTCACATTATGTTTTAGTTAAACAAAATCATCAATTTCTAATTTATTATACATTTTACTTAGTGCAGTTGAAATTGAGTCTCAAAGGATGTCATATAATTGCAAATAAGGGTAATCGACTAAACCATCTTATTTATTTAATTAAATAAAAATTATTATTTTATTAATCTTATAAAAAATTTTATTATTTTTCTTAGCATGCAATCACGTGCAGTGTGAATGTTTAGAAATTTTGCATCAATGATTGATTTATGACTTTCCAACTTTCACAAATAAATAATATTTTTACACATAAATTAAAAAAATCTAACCAATATTTTTAGTTTGAATTTTTATAATATATATATATATAGGAGGATTCTGCAACTAATATTTTAAATCCAAAATTAAATTGTTTCCCAAATCAAATATCAGTTGGTTAGTTTCAATTAAGGTGACAAAATATTGTGTGAATGCATGTTGTTGTTTATTTTCTTTTCAATTTTTTAATCTTAAAATGTCATGAGTCATGATGTATTCTCTCTAAGTAAAATTATCAAACTACAAACATTCTCAATTTCTTAAGTAAAAACATAATTTAATTAATTGTGTGATGACTAGTTCGAGAATATGCTTTTATTCTTTGTTAAAATAAATGTTTTAATTTTGATTTCTTCTCGATAGATCGTGATTCATTTTTTATTATTTTAATTATAAGTAGATTCATATATCTTAAGCATCAATAAAGTTTAGCTGATGATATTATTATTGAATATATATATACATAAATATATATATATATATATATATAGAGAGAGAGAGAGAGAGAGAGAGAGAGAGTTTTTTTTAAAAAAAAATAGTTAACGAAAATTCTATAAATGGATTGAGAAATTGACAATTGTTATTTGTAATATTAATTTTTAATATATAATTTTTTACTGTCTCGTAGAAGAGCATGTATCATCGTGTTAAATCTACTTTTAAAATTTTAAATTTGAACTCAGAAAATTTTAATATTGTCGTAAATGTCCCATAACTAAAAGTTAAATAAATTTATATTTTTTATCTTTGAATGAACAATTGAACACTGCATAGTCTAAAATTGCAACTCCAATTTAAAAGTATTAGCAAATGTCAATTATGGAGGTCGATGATGAAAGTAGATTTGTTTATGGATCATGTTATCTATTTAATTTGATAGGTTTGATTCAAATTAAATTAGTCTAAGATTCGTTTTCTTATAATTTTGATTGATCAGGTTTATTTCACATATTAAAATTTTAACATAATTTAATTTGGCATATACTATGTTAAAATATATTGATTACTAATCACGTTCAACTTACAAGAAAGTTAGCAAGATGATCTCATTATATGCACCAATATATTGACTTACAATAATTGCATAATTTTAATCACCAACTTCTAAAATGACTTCTATATGTTGCATTTATCATGCAATAAGCAATAATTCACACACACACACACACACACACACACACACACACACATATGTATCTATTGTCTGACTTCATCAATACGTGTGTGCAAAACTTGCACCATTTTCATCAATAAGATTTTGCATATCACATAAACAATTTGAAATTACCTTATAATTAATTCCTTTATCTCTCTCTTTTTACAAATCTAAGTTGGTGTAGAGATTAAGAAATAAATATTAATTTTAGTTTATTTTTATTAAAAAATTTTAAATTATTTTTTTAATATTGATGTTTTTATGCTAGCAATATAAAATAAAATAACAAGAGTAACTCTAGATATGTTTGAAACTGAAAAAAATTTAATTTTATGCACTAATAGAGAAGTTTTTAACTCCACAAATGTCTACGTATCCACTTAAAAATTAATCTGCGACATGCAGGAGGTTTAATTTAATATAAAATCACAAAGAACAAAAGATTTAATCCATATGAGATAGAACTACCATAATAGGCCTGATTGTGTGTAGTTGGAAATAGACGAGCTTACCACATGCATGACAAGCATGGAAGGAGTAACAGAGAGGTGTTATATACAAAAATAGCAAAACAAAACATGAGATTTGATATTATATTTAGTATCAATCCTAAAATTAATTTACAATAGGAAGAAAGACCCAACTTAAATATAAGATTGCATGCAATTCAAAATTTAATTGATGTGGGATAAAATTACTTAAAAAAATTAAGAGACTATCATATGTTTTTTTTTTTTAAATTATTTTTTATTTTTAAATAAATTGTAAGAGATACGTGTCATCCTATAAATTTATTATAATATCTTAAAACTCCATAGCTATAGAATAATATTTTTAATAAAATAGACATTGAAAAAAAAATATGGTGATTTTTATTTTGTACTTGGGAAATTTATTAAGAAAGAAAGGGATGACGTTGGAATGTTGTGCCCTCGTTTTGGTTGCTTTGTGCTTTGCCGTTGCGTGATGAAAATGGCAATCAATCAGTGATCAATGCCTTTGGCCTTTCAAACTATAAAGACGAATAACATAAATAGTTCTTTTTAGGTGTTCGATTATAAAAATTATTCAACTTTAAAATTAGTTGATGATGACCTAACTAAAGTTGTTCACATCGTTTTCCGTTGCTTGCGGCCTCATCAAATTGTTTCACGTGTATATATGTGTATGTATGTATATGTATATATGTATATATAAATTTAAAAATTAATTTAATTGGTTCATATAATAACTCATAAAAATAAACATTCAATAAAATCTAAAATTTAAATCTTAATATATATATATATAAATATAATTATTATTCTAGTTTAATAGGCGCTTAAAGATGTACGAGAATATAAAACTTAATCTAGTTAATAAGAAAAATTATTCATTTTTCTTACCAACTAAGATTCAATTTTTGTGCTTTTCAAAAACGTTGATCCGAAAGTGAAATTTTGAATGCATCAATTTGACGTGAAAAAATGCGTACATATTTAAAATAATCCGATAAGAGCATTAAGTCTAAACAAAATTTGAAATAATAAAACGTAAGATTTAGCACAAACAGTGAACTTATCTCCTTTGAGAGCTAGATTTCAAATAAATTGCGATTTGATCTCTAGCACTTGGTAATTCCCTTCCTTCAATTTTCTTTAAATCTCGACCTTTTTTATTCTAAAGAAAACATAGAGATAACCTCACTTTACAATAACAAAATGTTAATTTAGTTAGTATATTTTAATTTATTAATTTTTTATTATAACTTTATAGATATGTGACAATCTTATAATATGAGAATCCTCAACTCTAGATCAACCAAAATTTTTTGCTAATTATAGATTTTTCCCGGTCAGATTGACTGTTTCCTTGTAGCAATTTCAAGCACCCATGGATAGGTTTAATTCCACACTAGTTTTCTAAATTACAATCTTAATTATTTGAATTATTATATCTTAATTAACACTGGCTCAATTAAAGATTTAAATTACTCCTTTGAATAATCTAAAGTTATCCTCCATAACTTTTGAAAAATCTTTGTAACACTAACTTTATTTTCACATTTATAATGAAAACTATATGATTTGATATGAAATAAGATTTCATATAAATCCATATGTCAATTTCAATTCACTTTTGCAAATACAACACTCTATTACCCATCTTTTGTCATCACCTTTTGAAAGAAGATAAAAAGTAAGAGCTACTTTATTATTCTACTAGTCATCAAAAGAAAGATATAATTAAATAATCAATTTCAAGGGAATTTATTTTATTTTATTTTAATTTTTCATATATATATATAATTAATATTAAAATAATTATATGTCATTCAAATTTGCTGTGAGATCATTATTAATACACCATAAATAAATTTTTTAACTTTTCAAACGAAATTAAAAATATATCATATATTTCTTTATTTATTACACTAATAATATAAAAATTAATTTTTTAATTATTATCTATTTAATAGTATATAGTATTTTTCAATAAAATATTCAATCTTTAAATTGATTGTGACATTGAAAAAAAAAAAAAAGAGATTTATGGTATTGGAGAAGATTATCTCTTTGGATGTAGATCGAATCCAATGAACTCTTGTAATTATAAATAAAAAGAAAATCTAAATAAGAATAAGATTTTATGGTTAAGAAAAGCCAAATCTTTTATCTCTAGCCAAAAGAAAAAGATCAACACAAATGTGAAAGTACTTACCAATCTGTATTTTATTTACGTATTATAATAATATTTAAATTATTATATATATATTTTATAAAATTTAATACAATAATATTTAATATTATATAAAATTTAATAAATTTAATTTTTTTTATAAAATTTTATTTTATATTTTAATTATTTTTTTCGCATCCCTTAAAAATTATTAAGATTAACTTAAGATTCCCGATCATTCTTTCTTTTCGAGTTAAAAGAGGAGACATCAAAACCACTTTCTTTTTCAGAGAACCACCCATTCTCATTCTCACATGAGACCGTGTATTACACGTGCCAATGATAGACAAAATTCATTGGATATTGTCCTCACGCGATTAAAAAGTGAAGAAAAAGATAACAAAGTGACACGTAAGCAAAAACAAAAGGAGTTAAAGCGGCATCACGGAACAGTACTGCTACGGACTACGGAAAAAGAGATAATAATCGGGTAAAGTCTAATTAACATATTATTAAAATTTATCACACTAAGTGTAAAAATATTTATATTTTAAAAATAATTAATTTTTTATGAGTTGATTTTTTTTTAAAAAAAATAAAAGATAAGAAAAAGTTAAAAATTGAAAAGTAATTTTTGAGTTTATATTTGATATATTATCAGTATATTATTTTATACATTATTAATAAATCAAATAATGACATTATCAGATTCACTATCAGTGTATAGAGTTATACACTAACAATAAATTAAATATAAATTTATAATTTTTTAAATAAATAATTTTTTATTTAACATCAAAGACTTAAATATCTATAAATTTATTTTAGTAATATAATTTTAATTTTGATTTTCAGGTAACTTTCTTAATTAAATTCTTTTTACTAGACTCGTGACATCAATTCAATCACTATTTTTATAATTAGTATAGATATTAAAAAATTAATTAATTCATCGATGACCCAAATAATTTTGATTGATTATAGAAAAATGATTTTTTATTATTTCAATTAGAGATTAATTCAATTTAATCAATAAAAAAATCATATTAATCACCTTAATCAAATTAAGTTTAGAAGATAATATTATACATCCGTCCATTTCGATGGAATCTCATGTGTCAATCCAAAAAATTTTTATTTTCTTGTCTAAGTCAAGAACGGATTGATTGAAAACTTATTTTACTATTAATCATAATATTAAAAAATTATTTTTATATTAATATTAATATTTATAATTTTTAATTTAATTTAAAAATAATTTTTTAATTATTTAAAAAGTCTTTTGGACCAATCTAGATTGATTTAAATTGAGAAAAATCATGCCTAAATCTAAATAATTAAAGTTGAAGGTGCCATAGACCTATGAAAAAAATAAAAAATATATCAAAAATAAAAAATTTATATAAAAATAATCATTAATGTATTAATATTTATATAAAATATATAACATTTTAAATATATTTATTACGTATAAAATTATATAAATATAATATTAACATATAAATTATTAAATTTAATTTAATTTATAAAAATAATTTTAAACTAAAAAGATTAAAAAATAATAATTAAGATAATAAAATAATGTGACAAATTGTACCTGCCAAGTACTCCTACTTGTACCCTTTCTCTTCCTTCCTCATCATCACCATCCCTTCTTTAATTCGCTCTTTCCCCCTTCTTTATATACTTCCCCTTCGCTCTCCTCCTTCCCCCAACTTTCTTCTCACCTTTTCCTCTCGTTTACAATAATAGCTTTTAGCAAATGAAACAACTCATCCGCCGTCTCTCCCGCGTCTCCGACTCTTCTTCCACCCAATACAGCCTCCTCCGTTCCGACACTTCCACCCCCGAACGGCCCACCGCCACGCGTCGAGCCGAGTCGTTCCGTATCACGGTGTTGAAAAAGCCGGCACGCCATTCGGTTCCCGAAGGCCACGTGCCGGTTTACGTAGGGGAAGAGATGGAACGGTTCGTCGTGAACGCGGAGCTGCTGAACCACCCGGTTTTCGTTGGATTGCTTAATAAGTCGGCTCAGGAGTATGGTTATGAACAAAAAGGGGTGCTTCGTATTCCGTGTCACGTGCTGGTGTTCGAAAGGGTTTTGGAAGCCTTGAGACTTGGGGTTGAGTCACGTGACCTCCAAGATCTCCTTCGTTCTTTCTCCGACGACTGTTTTTTCGATTTGTAGGGGGGAAGAAGAAGGACATAAAACGACGTCGTTTGCGTTTGTGTAAATATAGAAGGTTAAAGAAAAACTGAAAAGAAATTTTAGGGTGTCTTATTTTTATTTTTTTGGTAGTCCTTCAGTGTAAAGAGGACTGAACAGATGAAGGAATTGTCTTTTTTTTAATTTAATTTTTTTTCAGATTTAATTCTGTTTTCTAGTTTAAAAAAAAATCATACTGAAAGGAAAGTTCAACAGGGTAGCTGTCATTCATGTGTTTTAAACCGGCTTTAAAATGCTGCAACTTTTCTGTTTGGTTCCAAAGAAAACTGAAGGGGAAAATCAGAAAAATAATATAAAATTTTAATTTTCTTTTGATGTCGAGAAAATCAAACGGCTTTAATTCCAAATGAGATTCTTGCTATCCATGTATTTCATGCGTCGAAATTAGATAAATTTTAGAAATTTTGAAAATTTTATTCTTTTTCTGGTTCTTTCCTTCATTTTTGTGACATCCAAGCAAGCGATTTAATTATAGTCTGTGCGGAAGTCAGTCAAGAAGTGTGTTGGGGGTAGATCTCTAATTTGGCGGAAATTAGGGGTTTAATCGAGTGCTATTCATGCTAAAAAAAAGTTCGAGATCAACCGGAAGAGGGGGTGTGTATCGGGGCAGATCTCTAATTTTGGTAGAATTAAGGGTGTATGGATCCAAATTCATGTCCTACAGTAAGAAGCAGGAGTTTGGCTTGAAATTAGAAATTAAGAGTTTGATTTAAATTTAATTTAATTTTAAAATTTTTATTTTTAGATAAAAATTAAATTATTTAAATTTATTTAATTAAATTTATTTATTAATAAAAAATAAAATTAATTTTTATATTTAATTTCAAATTTCATGATTTACGAATTTTAATTAAAAATAAAAAATTAAATTAAATTATTGAAATCAAAATTGAAGTATTCAAATTTAACCCCACTAATAATTCAAGCTTAACTTTACAATAAGCAATTTAACTTCTTTAAACTAAACCCAAATAATTTATTCTCGGAACATTCCACGGTTGTCTACTCCAACGCTTGCATTAATTAGGGGCGCCGGCAGGGGTATTTCGGGTAAGAAGTGTGGGATACAGGCGTCATAAAGAATATGTTTGATGGTTGATTTGAGTTTTCAGTTAAGTGACAGGGGCCCACAGGATATGCTGCCAAGTGCCAAGCCGCTGAAAGCATCTTAGAAAATTGAATTATAATAATATATATTTTTTAAAGCAATGAACGAAATTATATTAAATATAATAATCTTATTTAATTATTTCTTTATTTTATTTCCTTTTATTTCAACAGCGTTGATATTTTTGCCTCAAATTCTAAGATTTCACTTTATTTTTTTATTTGTTAAACTATTTATTGTTAAATGTTGATATTTAATTAGCCTCTTGCTCAAAGTATTTCTTTAAATGAATGCTTCTCTTTGTAATTTAAGGCTTTGACAAAAAAAAAAAGAAGCTAATTTTAAATTTCATTTTTCTCAAAATTTTTTTATTTTTAATTATCTCGTATTTCAACATTTGATTCAATAATAAATGTATATTTATTCATATTAAAAAAAATCAAATTTAAATATCCTTCTCTTAATTATTCGTACTCAAAAAATAGAATTTAAATTTTGTTCTTTCAATTACTCATATTCAAAAAATCGAATTTGAATGTCGTTCTCTCAGTTAAAAAAATAAATATAGTTACTTGTCATAAACATAAAAATTTAAATAAAAAAAGTATAATTTTCTTTCTTTTATAGGCTTTTATGAAAGATTTTTGGTCTACTATTGCAAAAGGTGTCAATTTTGATTTTCTCTTTTTATTTATTATATTGTCGAATGCAAACCTTTTTTTAGATAATTATGATGAAATATTGGGTCCTTACAAACATTTTTTTTTTAAATAATCGCAAATAATTGCATTTCCTTTGGAATTATTGAAGAAGCTCACTCTTGATTTGGAAATTTTCATTTGTTCCTAAGAAATAATGTTTCTTACCTAAAAAAAATAATGTTTTTTTATTTTCCATTTTATAAGAAAAAAAAAGGTACATTTTACCTAATTGAATTTTATTCTCATTGAACTCAAGGTGTATTCTAATTTTCACTATTAGGAAAAACAAAAAGATAATTTTGTATGCTTTAATCAATTTTTTGTTATAGATCATAGCTTAAAAATACGAAAATAAATTATAAATATTAAAATTTAAATCAAATCTATTAGATATTATTTTTTAAAAATAATTATATAAATAAATAAGATTAAATTTAGATTCAACTTTTAAATCAGTTTGTTAATGAAAATAAAACAATTGCCTATGTTAATTAATTAATTAATTCAAATTTTTTAGATAAAAAAATTAGAATTTTAATTTTAATGATCAATGATGGTGTCAAATTCAAACTTAATCTCAATCTTTAAGCTGTTATAACTGTAATTACGATTAAGAAACAATAAATAACGTTGAATTGCGTCCGAAAACATAAAATAGAGGAAATCGAGAAGAGTAAAAGTGGCGTATAATCCGGCAATTAATCTGCCAACATAAATATGATTAGAAAAAGCAAAAAAAAATGTAAAAGAAATCAACAGTTTTTTTTTTTTTTTCCAAACTTACACTCAATAGATTTTGATATGATCGATGTTAAATCAGATTTGATTTCTTTACGTTACATGCTTAAATAATGCTTGATTAAAACAAAAGTGGACCTTAATAATTAATATTAATTAATTAATTAATTAATTAATTAATGCATTAAGCATATCTCTACCAACTACTTTAATAAGGTAAGTTTCAGTTATGAAATTTATGAATCCCAAGATTATTGATTATTTTGTAAGAGATCAAAAATTATTTCCCAATCTCAATTATTTTAGGTTTATTTTGTTTTTTTTTTTTTATCATGTTATAAGCAGTCAAAGAGTTTTGCATGATATTGACTTTGAATAGTCATAAATTATATATGTATATATAACGCATGATACGTTTTAAAATTAAAAAGTTTTGTATTATATCATATCCATAAAATATTATTTTTTTATTGTATATATAAAAATCTAAGAGTACATTATGTTAACATATAATGTTATCTTGCATTTATATAATTATTATAAAACTAATTGATTTTTAAGAAATATATTATAACAAGACGTGCGATAACTTTTTAACTTAACATGTGAAAATTTTATTTTAGTGTATAAAATAATTTTTCCTATATTAAAGCATTATTATCTTTTGAAAGTACACATTATAGGTAGGTTAGATACCTAAATTTAATATAGTTAAGGTTAATTAGAATATATAAATTTAAGTTTTTTTTTTTTTTAACTAAATTTCTTATGAATTTCCCATTTCATACACTCACAATGAATAAAGTTAATTCTGTCACTTATATGTGATTTTTATTTTTGTCATAAAAGAAAAACGAGACAAATAGATTATTGTACTCTCTTATTTTAGGTGTCATATTATATTCGTATAATCATATGTAATATTTTTAGACTCAGATCATTTTATTATCATCTAAATTTAACTCCCTCTTTCTCCAATTTTGGGGCGAACAAATCATCATTTTAGGGCAAAGTAAAAAGGGAATACTCCATATTTTTCATATGTCTTAGAGTATAGAATATCCTAAAAACATTTGGTTCCAAATTTGGAGGAATCAAAACATGTTTAATTAACTTTACATGTTGAGGTTGCTATGAGAGAAAAAAAAATGCAAGTTTTGTAGAAAACATGTGAGTAGGTTAAAGAGAGATCAAACCTCAAAAGACATTGGACAAAAATTAGTGGAAGAATCCTCCTTTTCTCTTCAGGTTTTGCACGTTGGATTAAGTCCCCACACTGCAAATTGGATCAACCTTGATCCACATCTGCTTTTTCTTTCTTCTTTGCTCACAAAAAAATGGAAAATATATATCTTGAAATTTAGTTCAGTTTATTCGTACAATCGTTTTTAGTATTCAATAAGTTTATGATTCAAATTTTAACATTTATAATCTTTTTTCTCTATCTCTTAACTGAAATCTTCTTTGTACATAAAAAATGAAAAATATGGCATTATTACACCTAAATTGCCAACAAATAAATTAACGCTTTATTGGGATGGTTAGTGTTAATCATTCTTATTGTGTTTTTATATCGATTTGAAATTAAACTTCTTTCGAGGATCATCCAAATAAAATAAAAATAAATTGATTTAGGGTTTAATCAAGCAAATTTTGTTTATAATTTGATCTCTTCATCTGATAAATTCAACAATTGTCTACAGATAATAAAGTTAGCCCGCCAAAGAATTATGCCAAAATGATAAAAAGTAGTTCTTTATTGAGCAATGCTTTTGATCCAAATCAAAGCTAAGATCAATTAATTAATGAATTTAAAATAAAATAATATAATAAAATATTGATCAAACTGTGATAAGTCGGATCTGACCGACCTAATCTCACTTGACTAAGGCTATATAGCTCATGTCTTCTAGTTGACTATAAGGGCCTAATATCTATTTGACTTAAAAAGTCTTAGTAATTGTTTTCTACACTCGATGATGATTTGTGGGAATTCATTCTTCTAAGGACTGAAGATTCTATATATAAAATTTGAAGTTTAATTTAATTATTTCATACAATAATTTATAAAATATGATATTTAATAGATTTGAGATCGAATTTTAATATTTATAACTTTTTTAATTATCTCTAATATTATTGACTCTTTTTTTTTTGAAAAAAAACCTTGCATACAGTGAAAGAGGAAAACAGATCCCTAAACAGTCACACTCATCTCTACAGAGGAGAATCCAGGTTCGAGTTCATATAAGCACACCGTTAAAGAGGGATAGTTATATATAAACATATTTAATTTCAGATCATAAAACGGATGAGGATGTTTAACTAAACATAAAACCTATAACTTATTTCAGTTAATTTATATAACTATCTTAAGTGGTAAAATCTAATATGTTTAAAATTTAAATTCGAATATTTGTAACCTTTTTCGTATCCCAAATTATGTCTTCCTTTGTTTCATAGAGAAAGAAAAGGGAAAACAAAATGAGAAGTTTTAGCAATTAATTTAAATTTTACTTTAGTTAATTTATACTATCACTAATAAAAAATAATATTTAATAAATTTTTAAAAAATAATGAATTCGTTTATTAAAAAAAAAAATTGTATACGGTGAAAGATGGGAAACAACGGCAACGAGAAGTACTGATACCACGAATCATGGTGCTGTATCAATTATATACTTTTAAACGTTTAGAATGTTCCATCTACTCCAGCCAATCATTTTTTATTCTTGAAATTTCATCAATTTACGCGTTCTTTTTGGTTTTATTAAAAAAAGGGTGGAAGCTTGGAATTATTCTATTGATCCAGATTTGCAAGATTTTGCAGTACGAACTCAGTTATTAGTGCCATAATATACGTACGTATGTTGTCAGAAGAGACGTAGCACTAAAGAATATACATATAAGCTGTTTACAGCTAGAAAAAAAAATGTATTCACACACCGGATCATTCACTCGATATAATAAGTTTAATTTAAATTAAATTTAATTTGAGATAGGTTTTATAGATTCAAGATTAGTTTGACTTAATTAAATTATTATTAAAAATAATTTTTTTTAAATTTAATTAAAAATATAAATATATTTTAAATAATAAAATAAATTTTTAAATTCGAAAGTTCAATCCAAACAAATAGAAAGTTTTATTGCAAAAACTAAACTTAAAAGCACTTCTAACTCAAAACCCCCCAAAAAAAAAAGGAAAATATAAAGCATAAACGCTGACATGGAGACAACACAACTATTGGTATTTCCAGTAATACAAACGCATATTAACACTATGCAACGCGGTCTTCAAGATTGACTGTATTTTATAATTAATTTATATAATACATATATATATATATATATATATATAAAAGAAAAAGATTAACTTGCAAGTAACTAGTAATTGGAAAACCGTAATGCCCAGACAATTGTTTTTTGTTTTCTGAAATAAGAGAATCAAACTTATGGAAAATACTAACAAAAATATTAAAAAAAATAAAAAATATAAACTTTAAAATATAAAGAGTATAAGCTGTTACTCTCAGATGTTTTTAGAGTTTAGAAGTGAGATTTACGTCTTTCGAATTTTGAACCTTCGATCCATATATATATATATATATATACTAAGATGGTTATAAGAATTGTTAAGTATAGGAATAATATTGGATCGATTTTTTGACACAACATCGAATTAGACTTGTTTAAAGGTTCAGATCATTGTTTTATAAATAAAATAATATTTTTATTTAAATTTAATGGTAAAATATATAAATGTCAAATAAAAATAATTTTTTTAATATTTTAATATATTTTAAGTAATAATTTAAACTATAATATATCAAAATAAATTTAAGTCTAAACTTAAAATGAACAAGTTTAGAATGAATGCAACTGTATTAATTATACCCTTAATTTAAGCTCAAGAATATATGCATCTTAGAAGTACCCAGAGTCACGTTCATTACTTTATGCCTAATTATTCATCACAAATCTTTGAACAATATTCTCAAATATTTATTTTCTTTATCATATTCGAAAACCCAAAATAGATTCTTTAATTGACAAGGAGTGTTCTCTTTATATTTTTTTAATTAATCATACAAGTTTTGAAAGGAACATTTCGATCTTCAAAATTAAAATCTTGAATATGTTAAATTAATATAAAAGAGCATGCTCTTAAAATCATTCGAATAAAATAGTAAAGCTGATAAGTCCATTTAACGATGTTGATCTTGAATATAACATTGACACATGAAAAAAATATTAAATTACAATTTAAAAAAAAAATAGAGTTATTATATTTCTATGTAACATAACATTAATTACCATTATAAAACAAAAAGAATAATTATAATGCTGGAGAAAGAATGGAATTTTTTTTGTGTTGAGAATTGGAACATAAGTTTTTAACATTAGTTGTTTAAGAGGAAATGATTGAGAAGGGCAATGGAATTAATGAAAGGAAACAAGTGAATGCTAAGACATAAGCCACATGGGATTTTGCTAACTCAAAACTACTTGGGTTTCTCCCTCTCTGTCTCTTTCTTTTTTGAATAAAATAATTAAGGTAGTAACAAAGGTCTTGGGTTCTTCATGTTAAGTGCTCACGTGAATCAATAATTACTATAAATAACTATTTATCCAAAGAAAAGAAAGATAAGACTCAATGAAGGGAAATAATTTATAACTTTTGATATTTAAGATGGACGAAATTTTATGTTACTCGAATTTAATTGAGTATTGAAAATAGGTATGGATATTTTTTTTTAAAAAAATTATATATTTGAAACATCATACTTTTATATTTATGTTTAAATTTATATTAGACGTAAATGTTAAATATGGATTTTTTTTTTAAAAAATAAAAAATTTCTAATAATATAGATGTAATTTAGGTTACTTGGAAGAGGCATTATATCTAGAATTTCTATCAAATGGAAGGAGAAGATAGGAAAACAAAAGAGGATTCACAATTTCCCATTTAAAAAAAAAATTGGAGAAAGAAAAAACAATTACATTTAATTTATATATATATAAAAGTCGATACCACGAACAATGGCATTTTAAAATAAAGGTGTAAGCTAGTCAAACTATTCGTAATTTATTTGTATTTGATGAATATTATATATTAATTTGGATAATTGAATATTCAAGTTTGAATTATTTTTCATTTGATCAGGAACTTGAGCTTAAGAGTAATGAATTAATAATTTAACTTTGTAATTCTAGATTCAAATGGTTTCTGGTCTTATAGAGTTCGTTGTGTATTTTAATATAAAATATATTATTTATTTTAAAATGTATTAAAATTTTATTTCAAAATCAAGTTTGAAGTTGGACTTGAATTTTAAGCTCTTTATATTAATTGTTACTAATCTCCAGCCCAAAAGAAAAAATTCGAGTCTATAAATATATAAGTTCGGCCCAACTCCTCCATTGCAACCTTTTTTTGGGAAACCTTTAAAATAATTTTCGATATCTAAATTTATTATTTAAACCCGTTTTATTTATACAAATAATGAATTAGAATACAGTTCTACTTTGCTTCCATATTTTTATTTTCTTTTAGAAAATAATTATAATAAATTATGATATTTACCGGATTCAAATACACGATAAAAATTGCATTTTGAATCAAATGTGGATCCAAAAAGTAACATTTAAGATAGTAAACAGATTTGTATTTCGGATAAATTAAACAGATTGAGATTTAGATATCTAAAAAATTTGCAAAGTATAATATTGCAATAATTTCAAAATCTTTAATAATCCATTCAATTTACCTTGTCAAGATAAAAATCATGATGCACAATGAAAACTAACTAAAATGAATTTACCAGCAAAATTCTGCATACTAAAAGAGTTGAGGTTTTCACATTTTTCAGTTGCCGGCTAACAATTTTTTGCTTTTCTTGCTTTTCTTCATTGCTGACTTCCGTTGCTGCCTGTATGCTTCATATAACTGCAGGGCTGTCGTCGTCCGATCCAACTCGCTACGTAGTCTCTCGTTCTCTTTAATGTCCCGAAGAAGCATGAAATGCTTACCGAGTTTCTTACTCACCTCGTTTTCGTCTATCGAAGAAGCTTCGATGCTGGTTGAGGCGGGCTCGGTTCTTCTTTTCCTCTTGTTATTTGATTTCGGGGTGCTGCTGCCCTGCAGGGTGAATGACTCCTGTTCCAACGACAAGTTCCGAAAAGCTTGTTGAGGAGAAATGGAGAGATAAACCTGGTTCTGGGCAGTATTCATGGTTGAGATGCTTGAAGCCAGTGTTGATATGGTCGGATGATAGTGTTTCGATAGAAGATTCAGTTCCCAAAGTACCGAAGCGAGGGCGCCACTTAAGCTGGGATCCGACGCATACGGTTGGTATTTCTGTTTTGCATTTGTTACCATTAGAAGAAAAAACTTGGAAAGCAATTATATTTCATTTCTGTTACTAAAAGAACCAAAACACATACACCGGTGCAATAATTGTAATACCAATGAAACAAGATGCAGTATTTTGGTTCAAAGAAGTTAAAATAGCAACTAAAACAGAAATCTGAGTCGCAATTTAGGGATAGGAGTTGCAGATGCCGGGATTCAAATCCCAAGCCTGCTTAGATGCCAAATTTTCAGGATGTCGATATGAATCAACTGACCTAAATCCCAGATTGAAGGGTTGTACTATAGCAATTTAAAAATTTTATACAAAGCACTAACCTCAAACCAGTTGGCACAATATGTTCAGCAACTCGAAATTTCATGCTTCAGTATTATTCTTAGACTGTATTTTAAACTCTTCAAATCATTATTCCATAAATGACTTACAAATCTTAAAATGGCAGAGAATTAACAGATTTTTCAAATAACAATAATCCCATTGTAAATATCAGTCAAAGAGATAAAATGTAAAACTGTAAAAACAATGAAAATGAATTTGCCAAGAAGGAATCAAGGATACGTGAATAGAACATTAATGCAGCAGATGTTGCTTTCAATAAAATGAATATGGAAGATTATTTTATCATTTGGAGAGTAGCTGCAGAATAGCTTACTGCAATCGATCCCGACACAGAGCCACCACCAGCATCATTTTCTAATAGATTTCGGCACTTCACATTTTTCTGAAGAAGCTGCTTTAATGTTACCAAGGCTGCAAGTTCGAAAAGGAAAACAGAAAACTATTCCTTAAAAATACCGTAATGAAGCACTTGAAATCAAACTTCCAGCAATTCAAATTATTAACCCACCTGCCATGGATTCAGCGGATCCGAAGCACAAAGAGAAAGTGGCTAAGCGTTTTACGAATGCAGCTGCCTTTTGCATGTCATGTTGCCTATCATCACATAGCATGATCTTCAGAGCCTCGGCTAACACTTCACCTTGATCTCTGCTACATAGACAAAAGCATTTGTGATGCCAGTATTGTTAGACACTGAGAGATTCAAGAGTAAGTCGATACTTTGCGGTTTTGCCTCAGATGACTGGCTTTTTTGTTTTTGTTTTTGTTTTTTTTTGTTTAAAACAAAAAAAAGAAAGAAAACTGTTCGTGTTTGAGAATGTTGATTTCAGCATTTGAAAAAAGTCTAGTTAATATTTACTCTTAAGCTATGCTTTTCCATTAGATAAATGTAAGGGACAGCCGATATAATACTAACCGTCCAGGCCTATACTCAAGTACAAGATTGTAAAGCTGGACAAAAAAGTCTTGTAAATCGACATTCAAAGCATCGAGATTGCTCCTCATAACTTTAAAAGCAACAATGCAGCAGCGAAGGCGCTCAGACACCGTCAAAATTTGCACTTTCTGGCCAGAAGTATCCGAGTTGCTACCTCTAGCAGCAAGCCTTTTCAAATAATTCATAAGGTCTCCAATGTAATCCAAGTCGATCAGGTGAGAGAACTTTGCTAAACCACTCAAACAAGGAGCTAGAAGTGGATGTCCCCCAGACCCACTAGAAGATATATTAGCATTCACCTCGGAACTGGAAAGAAAATTAACAGAATTAACTGGTCTGCTGGAGATTTTGATATATTGTACAAAAGACAAATTGAAATTAAATAAAAAAAAGAGATCGGCATAAAAATTCATATGGTAAGCACTTCATTATGTTGTCAGTATTTAACCATCCTAATCTACCATTGTTTGGAAATCTCGATCACTGTTAACAAATTCTGAAATGCATTTTTCCCCTCTTGTGTTTATGAAACACATTTTAAATATCATACAAAGACGGGACAGACAAGTTGAAATTAAAGAAAAAAGAGATCAGTGTAAAAATTCAATCTGTTAATCATTTAATTCATGTATATTACTAAATACTGAGATTCATTTTTCACCTCTTATGTTTATGAAACACGTATCCAGAAACTTAGGAAAGAGTAGAACATGGACAGAACCCAACTTTCATTAACTAGGAACAAATCCGGAGAAAGACTGATAAAACCCAACTACAGTTAATGTAATCTAAGATAGCACAAAGGAGATATCTAAAAAACAAGAAGCTCCTTACAGCCTTCCCTTTTAAGAATCTGAGTCAAACCAAGGAAGTCAGAAATTAGAGTTCTAGCTACTTTCAATTCTTCATGTTTATGATTGTCTTTTATCCTCCGTCTTTCATCCGTATGATACAGAGGCAACATATTTCAGTCTCAAATAAATTGTAGCAGAAAAATTCACAGAATACCAATAACCAATCACACTGAAAATTGTAATAGTGTAATGACCAAACTCACCTGGCTACAGATGATTGCATGGTATGCCTCAAGATGCGGAAATATGTCTCAAATACAGCAGAAAGTGCCTCAGATTGCATCCTCTTCCGTTCCTCAACGTCTGGAGCATAAGAAACAGATTTATAGTCTGCAGCAACCTGGGCAAAGCATCCAAACATCAATGCTGTGATAATTATAACAAGAGAGATAAAGGAGACATCAAGAATTATTGCTGTTTTGGGGATATATACCTCTTCCTTCATCTTTGCTATAATTTCTTGCTTACTTTTCTTTTTGTCATTTCCTTGCAATTGATTCGACTCCTCAAAATTCTTTCTTTTTTTATTTTTCTTGTTCTTCATTTTGTTATTAGCTTCTGGAGCTTCGGGCTTCCCAAGATCATCATCAAATGACAAAGACATTAAAACCTGAAAAAGTATAGAAAATTAAGCGACAAATAAGGTATTAGGAGCAGGAAGAGACAAAATTATAAAAAAAAAAAAAGTACATAGAATGTGAATCAGGAGGGGAACACTTACCATAGATAAGTCATTCTACCTTCCAATTATCAATAGCTAATATGATCAACTAATTGGCACAGTATAGACCAGTTAAAAACTGATGATGACATGTCCGCGTTTTATTAAAATTTTAAAGATAAACATGCAAAATGCAATCTAAAGTCTCAGTTGCTGATAGCTCAAACTTGCATTCTTTATAACAACTTCGAATACCTTTTGTATCAGAAAGAGGTGGACAAACAAAGAGGAAAAGGAACTTCAACATAGTTGTTGTCTTCTATTGCAAGGTTACAGAGTTAAAGTGTAGCAGATCACCATAATCTTTACTTGGGAAGATAAATGAGATAAAAACAGATTCTAATCATGCCAACGAGTTCAGCTTACTAATATTTGCACAAAAAGCAAAGGTTATGTTAAAGAAACATAAATTCAGTGCAAAATAGGTAAGGTTTAAGACTATCCGATACCTCAAGAGAATCATGATGCAGTTGGCAATCATGAGCTTTGACGTGATCTGCAATCAACCGAACAGCCTCAACAGTAGCTTCACCACCATGTTTCCCCTCATTGGTAAAAAGTGACTTAATAGTTGCACAGCAAAGTCTCCTGTAAACAAGTAGTAGGTACTTTAGTTGGAAAAGACAAGCAACAAGAATGAACTTTATGTGATCATCACTGAAGCAATTATAGTGGCAAGTTTTATGAAGCGGCAAGTAATTACTATCCAAGGTGATACGAGGGTTGTCAAGGAAACTTGAACATCAATGGTGGAAAGCGTTACAATATTGTCTTTCATTGATGATATTAAAGTTGCATCTGTCGGAAATAAAGTGAAACAGTAAACTGTAGTCTACTCCATAATTTGCATGAAATTGGTCTTTTGGCAAGGATTAACAGGTTAGTGCAGTGGCTGAGTAGCAGATAAGTAACAGGGAGCTTTCTTGAAAAGGAGGCGACAGAGCAATTACCATTAGAAATGGTAGAACGAAATTGTCATCTAGTTTTTGCTTTGACTTCTCAAATATTTTTGAAACACTATTTTCTAAAGTTTGTTTTCAAAGGTTCTTTTATTCAAAGATTCATTTTGATTAATAGGAATGGAATAAAACCTAAACAATATCCGCACTTCCTATTAATCAGTTAGGTGACAATAATACTAAGATACCCAATATTTCTTCTTTTTTTGGGGGGTTTTTTATAAGGCTAATCTATTCATTTATGAGCATATCAATTTGTAATAACACAGAAGGATGAAATGTTAAGATTATGAAGGTGGTGATCAGAAGGCAATGAAGTGAAAGAGGGGGGGGAGTGGTGGCAGATGAAAAACTGATTGATGATGCAGCAGCAGAACATCAGGCTAGAACATGTCCAACAATTAAGCTAAGGGGAATCTTTTGAATATTTTAATTTATGCTTCTTATAACCCTTATTTTTTTTCAAGAGATAAAGCACCAGAAAAGGGTTATGTTCCACGAAATGACTCCTCCAGTCAAGTTTCCATTTCTTTCTACTAGAATAATGTAGCGAAAAAGATGCAGTGCTGAAGAGGTTCTATGTCCTGAATCCTGATCTTACAAATATGGAAAATAAGAATTAAAATAAAAATAGGAAGAATGCAAACCATATATGCCATCAATCTTCCAAAACTCAAGTTTTAAAATGATCTAAAATAGAAGACCAACTAGCAACAGACCAGAAGACTAATGAAGCCCATACATCATAGAAGTAAACTAAATACACTATATGAGAGTATGCTTCCATGAAATTCGACACCCCAGTCAAAAAGATTGTTAAAATAAATAACTAAAAGAGGATTTTGACACTGAAACAAATTTTCATTTTCCTCAACAACAGTTAAGTTATTGATTAATTATTTCAATCTCCTAAAGTAGGTTTTAGAATTTTTCAAAACAAGTGGGCCGACCATTTTTATTAATTTTACAATTGTAATCATATTGCTTTTGGAGTTTAATTGTGGTGTCCAAGCTCATACTATCCTACTAACATATGAAATTCCCATTAATAATGTCAAAACTTTAAAGGCCCTCGATAGATTGCTTATGGGTTTTTAACATTTCAAAGCACATCAATACGGTATTACCTTACAACATCATCTGAGGAGCCTATGTTTCTCACAACAGCAACTAACAAGCTTTCTCTGAAGTTGAAGTGAGGAACAGCATCAAGCAAAGTACAAATACAACGAACCACAATAGGAGCAACTATGGGCTGCTTTTCTAATGCTAACAACTTCTGCAGGTATCCCTGTTGCACATTCCCAGGAATAATATGAAGATGAGGGGGTAAGAGATGAAATTCCAAATTAATAACAATTTCTCACACTAAAAATAAACTCAGGTAATGTGAAAACACAACCATATTATTGGACATCCTATAAAATGAGCAAACAACTTCGTTGAGAAGGAAGAATCCCTGCTAACAGCATCTTCATCATTAGACTCAATCATATTCGAAAAGTTCATTCAACCAATACAGCCCATGACATATCTTCACAAGATAAATCCAATGCTTGCTCAAATACATGACTTTGTTCATTTTCTTTAAGTGGCATTAGACAATCTTAACATTTTCATCAGGCTATAATGTGGTTATACAGCTCCATATGCCAATTAAACCATGGGTACAAAGAACAGGTGGTAGACACAGTATGCTTAATATATCTATATACAATATATACCCTTCTGTTATTGTGAATCAATGAATGAGAATCCCCACACCACGCCAACTCCACTCAAAAACTAAACCAAATCACATTATTACAGAATAGTAGCCATATAAAGATAGCAGTTCAAACCTTGTAAGCTGATAGAAGTGTTGATTCATAAAACCGCATTTTCTTAACCTCCTTGGAAACTTTCATTTCTAGCTCTTTTTCAGTAGGAAGCCTAATTCGGTAACTGTATTTGCACAATTAAAAGTTGAGTAAAAATACAATTAAGCGAAAAGGAAAATTAATTATAAAATAATAATTAAGGGGCAGTAGAGAAGAAAAGAAATGATAGGTACCCTGGAATAATATCCTTGAAGACAGCCAATAAGGAAAGCAGTGCAAGCTTTACGATAGAGTGATCACCATCTTTGGTAAATTGCAACATCTCTTTTAGAGACTTAATATTTGCCTCTGGGTCTGCAAGTAGTGCCATTCCAAGCGTTGCTAGCTTATGCTTTTTGGTTTCAAATGCTTCCTCAGCCGTGAGGTCCTCTTTCACCTCCGCCTAAACAAAAAGCAGTATTTGAATATTGAAGATAATAAATAGAGAAAGAGGATACAGCATCTAGGATACAAGATCCCGGTGTCAATATCCGATGGTAGGAACAAATGCCAACAAGCATATAAGCAGGAATTAGCATAATTAACATCATACAAAAGTAGATGCAGGGGGAATTTCCCATTTATGTACTACAAACGACACAAGGATTACTCAGAACATCATGGCAAGATCTTAAAAGTATGAGCATAAGCAAATCTAGGGGAAGGGTTTGTTCGCATCTATATATACTTGTACTGGCATTTTAAAGTTCTCGGTGATAATTGGTTTATTGTGCAGAAATTGAGACTGCCACCTTCCAAATAATTATAATACGTAATAAATCCTGCTACACCACTAATGCTCAACAAGAATGCTCCTCTTTACTCTGCATAATGTTCTAATATGATTGAAAATAACTAAGATAAGCAGATTATCCTCATCATATGTAGATTTTACCAAAAAATTTGGACCCCTTATTTCAAAAGGTCTCTGCAAAATTGAGCACCGATGTTGTCTGAGATGCTAATGTAGAATTTGATATTCATGCTTTTCTTGTTCAACATTGTAAGATATAAAGAGAGCAATGTAGAAACATACCACTGCAGCTTCTTGTTGAGTTGGCTGCACTTCTTCAGTTTTAGCCAATTCCTTCCCTTGTTTCTTAGCCTCTTTCTTACTTTTTTTTAACTTTGCCCTCCTTTCAGCTTTCGTCAGCTTAATTACACGCTTATCTTCATTCCCTTCTTCATTTTCAGCTACTTCTGGCGTCTGAGAAACTGCATTATATAACAACAGAATCAACTTCCTTTAGCAACAAAGAAAGTAAAAATAATTTATTTTCTTCTCTTTTTTTCTTAAGAAAAAATATAAGATACATGTTCGATAGTAGACTTCTCCATCCAAACTCTTGACTGGAAGGGCATCAACAGGATCAACTTGAACAACAGTTTTCTCATTTTCTTTCTGCTCCACTGCCTTCCTTCTTCGTTTCTCATATAAAGCCTCCAAAGCATCTTCACTCAAACCCTCCACCCGAGTGACTTGCCTACCCGCAAAAGAAAGTTCTCATCATAGGTTGCCACAGTCAAATAGCATTTTTCCTTTTTAAGCTTGACTAATTGCCACTATCCAAATATTAAATCTCAGCATGTATAATCAAACAGAAAACCTAATTTTTTCCTAACTGTCCTGCAAGAAAGCACAATGGACACACTACTATAGCTAAAGACAAATGGAAATTGAAAAGCAGTTAAAAAAAAAAAAAAGGAAATCCTCGTTGTAAGTTGAGATTATCAATTCTCACTTTAAGATACTGAACTTGTTGATACGAAAAATATCAAATTGTGCCCACTATGAGGTATTGTCTGATTTGGAGCAGTGTGTAGACTGTACTCACGATTCTGTCCCTCGAGAAAAGACACCTCATAGGGGAAGGATGGTCCTTGCTCTTACAAGACACAATCCAAATCCTTAATTAATCAATGTGGGATTATTGTCCCTCAAAAGAACTCAAATGACATTTTTAGTACAAAGAATAAGTATTTTACAACTAAATGTCATTAATATATATATATATAAACAAAGTGACAGGATTCAATCACATTTAAAAAGGCAACAATATGATTCCATTTGCTTGTTATTTTTGCTTCTTAGCTATTTCTATTGTTTTTTTTATATTTCGTTTGCTTCCTAAAAAATTGCTGTTACGTAAAATTAACTGACAAAAAGCAAAAACATATAATGAATGAAAACTGAAGAAACTACTAGAAATGTAACACCGATTCTTTATACATAAATTTAAAATCATATATTTTGTTCTCCAAAATGAAACATTCATTTTTTTTTTCATTTTAATTCTTGAAATTAAATTTTTTTAAAAAAAATTGCTTCCAGAAACAAAAATTAAGTAGCAAAATTAACAATTAAATCGATAAACAACATAAAAATCACGTCCAAAACAACTTCAAATTCCAATCAAAACAATATCAAATTTTAAGTTGAGATTATAATCCAAAGAACTTCCAGTCATTTTTAAATAAGCTTGATATGAAAATAAAAAATTGAATTTGAAAATTGGGGGAAAAAAGTAAGAAGAAACGGACTTGGTAATAGAATGAGTATCCAAGCGAGCGACGAAGCCAGCATAGTCTTTGTTTTCGTCCACAAATTGGAGGTCCTCGTCGGAGACTTCAATCTCATCATCGGCTATTTCCGGTGGGAGTTCTGGCGGCAGAATTATCTGCTTCCGCTGCTTGCCCTTGCCCTTTCCCATGGCGTAATTTTTGTTCCTTTTTATTGAAGTAGATTTAAATACCAAATTTTTAGGCTAGGGTTCAGGGTTTAACCTTTTTTTTTTATAACCGTTGCTATCTCCGAAACCTTGGCCCTCATCGGATCCAATCTGGCCCGGTCAGGTCGGGTCGGGCTTGTAGCTAATATCTTCACTTTCAATAAAACATATATCTTGGATATTATACAATATAAAAAATTAAAATATAATAGAAAATATAAATGAATTATAAGTGTGTCAAAATTTTTATGAAGTATATAATAATTTAAATATTATTAAGATACGAAAAATAGCACAAACATGACACTAATACACGGATTATCTAGCTTTAAATCTACATGTACTTTGCTATAGGCCGAGCAAAAAAACCATGAAAACATAAAACTGATTAGAATCGTAATATTTGGTTCTGATTCGAGTAATAATTAAACATGTTCAATTTGGTTTAATTTAATTTTGATTAATAAGTTAAAAACCATAATTATCTGAATCACAACCAAATTCTACCCTTTTAATTAGTTTTAAATTTCTTATAATATAAAAATAAATATTTTATTTTAAATTAATTAAAAAATTTTAAATATTATAAAAAAATATATTTTTTAAAATTTAAAAAATTGATGAACTAAATCAATCTAGAGTTGTGAAATTCGATTTGGTTGATTTGGTTATAAATGATATTCGGTTCATTTCAGTTTAATCTTTAAAAAATCAGAATACTGCATAATAGTTGCAATTTTCTTAAAGGAAATCGTTTTTACCCTTATTTTGTTATTTGTTTATTTCTTTTATCAACGTTATTTGTTAGAAAATTTATTTTATGAAAAAAATAAATATATCTGAATATAGAAGTAAATAATTTGTTAAAAAAATAAAAGACACTATTTTAATATTGTATCCTAGTTATTTCTTCATCTATGACTAAAGTATTTGAAAGCAATTTTAAATTACTAAATACTCATGATCAGATAAAAAAAAAGATTTGAAGGTATTTTTGTTGGGTTAAAAGGAAATAAATTATGTTATGTTCCTTGTTATTCATGTTTAGTTTTTAAGTTTAAATATTTATTAAAGATTGAAGAGAAACAGAAGTTATATGTATATATGCCTTTGATAATTCAATTTGCATAATATTAAAATAAAAATAAGTAAATATATTCATAATTAAACCTGGGACTGGGAGGGTTCTTTTTCTAAAATATTATAAAAATTCAAAAATAACAAAATCAAAAATTATTATCTGATACACTAATAAAATATAGTTAAATATTTCAATTTTGTTATTTGTCGTTAAATAACAACAGTATCTAATGTTGAGTCATAACATATATGTTACCTTAATCTCTTTTTTTTTTTTTCTACGCACATTGATATAAATGGTGTAGATGTAACTTTGTACACATAATACAAGCACAGTATAAAAAATAAATTTAACATTACACAATATAAAAAATTAATTTAAATACGATACAAATATATAAAAATATTAAAATTTATACAATAATAATTATAAATATTAATAAAATTAATTTAAATATATAATATTTTAAATACGATTGTAATATATAAAATACATAAATATTATATAAATATATAAATTATCACTGTCAACCCAAGCCGAATAACCACCTTCCATGCTACTCACATGCTCATAGCCCTGCTTCCAACGATGACATCACTTTCTATTTCTTTAAAATTTCTAAATAAAACTTTTAATACTTTTTCAAGCATTTAAATGGAAAAAATAAACTTCGCTAATGGATAAATGTTCATTGTTTATTTATTTAAAAAATATGAAAAAAGGTAATAATCATTGTTAGTAGAAATAACAATTATATGATTGAGAAAAAAAATCAAGAAAATAAAAAATTATTCTAATATTCGATTAATTTTTATCAAATTTGAATTAATTTTAATTGAAATAATAATTAAATATATTTAATTAAGTTCGATGTTCAGTTTTTACTTTAAAAGCTATAATTATTTGATCTAAATTAATTTTAATTTCTAACTTTTTATAATATAAAAATAAATATTTCATTTTTAAATTAGTGACAAAATTTTAAAATACTATAAAAAATATACATTTTTTTAAATTTAAAAAATTGATGATCTAAACTAATTTTAATCGGTGGAATTCGTTTTGGGTTGATTTAGTCATAAATACTATTCAATTGGATTTTGTTTGATTTTTAAAAGCCAAAATATTTAACATTAAATAAGTTATTTTTCAAAAGCAAAGCGAACTATTATCATTAAATAATTATCAATCAAATTATTAAGGACAAAGTTTTCCCACAAGAATTGAAATTAATATACTCACAGCGTTGAGAAGATCAACACAAGCATGTAGAGATCCTCCGCTGTTGCATCCCTGCAAATTATATGTGCACCATTTATATCAATAATTCATATTTAAATTAATAATTTTTAAAATTCAACTCTTATATATTAATTATTAATAATTCTTAATATTTAAATTGATATAATTATTAATTGTATTAATAATTTTTCAAAATTAAAGACAAATTAATTTGTTAATTATTGTTCTTTATATTATTTTTAGAGGTAGACTCTTATATATATATATATATATATATTATCTTACCACAATTATGTGCTCATCCTTCTTCAAGATTGAGAAGACCTCCTTCAGGAACTCTGTGTTTTTCACTCTACCTAATTAATAATTGCCACAAGAAAAAAAGATGTAATTAAATAAATAATTTTAAAAATTATATTGAAAAATGATAGTAAATGTTTCTTAATCTATCTATATATATATATATAGAGAGAGAGAGAGAGAGAGAGAGAGAGAGAGCTTTAATAGATTAATGTAAAACTCCAAAAAAAAGAAATGAAACTCATCTAGCTAAAGCTTCAAGATGATCAATAAGCTCTTTTATTATTGGATAACTTCAAGCTATGTTTGTGTGGTGTTTTTACTATTTCTTTTCTATTATTTGACTCTTAATTAATTTTATTTTTTTTATTTTCATTTTTATTATAAAAAATATATAAAAAGTAACAGCACCAATTAGACACTTAAATTTAACTTCTATAATATTTGAACTCATTAATTATAATGTTTAAATTTAAATATCAATATTTGAACCCAACACTATTTAAATAAACACTATCTGTTAAATCCAAACCTGTTAAATATCCAATTATTTAAGTTAATTTATTTTGCCAACATAAAGATATAAAATCAAACAAAAATTCAATTTCACTCCTAATTAACAGTAAACAATTTCTAAAATAATTTTTTTTAAGCAAATCATAATAGATTATAATATTGGTTCACTTGATAAATCTCTTAAAATTTAAAGTTCTTTGCTAATGATCAAACTCCACAAATATAAATTTTTTACATATTTACAATTGTAAACGGATATTAAACAAATATCATATGCAAGTATCCAATATTACAGTTTAAACAGATATAAATATCATATTTCAAGAGGTGTACCCAAAACTAAAATGAACCTAGCGTTGACCATAAATCTCATGTCTGAACTCAACAATTACCCAATTATAAGATATCCAAGCCTAACATAATCGAATTAGATTAACACTACAAAATTGACAACGATTAATAATTATTTTTAAAAAATAAAAATTATCCCTAAGAATTATAAGATAAAAATTATCTCTAATAATCATTCTCTAAAATTATCTCCTAAAAGTATTTGGAATGACATTCATACTCAGTATTGTTAACATTAAAGACGACATCTATCTCTAATATTATTAAATTTGAGATAAAAAAGATGATTGATCTATCTCTTTATCTCGTCTCTAAAAATTTTTTATTTTATATGCTATCACTAAAATTAATATTAAATAAATATTGGACAATCCAAAAATTAATTACCTTCTTGGGTGATGAACATGTAAGGAACATTGAAGGCGTTGTCGATGTGGCTTTTATTGAACTCCTCGGATGTCCTATAATAATAATAATAATTTATTATTATTATTATTATTATCCTTAATTTCTTAATTAGTTATAGGGATAAAAAAAGATATACTTATCCACCCCTTAATTGACAGGCAATCAATATCCCATAAATCCCATAAATTACTTCTTCAGAAATTGAATCAAAGATATCCAAATTTGAAGTCAGGTTCTTAACAATTGGATTTTTTTTATTAAAATTTTGAAAATTTAAAAAAAATGAAAATTGGAGAAAAATAAAGCAGTAAAATGATTGTAGGAGTATCAGATCTAAGAGATCTCACCTTACATCCAAATAGCTGTAATTTGATCCAAGCAAATCTTTTGCTGCAATTACATTGACAGTTGCAACATCTTCAGGCCAGCAGCAATAAAAAAAATGGGGTTAGTTAAAAATTTTGCAGTCTTGAATCCAAAACTTGATTTGATTGGCTCATGCAACGACCCTTATGAGATTGTATTCAATAAATCTAAAATTTAAATCTTAATATATATAATCTTTTCTCTTATCCTAAGTCCTTTATAAAAAATATACAATAAAATTCTTAGAAATAAGGAATATCACCTCTTTGGGGTATCCATGGCAATGAAATTGTGTTTAGGAAAAGAATGATAATAAATTTCTCTTCAGCTTTTGTAGATCTGCAAGTTTATGGAGGGATTATGTGTACAAATCTCTTCTGCGTTACCACTGAGTTTATAATTGTTTTTGAGAGAGTTGACTTTGTAATTTCCATAAACAATTCTTTGTGACATTACGTATAATATAACATCAAGCAACTTTTCGTTTTTCCATATTATAATATAGATTTTAATTTGTTTCTTCGGAGAATATATATAGTATAAAATATAGCGTGAGGTTTTGTTAGTTCTTGATTAAAATTATACATCGTTGAACTTTAATGCATAGGCGGGAGCCACATCTCTATTAATTTACATGATTTGACTTTGAGTGATTGTTTTTAATGATCATAAGAGAATTCAAAATAATAGCTTTTTAGTTTTAATTATTTTGAGGGTTTATTTAAATGAATATTTTTAATTGAATGAGTTCTGATATCAAGGATTTGGTTTTGCGAAAATAATCATAACTTAATACGATAAAACCACAATTACATAGTCTCAATTTTTACAATAGATAAAACTTATCTAAAATATTTTTAATGATCACAATTACTAAAATGAACCTTGCATTGATTATAAATCTCATATCTGAACTCGACAATTACCCAATTATAAGATATCCACAATAGTATTGGTCCTGCTAGACTTTACACTTTTAATGTATCATAACTGTTGGTAGTATCTTTCAGTTTAAATTAACTAAAATTTTTAATGATAACAGTACATCGATCACAAAAGAAAAACCTTGAAATACCCTCTCCTAATAAAGTTAATGAATGAAGAAAATGTCCTAGTTCTTTTGGATTTTAGTCAATTTGTAATCTTAATTATAATTAAATGTTAATAATATTTATCAAAAGTAGATAGAGGACTAAGCAATTGACTTATTCATATGTGGGATGGGTTGGATCAAACTCGAATAATAAAACTTTTTTTTTGTTTAAAATTCGGCTCAAAAAATCCAAAACAAAATCGAAACTATAGTTTGAAAACATTAAATTTTATATTAATATTGATATACTTTCATAATTAAATTTAAATAAAAATGTTATTATTTACTAGATAATAATTCGAGTTAGGTCGAACTAATCCGAAGTTGATTAGATCTCTTCATTCCCTCTTAAAAACTAAATTAAGGGATGTTGGTGCTTTTCATTTGTTTACATTATTTTCAAGTTTTTTTTTTAAATTTTATTTATAGAATATAACTTAATCTCTGATTCAAATTTGAAGGGATTTTTACCAAAAAATAAAACTCAGAAAGGATTTTTTTTAAGGTACACTATCATCATTTTACCAACTTGATAGATTGATCTTCAAACATGAAGTGGCATAAATATTATGAAAAGTCACATTTTCATTGGTACATGGAGAAAAGGAGAAAAAAATCTTAAAGAAAACATTCTAAAACTTTTCCAATTTCATAAATTGGAACCATAAGTTTCACTTTATTCATACTTTTTTCTTTTTAGCAAATTTTTTATGTTTAAATATAGAATTCAATAGATTTATATAATTAATTTTAAAATTTAATATTGATTAAATTCAAATTTTAAATCTTAATACTTAAGGTCCCTTTTTTCTCTCTCGAATTTGCGACTTTCTTTGAATTTATATTGAAACACTCTCATTGCAATTTGTACAAAAATTGCTTTGTATTTTTTTTTTTTACCTTGGGATGGTAAATTGGAACTCAAAATCTCCAGCCTCAATGCCTCAATGATGAGTGAAGACCGACGTTAGCCACCAAAATAAAGCCATAAAATAAAAAGTTTCTCAATGGAATTTACAGGCACACACGTGCCCTTTCTTATGATCTGAGAAATATTGTCATTTTCAAAGAGTTAAAAAGCCCAAATAAATGCTTTCTTCTTCTTATTTATGATGGTTGTTTGAGACAAGTCAATTCATCCACTTATGATAAATGGCTTCCTATCATATATTCCATGCACCTCATAAATTTTAGAGGTTTATTTAGTTGAAACGAACTTCAATGGTGATTGTCACCAACCAAATCATTTAATATACTTGGTTACTTGCTACACTTCAAATGCAAAGATATTCATAGACTGAATTATATTTAAAATATTTTATTTTTGTTTGTTTTAAGTTTAAATCAAGTTAAATTTAAAATTTTAATTTATTATTTAAAAAAATTAAAATATTAAAAAATATTTTTAAAATATTCTAGTTCAATAAATTATTCAGAAGGCTAAAATGCATTGCAATCATTAAACTTTTTATAGTATTTTCTTTTTGTTTGTGGCAATTATATTATTGCAATTCCATAATTAACTTTGTTTAATTAATTTTGCAATTTGTATTAGTTTAATATTGTTACACATCAATATGACATAAATTTGTTTTTTTTTTTGTAATTTTCCATTTTTCTTTTTTTTCTTGCGCTTAACGAACTGAATGTTTAATTGAATTGATTTATTCAAAAACCTCTGTTAGGTGGCATTCAGCACATCTAAATTTGAATCTCAATTAATATTTACATTTCATTTCTCTTTTTCTAAATTATAACTTCCTTTATACAAAAAAAATCATTTAATTTGTGCTTAGAGGTATCCATCGATTGAGTTGTAAGTCGAAACTTTTTTAGATTCTTTGCCCAGATTCGTTCTTGACTTGGTATGGCTCATCGTATTACTCATATTTATTGTTTATAATTAATAAAAATTAAAAAATATTTTTATATTAATATTTATATAATTAAATTTAAATAAAAATATTTTTTAACTATTAAATATTAATTTAAGCTAGACTAAATCGATCCAAATTAATAGAAGACTTATTAAAATCAGACTGAAGGATGCTTGCCAAGTCCAAAAATTTGCCCTCGTCAATGCGGCGATCCAACTTGGTACGACAAGGTTATTTTCTAATACGCCTAAAATAAACCCCTTTTCTATAACCATTAAGCTAGCCTTAATCCCAGCCCTTGGATCATATTTATCCAAGGGTTGATCTTTTCTGTTTATTATGACGTTCCCTTTTATTGTTTCATTTTATGTATTTCTTTTTAATTTGTATGATACATTTAGTTTCTTAGAATAAAATATAGCTCTAATGGGATAATAATTTTATAAAAATGAAATAAAGTAGTTATAATAGTGGTTTGATTTAGTGAAATAAAATACTGTAGGATTTGAATCTTCAACAAAAAGAAATTTGAATCCCTAAAGTAATTTTATATTTCGCCCAAGATTGAATTAGCTATTTAGTGAGAAAGGTGTAAAATGACTATTCCGACCTTAGATAAAATAAAGCCGAAATCAACTGTTTCGTAGAATAAACATTTAGTGAACCAAACGGCCATGTTATTTTAATATGCCAAAATCAACGTGTGATGAAATAACTGTTACAATAAACTAAACATATTATTAGTTTAATGTTAAACTTAATTTTTCTTTTTTTTCCCTATTATAGCATTCAAATTTTTTTTATTAAAAGCTAATTTTACTGTCCATGTTTTTTAAAACGACCTAAGAGTAGGAGTAAAGTCTCATGATTTGATAACTTGGGCTTGATTTTGACTCAAACTTTAAAAGCCAAAAATTTTAGGACCTAAGATTTAATCTATCGATTAAACCCAAAAAAGAAATTTCCTCATAATGAGAAATTTGGATCCTTAAACCTTATCAAAAGTATGCTCAGGCCTAAATTGGACATTCAACTAGAAATATTCACTATAAAAATGATTGAAAAAATTGGGTGCTTATAAAACCTTCTCTCTTGTTTCTAACGATGATTCAGTTATAATTATTTTGATTATTGTACCTTATTTTGATTTAGAGTTATATTAAATTGATGTAAAAATTATATTTTTGAATGGAAATTTAAAAAATGAGGTATATATGAGCCAACTAAAGATTTTTTTTTTTGAAAGTAGTAAATTGGTTTGTAAATTAAAAAATATATGGATTAAAACAAACATCCCATCAACGGTTTATAAAGTTTCACCAAATTTGGCTTATTGAACATATTGTTGATCCTTGTATATACTTAATACTAGTGGAGTAAATTCACATTTTTAGATTTATATTTTGTGATGTTCTCCTTGCAAGCATTGATTTGGCTTTGCTGCATCACATAAAAGCTTTTCTTTCACAAAACTTTGAGATTAAAGATTTGGGGAAAGCCACTTACATCTTTGGCATAGAGATCTATAGAGATAAATCTCAAAAGACATCAAGTTTAACTCAAATAGCATACATCAAAAGAGTTTTGGAAAGATCTACGATGCAAAATTGATTATGCAACAGTGGCCCTAGTTATGAAAAGTGATAAATTAAGCTAGTATCCCAAAAACAATTTGAGAAAAGGGCAGATGAAAGGTATTCCATATGTAAATATCGTTGGTAGCTTTATCTATGCTCAGATTTATTCAAGACTTGACATGGGATTTTTTTTAGGAATGCTTGACATATATCAAAGTAATCTTAACCTTAATAATAGAAAGTTGCCAAAGTATCATGCGTTATTTGTAAGAAACTGGGGACAATAGACTTAGAGGTAGATAATTTAATCATTTGGAAGTCCTTGGATACTTAGATTCGTGTCTTGGTAGATTAGTGGTTACAAGAAAATCCACTTTGTGATACATTTTCATCTTAGTCGGTGGTGTTGTATGTTAGAGAAACGATAAGCAAATAATTGTTGCTTTTATCTATCTTGGAAGTTAGAGTTTATTGAAAGCTATAAAGCAACATCACAATCATGATGGTTGAGAAATTTCATTTATGATTGTTGATTATATTGCAAAGTTTTATTTTAATAACTTTTCTTTTTTCTTTTTTTTTTTTAAGAAAATAAGTGCTTGTTTGATCTTATTTTTTATTGACTTAAAACTTTATAAAAGTAAAAGCCATGTCAAATAGGATTTTTTGAGAACCTTTCAAAAAAGTCAGCTAATTTTTAATAAACAAAATGAAGAAATAAAGAGCTTAAAAAAAGCTTAATTTTTATTTTTGTTTTAAAAATATCCTTATTATTAAATACAAACTCAATATTTATAAAAAAAGAGCTTACAAAAGTAAAATTATCAAATAATTTTAACTTAATTTTTAAAGCTTTCATTTTTTATAAGAGCTTCATAATAATTTTTAAGAAAAAAAAGTTAGGCCAAGCAAGCATTAAAAGTGAAAATTATAACAAGCACATCGAGATAAAGTATCTTATTTTAGAGATCATTAAAAAAAATAAGAAGTAGATATCCAAATACATTAGTATAGAATTAATGTTTGCAAATCTTAAGACCAAAATATTTAAGCATCATCTATTCAACATCAGTGGTTATATCATATAGGCCAAAGTGGAAGAACGTTGAAAAATTATGTGACTCACATGATAATTTAGTATATCAAAATAAATGTTTAATTTGATATTATTTTGGTGAATCGTATTTAAGTTAAACTACTATAATGATGATAAAGATAAAGATAACTACTTACTATTTTAATAAACGAAAGGGAATAAAGACTCTTTAATGGCAACTTAGGATAATTATTTATAAATGAGTTCTTAGTTTAGTCCATATATATATATATATATTTGTAAGTGAACAACTTTCAAGTTAACAATAAAAGCAAAAATAGATTAAAAGACACATATTAAAAAAGAGAAAAAAAATTAGTTCGTTCTAAATAAGGTTAATTTTTTGAACAACCATGAACGAAGGTAAGTGAATAAATGTTTGATTTAAAAATAGTTTTCTATATATTTAATGCATCATAAATGTCATCGTAAATGGTAGAGTTACATTTAGTTGAACTAAATTTTAATTTCGTTGACAACTACAATACATGATACATCCACCAATTATAACACATACATGCATAGAGATTTTCATGAATCATGTGAGTTTTCAAAAGGGATTGGTTCGAGTTATCATTCAAATAGATATTTTCATTTAACAGTGCTTAAGTACAATTTCTTAAGGCTCTGATTCTTAAATGAAAATTTTGAAATGAATAAAAAAAAAGTAAAGGAAAAGTTAAAGAGAAAAGAGAACGTGTTTGGATGACAGAGAAAATAGAAAGAAAATTGTTTTTATGCCTTTTTTTTTTTTCAAGATGAAAATATAATAGAATGGAAGAATAGAATTTTCAATGATCCAAATCATTCCAAAGTTCTTGTAAGACTTCTGATTAAAAGTGATTAAGCAGAAATTAGAACTTAAAATCAAAATTATTAGATTGATAGAACTTATTTTGTACATTAATAATGTAAACATAATGAAAAATTAAATAACAATAATATCTATACACAAAAATATTCATAGCTAATTTTCGTGTGATTATGAATATGTGCAATTTCAACTTAAAACACCCGTTCAATTAAAATCTTTAAAGAAAACAATTAAATTTGAAACTTAAAGTTTAACTTAGTTACTTCATACAATCACTTTTAAAAAGTGACATTTAGTAAGTTTAGATTTGAGATACAATCCCTTTTCTCTATCTCAAATTATGAAAACTTACATACATGTAAGTATGTATGTACATATGTATGTGTATATATATATATATATATATATATATATTTGGATAAATTCAAAATTTTTAGCTTAGTTAGAGTTGTAGGTGGTGACCATGATGTAATTACAATGTTAGAGATTGGATTTATTAGTCTTTAAAGTTTGGAAAAAGTTCCTTTCATTTTGCTAATTGATGGTAACAAATCTACAATCCGAACCCTACTTTCTTAAATGCTAAGGACATTTGGCATGGTTTTAAAGCAAGTTTAGATTAAGTTAGACTGCATTTATAGTGCCTTTCTTATTTATTAGTAATTCTTTGAATATAAACAAATTTGATTAGTTTATGCTTATAGACATTGATGAAAATTATTATTTAAAAAAATTATATTTAATTGATTATTTTTTATTGAATTAAGAAGGAAAATAATTCATTAATATTATTGTTTCTAAAAAAATGTCAATTTAATCGGTACATTTAGACACTGGTTAACGTTATTGATATAAAAAAAATCTTAATTAATTTATTATAATTTGACTTGAAATTAGCAGTTAGCAAAGTAATTAATTCATTTAAGTTGCATTATTAATAGTGATAGAATTCTTAGTGCCAATGAAAATCATTTGATTTTATTATCTTTTAACATCTGCGTGACCAAAATAGCAAATACTTACAATAATGTCGAGATTTTTTATAATATTATTTTCAAAATTGAATGATTAAATTAGATTTTTTTTTTTTGAAAAATTGGATGATTAAAAAGTAAGTTAAACACTACTATTTATAGATTTAATATTAGAACTTATACATATAACATGAAATTCTCTTATAAATTATAAATATAAAAACTATTTCAAAAAATAAGACATATAATAATTTTTTAATTTTATTTATGAAATTAAAAAAATTTATTGTTAGTCTACAGAAACGAACTTAAATAAATACGTAGCTCATAAGTAATGATGATGATTATCTGATGAGCTAAAAAATGATGATGAAAGAATCGAATACCTTTGGATTGAGTTGTAAAAACCAACATTTGTCTATTATTTGGGCTTTTATCGACGAGATGGAGCTCTGAAAATATTAGAAACGATATAAATACGTACACATGATATAAATATAATATATAAAAATAATTAAAATATAATATAATATAAAAAATAATAAATTTGATATGAATATAGAAATATTTTATATTTTATATAATATGAATCATTAACGTATTAAAATTTATATAAATATCAAAATAATTTAAAAAAATTTAAAATTTAATTTAATTTATTTATATAACCAGATAATATTTAGCAGGTTTAAAATTTAACATTTGTATCATTTCTCTTAACCCTATGCTACAACCTCCATTGTATCAAAAAAAATATTATAAGCAAAATAAATTTTAAAAATTTAATATAAATGCATAAATTGTCAAACATAAATGATTAAGTGTGAACGCAAAAAGTGGAGAGAGAGAGAGAGAGAGAGAGAGAGAGGTATTATGCTTAAATAATTTAAGGTCAAACATTCAGACTATTTAATTAACATTTATTTAGAGAAGTAAACAGTACACTTTATGAACATTGCGAAACAATAAAACATTTTTGGTGTTATACTTTATTTATATTTAATAAAATTCAAAGTAAAGAGAAATTTTTTTTATTATCTTTTTATTTCATCTTTAATAATTTTTAAATTTACAGTCTATTTTAGTTAGATTATAGATTTTCGATATATTAAAAGTATAATTCTTATTAATCTTTATAACATGCAATATATTATAAAATTTGAAAAATAAAAATTTCATTATAAGAAATTAATAAAATTTTACAATTTAATATTATAATATTTAAATTAAATAATCTAATATATGCATATTTTTTTACTTTAAACATATATATATATATATATACACGCAAATACATATATGTTATCTGGACCTTCCATGTACAGAATTCTTGATTTTGCTCCTGATTGGTGCTTTTGCTTTTCATTATTTTTATTTTATCTTTTAACTGTTTCTATTAAAAAACAAATAAAAAGCAAAATAAATAAATAAAAGCACCGACTAAAAGCCACTATATTCTCTACTTTCTAGAATAGGAGGCAAATGAAAGAGAAATTCACACACACGTGCTTTTCCACGTGCTACGCAAAAATAAAATAAAATAAAAAATTGTCATTTTTCTGTATGGTTCGGCAAATACATTAATTAAAAGATGATAAAACCAAGTTTAATCAAACCTTTTTCATTGTTCAAAAGTTTGATGAAACCTAGTTATGGCATTCTTCATTTATTGTCCCAATGGACATCTCAACTCCCTTTTTCGAATTATAGCAATTTAATATAATTAAAATATAATTAAATAATATAAATATGATAAAAATAATTAAAATACATATAAAAAATATAAATGTAATATAAATATTTAAATTATTTTATAATCTATAAATTAAAGTATCAAATTTTATATAAATAAATAATATTTTAAATTATAAAATATAAAAAATATAAATACGATATTAATATATAAATTGTTAAGTATTCATCCTTCTATTCCATCTCCTATTCTACTCCGGAGAAAGACGCACACGAATACGCAAAATCTTTTTGATCTTGTGTATCGAATTATTGATATTGGAGTTTTATTTAGTTAAAATAATTTTAATTATATATCACAAAAACCAACCAAATCTTTTAATGTCATAGCGACGAATGGGTCTACGTTCCATCTTAATTAATTTAGATGATAACTATTAGCATGCTAAGGCATTATGGGAAAGGTTCCGATGAATGGGTGTTATTATTTAGGAGGAAAATAAAATATTTAATGCGTTGTTAGAGATAATACATTAAATACAATTTTTTTAAGGGTTTTGTTAATTAGTTCTTGAATAAAAATTTTTACAAGGCTAAAACAATAAAAAGATCCCTAAACTTTATCGTTAATTTAGATGAGTTTTTATATTTTTATTACTATTGAATAAACTTTCAACCTTTTATTTGTATTTAAATAAACTCTTAATATTTAAATTATATCCTAAAAAGCTCTTGACCTTCAATTTAAATGTAAATGCACTCTTTAACATAAATAGAGGTGTCCAAAAATTTTTCATATTTTTTACTAGGTCTAAATCAAGCTTAACCTAAAAGCTCTAATTACTATTCATAAATTAATAAAAATTAAAAAATATTTTTTATAATTAAATTTAAATAAAAATATTGTTACCAAATAATAATTCGGGTAGGTTCGAATTAGGAAAAGCTATGTCCAAGGAATGCCTTAGCCCACGGACAATCCTAAACATAAATCAACATTTCATTTAGAATAAAGGCTTTATTTAGATGCAAATTAAAATGTAAGAATTTATTTAGATATAATAAAAATATAAAGTTTTATAAATGAATTAATAAAATTTACAGGCCTTTTTAATATTTTAGCTTTTTTACAAAATGGCTTAATTGGTAAAAATAAAAGTTTAAATGCTTAATTGATTGCAAAAATACTGTCGGAGCTTTTTTATTTTTAAATTCTTGTTCAAGAGCCTTTTTTATAATTAAATCTAACATTAAAAGTAGGGTGGGATAGAGCAAGTAGGCATTTACCAAAACTATCTTATTTCACTTCACTCTCGTTATAACAAAAAAAAAAAACTTTTATTTGAAGCAAAAAGATATGAAATCCATAAAATGAATTGAGTTTTGCTAACTTTAGTTGAGATAAATTTGTAAATGGAGAAAGAATAAGTAGATCTTAAGTTAATAACAAATGCATACAAATATTTCTTTTCTTGAAATAGTTTGATTCAAATTTCCTTTCTTCAGTAATAATTAATAAATAAAACTACTTCATAACCTTTTCTGTATTATATTTCGACAAGTTGAGCAATGAATTATATATATATAATTCAGTTATATACTTTGTTTTCATAAAATTTTAGGGCAAACTAATCCAGAAAAATTTTGTAAAGTTGCACATATTTAATAAAAAATTGCTTAATTAATGCTTATAAAAATCAGTTAAAGATGATTTAATTACTAATTTAAAAAATATAATATTTAGTGCATTATTTTTATTAAATAAATTAAAAATTATTCACTAATGTACATGTTCTTTTATAAATATTACGTTAATTAATATCGCTAGCCATCAATTAATATTTTCCATTTAAAACCCATTTTATTTTTGTAATGCAATTAAAGAATAACTCTGCCAATTCCTTTGACCAGCCGGAGTTGATTACGTGGTTTTTAAGAAGCTGTAAATTATTTCAGTCCCCATTCTATTTACGCCTTTGATTAGGACTCACCTACCTATTGAAAAATACGAAGAAAAGTATTTCTCAATTAATTTTCTGGAATTTCTCAATTTCAAAAATTTTTAAAATTATTATATACTTTTTCATACCACTGAAGATATAAACTATCAAATCAAAACGTGACACACAACTAAAAAAAATATCATATAACTATCAATAATTATGTTATTTAACGTTGTATTTTTATTTTTAGTGATTAAACTTCAATCTCGATAATTTCAAATACCAAAATAAATTGTCATATACGTATGCATGTATGAATTAGGGCTGAATTTTTCTAATTGCATAGTAAAATAAAATCATAAGTATTAAGAATTAGTATAGAAATAATTAATTGACAGGACAACTAGATATGGTTAACTAAAAGAAAATACATTTAGGATATGCACGAGTTATGTTAAAAGTACATTTATAATACCTTTAAAATTATTTAATATATTATTTATAGTAATAATTAATAATTTTATTTATTATTTTTAATTAACTAAATAAATATATTATTATAGATAATAACTAAATTTGTTTATGAGCTAGGTCAAGTCACGACTTGAAAAAAATTTAAAACCTAAGTTTAATCTAGAGTTTAGCTTGGTTCAACATCCCAAATTACTGTTTAAAATATAATAAAATATTTAAAAATTATTATTAATATTTATATATTTTTATAATTAAATTTAAATAAAATATATTTTTTAATTAATAAAAAGTGATTCGGAGAGAACCAACCTAGATTAAAAAAAGGCAAACACAGACTCAACCCAAATTAACTAGATCGAATAGGTACCAATCCCTTGAACAAGTGTAACTATAACTACGAAGAAGGCTCTTAGAACATCCATCAACAAAATCCTAAGAAAACTAAACATTAAAAACTTAAATGAGAAGGTAGGTAGAAAACTTTAAACCATGATAAAATTAAATTCTCATTTATTATATGTTAGGTATATTAATGAATTGCTATAGTAAATAGCCTTTAGTTAGCTTCATGAAGCGACCATAATGAAGCTCATAATTTGACAAAGTGTAGGTGAATGCAGTTTTCAAACATTTATAGGACACAACCATATTTTTTGTACATCACTATCTTTTCTTTATGACTCTGCCACAGTGTAAGTTGAATTGAAATGGACATAAAACCAAAGGGAAAAAAAAAGTTAATTAATACATGCCTTAAAACCATTGGTAGTACATTAGATTTAGTGATTCGATCCAGTCAAATCAATATAAATTAATGTTATTTAATAAAAAAATATTTTTATTTAAATTTAATTATGAAAATAAAATTTTTAATATTTTATAAGCAGTAAAATAAATTTACAAAATAAATCAAATTTAGATAAAAAATTTGAAACAATTTAGACTGCAATTCGATCCACCGACCGAAGGAGAAAAGGATAAATTGTTGAGGACTCAAAGTCAGGATCTAAGATTAATGGATTTTTCATTAATGGTTTCAGACTTTAGAGTATTTCTGGTGAGTTTCTTTCCTTTTCAGTTGGATCAGAATCCTTAAAGGCTATTTAAGTAGAACAAACTTGTCAATGGTACAACTTTTGTAGCCGAAAACCATGTTTATTACGTTGCAATTTTAATTAATTTACTAATTCAATTTACGTTAGTTAGGACTTGTTATTGTTTAAATTCTAAACGAGTGAGATTAATGAAATATGATTGAAAAATAGGGAAAAATGTTGTTTTTCCATGAAATTTAATAACCAAGAGTATTAGATTTTTAATTTTATAAATCTTGGTGATTAAGACTTAATCGAATTTAATCTTAGCCTCAAACATAAAAATATAAATTAATCATTATGTTAGTAAATATTGGAATTATTGGCTAAAAAAACTTAATTGAAGAATAGTGATGAAGCTTCCTTGAAGTGTAGGCAGGGGCGTAGACAAGGGGGACATCGGGCATTAACCCACTCGGCTCTTTCTTAGATCTTTAAACTTTTTATTCTTAATTTTTTAAAATTAAAAATCGTAAACATTTTATTTAGCTCTTCGAAAATTTTATATTTTGATTTTCATTATCTTAACTTTCAATATAAAATTTTCAGTTTCGTCTCTAAATGTAGGGTTCATAAAGTTAATTTTTAATTTATTGTAATAGTTATGTCATTACGGGTTGATTTTGGTATATTACAATAACATAGCTGTTAGGTTCACTAAATGTTCATTTCATGGAACAGTTGATTCCGGTTTTGTTCTGTCTAAGGTCGGAATAGTCATTTTACACCTCCCTTGCTAAATGGCTATTTCGACCTTGGGGGAAATATAAAATTGCTTTAGGGATTCGAATCTCTTTTGTCGATGATTTAAATCCCACTGAGTTTCATTCTACTAAATCAAACTACTATTATAACTACTCTATTCCATTTCTTAGATCTTTAAACTTTTTATTCTTAATTCTGTAAATTAAAAATCGTAAACATTTTATTTAGCTCTTCGAAAATTCTATATTTTGATTTTCATTATCTTAACTTTCAATATAAAATTTTCAGTTTCGTCTCTAAATGTAGGGTTCATCAAGTTCATTTAGGCTTCCTTAATATTGAAACTAATAACAATTATACTCGGAATTGATATAATATATGGTGAGAAATAAGTAAACCTAACGTGGGGCATTTCTAATTAACTTTATTCCTTATCAATTTTTTTTTTCATCAATTCAAGAAAACCTAAGAACCAAATAAATCTTGAGACTATAAACATGGCCTTTCAAGTTAGTTTGAAACATAATCTAAGGATACCATAAATTGGAAATTAAGAATCAAAAGAGTAGATTAAATTTTAAGCTAAATTGCATTAATAATTGATAGAAAACATAGAACCAAAGAAGGAGACAAAAGAGATCAAGGCTAAACTCAATTGCTTCATATAGTCACTAATAGGAGATAATATCTAACAAATTTAGGGTTTGAATTTTAATATCTTCAACATTTTCCCCTATTTTTGAGTCATGACCCTCTTTATAAAAAAATAGATATAAATTTTCTATTTGTTTTTGCCAATGAAAGCCACCAAGCCAAACGTTTGTACTTTCAATTTCTTTTTGGTTTCACCATCCATTCTCAATATACATATATATGCTCAATTTTTGCTCACATTTCTGCCTTTAAACGCCTAATATTCATCTATCATTTACAAAATTTATAATTAAGCATTGGATATTAAAGCTAGAACAAACCTCAAATTGATATATTGAGATCAATGCGAGGCTTCTTAGTAGATGCCACAATTGGAACAATAGTATTGCACCTAGGGCATTTAGGGTTGTGTTTCATTATCAACACATATGATAAACATCCGGGGCAGCCAGCTGCCACCGGTGATGCAAATAACTTCTCTTCGCCAACTTCATCGTCTTGTGAATTTTTCAACGACGATGATGAGGAAGAATACGAAGGCGATAATGGTGATTTCCACAATGATGACGACAACAATCGCTTCTTCATCATGATCGGCTCTTTCTCTGCCCTTTCGAGCGCGAATTTTACTTTGTCGAGGGTGCACACGCTCTGGTATTTGCTTGATGATGATGAGACTAGTTTCAACTCTAGGTTGCTCTCATCAAATAGGTTTAGCAAAGGTTTCGAAGAAGGCGATGGCGATGGCGGGAAATTTAAATCTTGAAGCTTTGACACTGTTTGATTAATTTGATGCTTAGTTCCATCTGTTGATGATGAAGAATTTGTTGAATTGCATCTTTGCAAGTACACTTTACCAGACTGCATACATTAAACAACAAGATGAAGCTAATAAATTAAGCAACAATTTAAAAATAAAAAGAATTCAATGCTGTGAAAAAAATCAGAATTTATTATGGGAAAATAAAATTAATGTATTATTTTTTAAATTTAATAAAAATAATGAATTAAATAAAATAATAATTAAGGATAAATACGGATTAACCGAATCTTTATTATATATAATAGATAAATATGAAAATTTAGAGGGAAGTCATAATAATTAATTAATATAAGTAAAGGTGGCATTAGAATTTGAAGAGCATTGAAGGGTATAATTAATTAATTTTAAGGTAAATAAATGCGAATTGTAATGCTATTAATTGGCTCATTAAGATCAATTTCTACAAGGAAATAAAATTTTAAAATAAGGAATGAAAAGTATTTGCATCTAATATTCAGAATTTGATTAGAAGTAGTGGCTTATTTCGGTTGAATAGATTAATTAATGAGGTAACCAAATTGTACTGATTTCTTTAAAGATTAAAAGCTTTACATTTTGGAGAAATTAAAAGCTGATTTAACTCTCCCAATTCCTTCTTCATTTTCTAAGAGTCCAAACAGAAGGATTTAACAAGAACAGAGAAATTAAAGAAATTAAAGAAATTAAATCAAATATATATATATTTAATTTCCAAAAATCATGCTGGTAGAAAAATATTCTATTAAAGAACAAAATTGCTTTAAAAAAATATTTTAATTACTTTACAGTAGATTAATTTATGGAAAATTCTAATAGGATAACTAAAATCAAATAATAAAGAATCAAATACGATCAAATAATGTAGAAAGTTCCGAATTTGATTTTTTTTTCTAGGAAAACATTTCCAAACAAAGAAAATTAGAACTCAATTTGACATAAAACTCAGATTGCAGCGATAAAAATGAATCCACCACTAAAAAAAATCATAAAAATAGAAAACAAAGAACGAAGAAACTTTTTTTTTTCTTTCGATAAGAATTGAGATTAAGAAAAACATAAATATATATACCTTCAAATCAAGACGCTTTTCCCATCCGTTAGGGACTTGAAGATCAAGGTCAAGTTCTTGAGATTGATCATTTTTCGCATTGATCAAGGCGGAGCCACCGCCTCCAAGCAAGTCCCTAGTGATCAAAGCCGTTGATTTTGTTCCACCAGATTCATTCCCCACCGTTTGATCATCCTTGTTGTAACCACTTAAAACTCTATGTAAGGAGCTAACCTCGGCAGCCATAACCAAAAAGCTTCTTCTTATTCTTCTTTCTTGAGAAAGAGAGAATCTATTTTTTTTTTTTGGGTGTAACGAAGCCAACAATAAATATAGAGATATATGACCCAATTTATAAGTGTTATAGCGAATATTATAGTTACGTTATTAAATAAAAAAAATGAAAAAAATGAAAGGTCATAATTGGTGTTATTAATTATTTATTAAACTATAATTAAAAATAAACCCATTGATTAAATTTGCACTAATTAATTCTTTCATTTATTGTTTTTCTTATTTATTTAGGCTTGAGTGATTGGTGTGGATAAATACTAATTAAGAATTATTTAATTAAAAATTTTTGTTAATAAAATGTTACTATATATGATAATATCTTTATTCAATGCATTAAAAATTGAAAAATATTAATGAGTAACTAATGACATTAGTTAAAGTAATATTTATAGAAAAAAGCATAATTATTAATTATTTTTACACAATAAAAATAATACAGTCATGCAAAAAATTTTAATTAGTAATTAGGCACCCTTAAAAATTATTGAATAAAATTATAAACTATTACATTTAATATAATATTATTATTATGCATAGTATATTAACAAATCTCAAAAAGTGCATAAAGACACTAGTTAACAAAATCTTTTGATTAATATTTTTTTTAACACATTATTTTTATTAAATTAAAAAATAATTAATTCCTTACATTTTCTTAATATCAATATAATCAGTACCTAATCGGTTAAGAGTTAAAATTTTCCATTTAATTATGGTAAGAGTAAGAGTGAGAAAGGAGAAAGAATCAAGGAGAAGGGAAAGCATGCCAATAAATAACCACATTAATTGCTCGGAAATACAAATAGACAACTGTTAGAAAATTGAAATGTTTATAATTCTGACACCCATCTTTTATATGAGTAATTATCTCCATGGTAAAATGGAAAAACTCTACAAGCCTAGTTTGAGAGAGATATGTATCTCATTTATTTAATATTTTTTAAATATATTTTAGAGACATGTGTTAATTTATTAGTTTTTTTGTGGAATTTTTTTTATCACTTGTTATAAGATAATTATCTTTCTTATATTATATTTCTTTGACCCAGATTTATTTATTTTCAATTTAATTCAAGAAATATACTTAAGAAGTAGAATCTAGTACATTTAAAGTTCGAATCTTAGTATCTATATGCAATCGTTTCCTTATATAATAATATTTTTATCCAATGTATTAAAAACTTTAAAAAAGAAAAGATTATATAATATAGTTAAGCTACATTCATATATTCCTTCCATTCAATTATGCAACGTTAATTAGATTTATGAAAAAGTCAATTAAATGATAAATATTAACTTAGTAATTCATTAATAATTTTTATAATAAATGGTTGACTTTTTCTTTGACATGATCTGAATGAAAGTAATATAATATAACTTGGCTAATTGTTTCATAGAATTCTTTATCAAACTATTAATAAAATTATTTAATTTTACATTTAATATAATATTATTACTAATAAATAATTTGTTAACTAAACTAAAAAACGTCTTAATATTATGAAATTGTTTGTTACTTACTCAATATGTTAAATAGGGTATCTCATCAATGTATTAAATGAAGTAGGTTTTGGTACAACTACAAGCATTTGGCTCCAAAAAGCAATTTTTTTTTTTTTTTGACTTTAGGAGTTAGTTGAAGGCAGATCAACGACCAGTAATTTGTCAATTAATATTCTACTTTAATATTGTTGCTTCATTAATCTACTTAGAAGCATTTTCAAAGTAGTTATATGCACCCTTCCATCTTCTTTTATTTATTTAGTTTTGGGTTATTGTCAACATATCCAATCCTTTAAACTTTACCTTGTGTAATAAATTATTAGGCATGTATCTTGAATATAAGTGGTCATAGGTCAAAAAGGTTGTGGTTTGAATTTTTTAAAACTTTTTATTTAAGTTTAAATTAAGCTTGGCTTGGTCTAGAACTTTAACTATTACTTATAAATTAATAAAAAAATTAAAAATTTATTTTTATGTTAATATTTATATATTTTTATAACTAAATTTAAAAAAAATATTTTTTACCATTAAATTATAATTCAAGCCACTGGCAGCCAAATTATGAAAAGTTATTTGTAAACCAAGCCAATGAATAACTTTAATCTTGAGTAGACTTGATAGTTTATGTATCCATATTATATCTATGTATTTTATCATATTGTATTCATATATTTAAGATATTTTATATTTATATAGTTTTGATAAGTTAACAATTCGTATTATATCGATTTTAAGACATTCATCGTGTCTGTTTATATTCGTATTATTTTCTTGTGACGTGCTGTATTTTTTCGTCATATATTAATTATTTTTCTTTGTTGTATAATCATTTGATGTTTAATATTTTGGTTTTTCTTGAACTTTCTAAAGGTTATAAATTCAAAACTTTTTATTTTGTTTTAGTTTAAAACTTTTACTTTTTTTTTTGTAATTTTAAATTGAAAAAAATAAAATTCGAACCTACTTAAAAAGAAATTATACATTAGTTACTAAATCAAAATACTAAGGGGCAAAAACTTTTTATTCAATCTTAAAAGTGAAAATTGAGGATATTACACTTGGATACAGTAACTAACGCATATTTTAATGTAGGAACAAAAAGTGAAATGACATTTATATAACATAAAATTTTTATGGTTACCCTCCTACAAAATTTAAAAAATTTAAAATTATTTATTTATGTTATCTAGATTTTTTTAAGTATTTGTTTTCAACAAATATGTTTGAATATATTTGAAAATGAATACGAGATTATAATCTTTTAAATATAAAAAAAAATTTTAAAAAAATTAAACATACGTATATTAAATATATACATATCCGTATAAAACTTATCTGTGAATCTGAATAACATAACTATTTATATAAATCAAAATTTTAAGCAGATTATTAATTAGATGTGTAATTAGATGAATAAAAAATGCAGATATGTAATGTCATTTTAGAAAAGAAAAAACGAAATTTAGTAAAATGAATTTTTATTTCCGGCCAAATTGGCACTAAATTTTAGTCAATTGCCAAATGCTCTCTTTATTCAAAGTTCAACAAAAACTAGAGTAATTATAAAAAAAAAAAATGAAATTTGATATGCATGGCAATATGAACGATATGATTTTATGACCCAAATTAAATTAAATTTTGAGTTTTAAATTAATATTTTTTGCTAATATAAAACTTAAGGAGTTTCATAATTGCGTATACTTGTATTAAAGTTTTTAATTTTCAGGAGGGAGGCATTCTATAAAGAAAAGTAATTAACTTAAATCGGATTAAATTGACTGGTTGAACTAAAAATAAGAATTTTATCCAATTTAAAGCTATTAAAATATAAATTTTAATTAAATCGGTCTAAAATTGGTTCAACCAGAAAAATTCATTAAAAATCAAAAGAAACCTCAAAAAAATCATTTTTATATTTTTTAATTCTTTTTAAGTATATTTTTTTGTACATAATGAGATTTGATTCTATAAACTTTTAAAGTTATATTAAAGACTAGACCAATAAACTAATAGCATACTTTTATTAATAATTTAATATATTTAATATTTATTTAATATTAAAAAATTTTAAAAAATATTTAAAATCTTATTAAAATAAATTAATTGATTCAACTTGTCGAACCAAAAATAAAAAATCACACAAATCTAACTTTGCTCCGATTTTTTAGCCTCTTAAATGAGAGTTAACACCTACAAATGGAAAATGAGAAAAAATCTACAATTAAATCTCCCCTGGTCTGCTCTGTCCTTCAATATTGTCAACGACTGAATTTCATCTACTTTCCATACACCTAACATATTAATTTTGATCACTCAAAAATTAATAGATTCGATTTTGATATACCGAAAATGAAAATTTTTAATTTCACGAGCATTTCAATAATTTGAGCACTTGTACTATTTGAATATTGATAGAAATTTAATTTAATATATATAATGAGTTGAAAATTCTGATATTACAAAATGTGTTTTTAAATTAACTTTGATATAATTTAAAATACTCGTGATATTAAATTCAATCATCTTTATTCAAATTAGTACATTATCTTTATTCAAATGTTTAATTTAATAATAATTGCATATGTTCATTAACTCAACAAGTTAATCCGATTCCTTTCATAAATTTGTAAATTATTGATATATAAATTAAACAAGTTATTTGGACCAACACCGTGTGTCAATTTACTCTACTCGTAAAACTTAATTTACAAGCAAGCTATTAATATAGCTTACCATTAGATTTATTCACGAATTGAATTACTCATTTAATTTAATAGATTTGATCTAATATTTTGGTTCGAATTAGGTTAAGTTTAGAATCAAATATTTTTAATCTAAGTAAGCTCAAATTATTATTTAATCAATAAAAGATATTTTATTTATATTAAATTATAAAATATATAATATTAATATAAAAATTTAATATTTTAATATATTTTAATCTCTAAAACAAGATTTCAAACTTGATGAATTGAGTTTTAACAAGCAAATTATTAAAATTATTAAAATCTGAACGAATCTGATCCAATTAACACCTCTCCTTATAACATATTACACTAATATATTTTTTTCCTACTTATTTGCGTGTACAAAATTTGGGATATCGTCAATTTTACAATTGGATTAGATCTCTCTATGAGCCAGATCTTGGACATGTCTTTTGTAAATTTAGCTTGATCCGACTTAATCTAAATTAATATTTAATAATTAAAAATATTTTTATTTAAATTTTATTATAAAATACATAAATATTAATATAAAAATATTTTTTTAATTTTTATTAATTATAAATTATAAATTTAAATAATATTACCGAACCGAGCGGAATTCAAACCTAAACAAAAAAAAATTTAAATTTTTTTTAATCAGGCCCAGCCAAATCCCGCACCTCTAAATTAGACCCTCAAACTTGAATTTATGACTAATAATCATCCACAATTATATATATGTGTCAAACGTATTTATGACATATGCATGACCTTTTACACATGAAAATTTCTCTTTACCAGCCAAGAATTTAATTTTCTTAATCGTCAATTTTTTAAAATATTTTAGTTTCTACTGTATCATGCATGAAATGATTATCATCACACCTATTGCATATCCCATGAACATCATTTCAAAATTTCTCTAGCTAATATTTTTCTTCTGGTATATTACTAAATTTATTCTATTTTATGTAAAATATTTCTGGGAGAGTTAATAAAAAAATTTATTGTTTGTAAATAAATTTATACAATGTATTGTTGTTTCAATAAAAAAAAATTAAACAAACTCTTATGTTGACAATTGCATGATAAACTAATTGTTATTTACTAATATCGTATTAAATATATATCGATATTGTATCCAATCTAATTTATATATAAATTTATCAAAAATTAAATTTGGATTATAAAATTGAGGATATAATAGTTTACAAAAAAAATCATACGTTGGTCAACAGAATCAAGAAAGAATATGCAAAAGGGATAAAAGAGAGTAAAAATTAATGAAAAATTTGCAAAGTTTTAAAAAGTTTGCTTAATATTTAAGAGCAATGTCAGAAAAAAAAAAAGAAGAAAATGTTAATCAGTATCTAATTTGCTGTGATTAAAATGATATTTATTAAATGAAATTAAGGCAATAATTTTCTAGAAATTAATAAATATATTTTATTAAATATAAAAGAATTCTAAATGATAATTAAATAATTTTATAAACAAAAAATGTGTAAACTGTAATGGATAGTCGGATTTCTGTACAAAGAAAGTTTTTTAAATTGAAATCTCTTCCTTAGTCTGGATAAAAAAGGCTGATCTATTATTGATTACTTTTAATAGATATATAGTATATATTCTAAAAAAACATTTATATTTGTCTTTATATCATTACATTATTACGCAAAGGATGGTATAGGCATTAAAGATCCACCATAAAAGTTTTGAATACTAGTATACTACAATTAATACCCTGGAAACATTTTAAGATCACTCCAATGAGTCGAGGACGAAAAAAAATTTGTATTTAAAAAATAAAAAATTGTTTTATAAGGTTTAGGGACAAAAGTTGTTTCTAATATTAAATTTTTAAAATTATCTCTAAAAATTTTTAAAAAAATATTTATCTTCAATACAATTAAACTAAGGATGACATCCGTCTCTAATATTATTAATTTCAATATCGAGATACCCTTTTTTTTTAAAATTGATTATCCGATTTTCAAAAACTATTTCCAAAGAACATTTTAATAAAAAATCCCTATGTTCTCACCTCTCCGGGGTACTTATGTAAATTAAATTTTTATTTAAAATTTGGATTTGTTTTATTCAAATTCATGCATAAAGAAGGGGATCATATTTAACTAATGGCAAGTCAAAATCGAGAGGACCGAAACTAAAATAAGACATGACTAGAAAGGAACCGATTTTGGGCATCGCGGGGAGATTCGTACCTCTTTGTAGTAATCAACTCTCGAACTCAATTATCGAATCTTTGAATTACGTAAATCATAGAACCGATATTTCAAGCTTCGTAACTCTAAATATCATTTCAATAAGCATCCGCTCACGCCTAACTTAAAATAATTAGTAACGACTCTTAACATTAATCATTTCATGATGACTAATCGAAAACGATTGGACGAGCGATTCATCCAACAATCCCCTTCCCAAATTACAAAAGAGACGTTTTGATCAAAAAAATTTTGCACAAATATTTTTTAAGCCGCGTGTGTTCCCTTTCGCGATGAAGTGGGGGCTTGGTGCCAACACTTCGCTTCTTACAGTCCACCTCATTTTCACAGAGGACCTCTTCACACGTCTAGCATTATGAGAGGCCTCTTGTTTCCTACATGAGGACTCGATTTTTCAACTTGCATTCCATCAACCACATGTTGCTTTTCTCTTGTTTATCTTCTCCAGCTCCCTTGTCCTCTTAACCTGCCCTTATTGGTTTCTTGGCCTAATAAGCCTTCGCACTTCCTACCCCGAGGTCTATCTTTTCCCAGCCTACAAACTCCTCTTGTCAGTTTCTCAAGAGCAGACGAGACATTAACAATTGGTTGTTGTATTCCCGTCTCTGGTATTTTCAAATTGGTGCCAGAAGTCAACGTCCCCTGAACTTTCCACTAAGTGTCCCACTCTATACGCGTCGATTATCTCCCGACAATTTCTCTCATGTTTGGGAGACTCTCGCCCACCTTATTCTTCCAAAATTCTATCGCTTTTGAAAATATTTGATCCCTCCCCCGCTCTTTCCGCATGCACGCCACCTTCCACTTCTGCGTCCACCATTGCTGGAGCTTGTGTTTCATCACGCTCCTTCAGGCTAGCAACAATGCCATCTAGATCCTTTCCTTTTACCTCGTAGTCATGAGATTTCTTACCCCCTCCACGACTCTTCTTGTGCCCTTTCTCTCGTGGCATCATCCGCAGCCAGGCACCATATTCCAATTTTGCTCGTCCTTGCTCTGTTCGTTGTTTCTCTGCTTGCACGCTGTCATACTCATTATGCCCCATCACTCCAGAGCAATAACAGAATGTGGGTTGTCTCCCATATATTAGTTACAGTAGCGAGCTTTGTCCATTGAAAGTGAGTCGTAATGCACTTTTCAACGGTTTATTAATATTTAGTGTAACTCGAACTCTAAGTGACTTCCCTAGACCAAACCACTGCTCAGTCGTGTCAACCATCGCCACCTTCCCTATTCTTTCTCCCACTTTCCTGCCCACACACTCGTTCATAGCCGCAAAGGGGAGGTCATAAATATGAATCCAGAAATCAGCCTGTTCAAGTACCGCAGATGGTGGCTTGTCCTCCTCTTCGATCTCTTAACGATCAATAGATCATTGTCAAAATTCCATGGCCCACCGTACAAAATCTTATCTCTGTCCTCATTATTCTGGAATAGAAATAGAAAAAGATTGTCGCCCACAGTCTCAATATTCACACACATCTGATTATTCATAAAAAAAAAAAAGAAAAAAAAAAAGAAAAGAAGAAAACCCTCATATGAATACAATACATTTGTTAACTTGTAATCGTTTATATTCATATAAATTGAAATGTTTTAACCATAAACCTAATTTTGAATTTTTTATTATGAATAAATATTGCATGAATTTTCCATAAAGTTTAATTTAAGTTTGATTTATTATTTATAAACAAAGCTAAAATGGGAATTGCCATATGCGTTATCAAATAAACTTTTTTATTTATCAAATATATATATATATATATATATAATTTAATAATAAATCAACTTAAAACTTTTTTTAACGCAAATGATATTGAATTATTAAATACATTGATTAGACATTAATTAATTTCAAGATTTTCTTAAGTAAAAAATGAAAATAATCTTTAATATATATCTTGTAGAAATCAAAATCAACTTAAAACTTTTTAACATAAAATCATATAATTTAATAATCAAAATCATATCATGGTTATCAAATATAAAAGTTAATAATCAATCAACTTAAAACTTTTTAACATAAAAGATAATTGAATTATTAAATACATGAATTAGCCATTAATTAAACTCAAAATTTAAGCTACTAAAAATGAAAATATTCCTCGATATATCTTGTAGAAATAAAAATAATTCTATCAAATATATATAATTTAATAATCAATCAACCTAAATCTTTTTGAAACAAAATTATTTTGAATTATTAAATAATTCTACTCGTCTCATAATTTTTTGTTGAATCCAAAATAAAAAAAAATTCAAGTTATATAGAATCTCGATATAATTAATTATTTATTGTGGGTTTGAGTTTAAAAAAATACATTTATTGATGTAAATGATAAATAATAAGAGTTACATCATTTTTACAAACATTTTATTGTTGTACGATAAATTATTAATAAATCAGCAACCACTCATATAAGTAGCAGTGTCATACACATTTATCGCCAAAAGAGCTTGAGAAAATAAGAACTGCATTAAGACATATGCATCAACTAAATTTCTTTGTTGATTTGAAATTCACAATTGCATTTATCTTAATTTAAGATTTGTTAAAATTAGTTGGTATTAATTGTTAATCCAAAAAATTATTAGACTTAAATAAAAATTGAAAATATTTCTAATCATATTAATAAAAAAAATTCTTAAGAAACTAAAATAAATTTAAAAATCCAACTTCCCAAAACCAATTAAAGTAAAATTTAATTTAAAGATCAATTACAATAATATTTAAAAAATTAAATCTTCTCCATGCTGATCTTCTTCTTCTTCTTCTTCTTCTTCTTCCATCTATGTCAACTGGTTTAATTTCTACTGCAATTAATTGTTTCAAACTTCTGTTCTTTTGTTCAACTTCACAAGAAAAAAAGTGCTCCTTTCCTTGGCGTAGAATAAACCTTCTATAAAATTGACTTTCTTATTTGACATCATATTACAAATCATACTTAAAAAAGTTAAAATGAATTATCTTAAAAATATATATAAGAAATCATTTCCTCTTCAAATTTATACCTTAGTCACGTATTTGAAATATTTTGATGCTGAACATCCAATTAGACATCTTCCCTCATCAAACATCAGCCGGTCTGGCTTATCAAATAAAATCATACATAATTTTTCATTGCTATCCAAAACATTTAACTTTCACATGAACCTATATAAAATGGACTTGTTCGTTAAAAAGAGAATTATTAAAAAAAAATGATTACGAAATATAAAATTTTGTAAATTAATAGTACCTTTTTACCATACCGAACAGAATCACCGTATGTTTTGCATTGTAATCCATTCTCATTGAGAAAAATCTCTTTATTGCATTCTTTACAATACTTATATCATGGCTCATCTTTATTCAATATTGACGTAATTGTTGCTTTAAAAATAAAACTATATAAAACAAAACAACTTACAAAGAGAAGGTAAAGAAGAAAGAAATAAAAAAGAGTACAATTAATAGATTTGACGCTAATTCTATCTTGGATGCTATTGCATCTATTTTATAATGGAAATTCTTAGTTTAATCAGTATATAACTCTAATTCAAATTTAATGAGAATTAATTTAAAATTATAACTCTAGTTTGATTGATATATATATCTGCAATATTAATTAAGTGATAATTAATCTAAATTATAACTTAAAATAGATATGAATAATATATAATATCATTACTTTTATAATATATAATATAATAATAAATCATTGGCATATAATATAATAATAAAAGGGCTGATAATTCAACTTCAATATATCAATTATAAATAAAAGTTGTAATTATCAATGTATACTATTTAAAATAAAATCATCTTTAATATATATATGTCATAGAAATTAAATCATCTGTTTTTAATGAAAATTCTTAATTTAACTCTTATCATTATTCTAATAGTATGTTACTAATATGATAAAAAATGAAAGTTAATTTCTTCGGTGCAAAAGATTTTTCACATTAATACTTTATACATATTATAAATTATAAGCTAGAATTTATGCTTTGGGAAGCAAAGGAAGGGCAGACATACCTACTTTCCTGGCATAATGGATATATATTTTTTAATATAGGAGTTTCAAAACTAACCTAGGTCGAACTTAAAAAAAAAACCAAAGATAAATATTCCATGCTTGAACTCAATTTGATTGATGACACCTCTGCAAGTCTCTTAACATTAGGCATTTAAATAATGGACACAATGTAATATTATGGTGTGCTATTTTATGATTTAATTTTTACAATAGTTATGATGTGATAAAAAACATGTCGGTAAACATGATGGATAATTTTCACATTTGTGGGATTATGCTTCAATGTGTTTGCATAAATGAGCAAAAAGTTGTGAAAGTGTTTGGATCTCAAACACATTTTCCCATGCAACAGTGTTTCATTTTCCTTCATCAGTTGTCACATTCTAAGGCCTTTCTTTAAGCAGACCAAAAAATTTGATAGTGAATATGACTTTGCAAAATGCCTTGAAAAGTGAAAATAATGTTCTTAAATTTGCATCCTGCAATTTCCCTGTCAAAAGATTGAAGCCTATTATAATGCCATACTCATCAAATGTTTCACCAGAATTTCTGAGTCTGATTCAGACACAACTTTAATACAAAAATGCAATATACAAGTAAACTCCATTGCTGAAATTAATGGAATTTCAGAACACATAATGGAAATGGAAATCTCATTGATATTTCCAATCTGAAAATTAATCCTTTGATGCTCCAATCTGAAGTACAATATTCCATTCTATTACATCAGCCTTGGATAGAGTTTTTTGAATTTAGCATAATCTGATTTGGTTTGAATTATTATTCATTGATAAAACGTTAATTTAATTATAAGTATATAAATATCAAAATAAAATAAAATATTTTTAATTTTTTAATTTTTTAAAACAGTGATATAGACTTCCAACCCTAAGCTAATCTTGATCTAAGTAAAAAATAAAAAAAAAATTATTTAAGCCCGGCCCGACTTAACTTATAGTTTAGCTTGAGCCTACTTTTTAAAGTTGATTTTTTTATCAAAATTTTCAAACTTTTACATCTATCATTTAAACATTTTAATTAATTAATTTTATAAAAATATATTTGTTAACTACTTCATTAAAATTTTAAAATTTTGTATTATAACGAATAATAAATATAAAATAATAAAAATTCAAAGTACAAGACTTTTTATAAAAAAAATCAAAATATATTATCATTGACCTCCCTGATTAGCTTGGCGATATGTTGAAAATTTGATTTTTTTTTTTTTTAAGATTTGAAAAGTTGCTATAAACCAAAAATTTTGAAGCAAACGTAATATATTAATAACTGACCCGAATAATAGAATAATTCATATCATTTAGATGTAAAATCAATATTGTTGTAATATATATAAAAGCATGAATGTAGATAATTTTTTGAATTGACAAAAATTATTTATTTTTTAAAATTTTAAATTGCCATTTTAATTTTTTACTATTAATAAAATTTAACTAATTTATAAATATGAATTTTAATTTTATTAAAAGATTTTATTAAATAAATTATTTGATAATAAACAAAAAATTTAATATTTACTTTAAATTATTTTATTAACCTTAAAAGTAAATTAATTTATTTCATATAAAAAAAATTCAAACTTACATTAAATTTATTTATCCTCATACTTTGATTTAACAATTGCAATTACAGTAAAAATAATAAATTTATATTAATTTAATATAATTTATACACGAAATAAACTTTATACATAAATACAAATTTCGTTATTATACACTTTATTAATTATTTATTTATAAAATATACAACTATATATTAAAAAATACATAAAACAATAAGAATTTAATTGTAATATATGTGACAATAAATATTAGTCTCGATAAATATTATAAAGAACTAAGAAAATGAAAAATAAAAGGAAATAAAAAAACAGGAAGCAAGAGAAAAAGAAAGTTTCCTATTCGGGCTTGAGAACCAAAAGTCTAAAAAAAAAAAAAAAAAAAAAAAAAAGAGGAACTTTGGGCAGAAAAAGAGCCCAAGTCCCCCTTTGTACCAATAACAACAACAACTAAAAAATTCAAAGCCCAAAGTTTTATATAAAAAGCCCAAAATCAAAATCCCCAAAACCCAAACAAACAGTAATCAAAACTCAGCTCTCACATGCATTTGAACTTTAGAATCCATATAATTTTTTTTTTTAAAGAAAAAACATAACAAGATAAAATATCTGACAATTCGTTATCATGATCATTGTTTGTCATAATCGTATATAAAATATTTTATTATTTATATAATTTTATTATGTTAATAATTCATTTTTATAGATTTATATATATTCGTGTCGTCTCGTCTCATGTATTTTATATTTTGTTTATTTTATATTTGTATAATCATATCTAAAATTACAGGGACTCCACCTTATTCATATTGAAACGATCTTAAAATGCATAAATTTTAAGAAAAGATAAATTTGATTGTAGACACCCAAATTTGGGGAAAATGTTTTGATCAATTACATTAAATATTTAATTGGTTAAACAAATTAGTTGAAGATTTATCAAGAATTATTTGGTAAATCAGTATAAAGAGATTGGTTTTGGTGAATTAAAATTGATTTTAGAGTCATTATTCATTTATAAATTAAAATATTTTGAAATTATTTCGATACAATTTTTATTTTCAAAATTATTAAAAATTCAAGAACTAGAATATTTATTATTAAACTAAATTAGCTATCATCTTGTATAACTATCAATATTTTCCCACAATCGTACGCGTTTAATCATTATGTTTTAGAATTTGTGAAGTAATAATAAAAGGGAAAAAAAATTAAGGCTCAAAAAATAAATTAAAAAAAATTGTAAAATTCGATATTATTAACCCCCAACCCCCATAATAGTGAATGAGCGGCTAGATTGCTAAAAATTTAAGAAATATTTTTTTATAAATGACAAGATTTAAATGTTTAATTTTTTTTATTTACATTTAAGACCATATTACTAAATTAAATATATATTTTTATTAATTATACAAATAAAAATTATTTTTAAATATTTAAAAATGTTTTGAATGAATCGAATAATCTAATTGATTAAACCAAATACTAAAAATCTAATAGATTTAACCTTTTATTTGATTCTTTTAATCTAAGAAAAGAAAATCTTGATCCTTTCCTTTTCTTTACCTTAATGTAAATGATAAACGAATAAAACAAAATTTATTTATCTTTCTTTCTTTTCTTTTCTTCTCTCAGCTCCCACAATCCAATAACAGAGTTAAGGTTTCCCTACATTCTTAATCAAGGGCCAAATCTGATTTAAGTATTTTAATAATTTTAGTTAGTCTGATATAAATTATTATTTATATAATAAAAAATTATTTTTATTTAAATTTAACTATTAATATAAATATTTCTTTTGTTATTTTAAGCAATAATATCAGTTTTCAAATTGGCTAAAGGTCAACTTGATTAGATCAAAATTTAAGTAAGAAAATGTTTTTTAAATTGTGGTTGATTTAGTTTAACTCATCACCACCGTAAATCCATCGAGACTCGTGATCGGGTCAAACCATGACTTTTAAAATTTTAAATTTAAATTTAAACTTAAATTTAACTTGACTTAACAATCAAAATAAGTATTTAAACTATATTAAAATATTAAAAAATTTATTTTTATATTAATATATATATTAAATTTAAATAAAAATATTATTTTAATAAATAAACAACAATAATCCTCATATTTAACCAGGCCGGCCGGTGGGCTACCCGGCCAGTAAGCTAATTTGGACCTCTAATAGCTCACAGATTTTGAGATTCCCAATTTCTCCTTACCACAAAACAGTCTATATGCTCTCAAAAATTCTTCTTTTTCCCTTCAATCAGCTAGCCCCAAAATTCCATCTTTAGCCTAAAATCTCTGTTTGCCAAAACAAAGGGACAATTTTATTTGAAGAAAAAGAAATTTTTATATAGGAAAGAGATGCAGATCTTCGTGAAGACGCTTACAGGGAAGACTATTACTCTCGAGGTTGAGAGTTCTGATACCATCGATAATGTCAAGGCCAAGATTCAGGTTTTTCTTCTTTTAACCCTCGTTGTTTTTCATTTTTTCCTAATCTTTTGGCCTGTTTTTTTTTTTTGAAGGATTTAGTCGTGTTATTGTTGTCGTAGTTAACTTTGTGTTTGGTTGATGAGAAAAAGAAGTAACGGATAAGCGAAAACAAATTTTAATATGTGAAGGTAAACTATAGCAAGAGTCTAAGATTTTGTTTTCTGGGTTTTAAACTATAGCAAGGGTCTAAGATTTTGTTTTCTGGGTTTTTTTTTTTTTTTTCTTTTGTTCAAATTCATTCAAGTCTTGTACTTTAGAATTCTTAGTTGACCTTTCTGTTTGGCTAAGGAGAAAAGTGCAGATAAATGTTTCCTTTTTATGGTAAATTTGATTGGTTCCAAATTTGGACAAATTGATCAGATGGTACCACGTCTGAATTCAATTTTTCTAGGCATGGAAAATACTTTGAATTCTGAACTTTATATTATAAAAAATTTACTCAGATTTTATCTAGGATGGGAATAGTGTAGGTAAATGATGATGTATTGTTTAAGTTTGAAAATTTATTACCTAATTTATATCTTAAGAAGCTTGGGTTTGAAATTTTCCAAGAATGCTAAAAAAATGATTATTAGTTATATATCAGGTTTTATCGATCATCATTTATGAACTATGCTACCTGGACTCTTCATTTTCCCTTAAGTGCCCATGTCCGTCACATATTTGAATATGGATATGAGCTATGATCCTCCAAATATAGAGAACAATTTACAAAAAATTGAGCATACTTGTGTTGGACTTTGTACCTGTATCCAGCATTCTCCCTTGAGTCCGGATAACATAGTTTATGTTTCGTTTCAGTTTTCTTCCTGTAATTAATTGTTTGTTGATGAAGTTATTTGCGCTTTACAGGACAAGGAAGGAATACCTCCTGATCAACAAAGATTGATTTTTGCCGGTAAACAGCTTGAAGATGGTCGAACTCTTGCGGATTATAACATCCAAAAGGAGTCGACTCTTCATTTGGTTTTGAGGCTTAGGGGAGGGACTATGATCAAGGTCAAGACTCTCACCGGAAAAGAAATCGAGATTGATATCGAACCAACTGATACCATCGATCGGATTAAAGAACGTGTCGAAGAAAAAGAAGGAATTCCGCCCGTGCAACAAAGGTAGCCGTCCCATTCTCTTGGTTTATAATTTGCATGATTAACAAGCAAACCCTGTTTTACATTATTATTTTGGTTTAAATTCTGTATTCAACCAGAAGGACGTTTTTCAAGTATAAAACACTTGGCATTAGTGTTTTACTTTTGTAATTATCGACACTTGACGTACCATGGTTGCAGGCTCATTTACGCCGGCAAGCAGCTCGGAGATGACAAGACCGCTCGGGAGTACAATATTGAGGGAGGCTCCGTGCTTCATCTTGTGCTTGCACTGAGAGGGGGAAGTCTTTAAGATTCTGCTTCTACATCTTCTGTTATCAGAAACATCTAATGGCTTAAATTCTATATTTTGCATAATATGGATGTCTCTGCAATGAGATATTTGATGATTGAAAAAAACTATTATCTGATAATTTCCTTTGACACTTTGTAAGACATTTTGTTTTGAGACAGCCTAAAGAAAGAAATAAACTTCCTCTGCAGCTTCATGCATGTTATATTTTGTTTGGATTTTCAGCTTCGGAATTGCGTATGATTATACATATGTGGCAATTTTGAACACTGATATGATTTTACAATACAAATACAATAAAAATAACTAAGTCTAAGCATTCCAAATCTTGTGATTAGAAGACCAGATGATTAGACTAGATGTGTTCATGGTTGGGCTTTGGACAAACGTTTTTGTAATTTGAATTGGTTTTGTTTAAATTATTATTTAATAACAATAAAAATTATTATTTAAAATTTAATTATAAAATTTATAAATATTAATATAAATATAATAAAATCAGTTGGTTTAGCTTGATTTGAGCCTAAGGAAAAAAAAGTGACTAGGTTACGACCTTGCTTAGCTTTTGGATATGTTTAGATTAAACTCACTTTAGTTTTTTTTTTTTTTTTTTTCAACTTTTATAAATACGTTTCAATTATTCATAATATAAATTCTACAATTTATGATTGGATCTTAAATAGATAAGATTGTATTGAAGAGTTTGAAGGGGTAGCTCATCAAACTTAAGACACATACTATATCAACATGTGGTCTTTGTCGATCCTCATGACTTTAAATACGATATAAACATGATATAAGAAAAATGATTAATATACGACATAAAATACGATACGATACGAATATATAAACGTGTCAAAATTTATCTAACATGAATTATTGATGTACTAATAAATATGCAAATACAACACGAAGACAAATTATTAAGTTTATTCATTGGTGCCACTTGACCAATTGTTGCGAATCTATCTAAACGGGGTTGAACAATGAAGAAGTGACACAATGTTTGTTTGCCAGACTTTGAATGCCAAACCAATCACCATATTGATACATTCGTTGAACACATCTTGTCATTGTCAATGCAACTTTGGCAAAGCTGGTCGGAAGGGAAGGATGAAGATGAGCAATGAAATTGTTAAGCTTTTCCCATGAATCACTTATTAAGCTTGCTATATAATTTCGTGCTTCTTCTTCAGACACCCTTTCTTGAATCATGTAACATTGGATTGAATTTGTTGTCTCTCCTCTTTCCATCTCAACCTTTAAAAATGGTTCAATAATTTCAAGTGAGAATAAGATTTTTTATTTTTATTTTATTTTATTTGTAAAAGAATTATTTTTTATTCATTTTAACTGGGAAAAAACATTTTTTTAAGGTATTTGAAATTGATATCCTAAAAATTTACTAGGACACTACTTAATTACTGCTTTTACTATTTTTTCTTTTGAAAAAAAGGAAAATGAAAAACAAAAAAGTAAATAATGACTATAGAAAAGAAAATGAAAAAATAAATAGTAAAAACATTTTTAGGATCTCACAATTTTCATGCAATCAAGTCACGCTTGAAAAAATTTAGATTCCTTAAGTTATTTTTGATAAAATGATATTAAATAAATTTAAGAATTAAATTTTAATCTCTGTAATTTTTTTAACATGAAATTTGTTAAGAAAAATCGATATTGTAAGAGTAGGATGTGAATATTGTTAAAGATATTATAGATAAGATTAAGCTTAAGAGAACGCTCTATCTGATCTTATAATTTTTTTTGGATATAAAAGAATTCCAATATGAGAATAAAAAACATTACAGATATGAGATTCGAATTTTAAATTTATTAAATATTAATTTTTAAAAATAATTATATGAATCAATTAAATTAAATTAAATACTTGATATTATTGGGTCTGACAACTAGCATACCTTGGAAGTGGTTATATCATCCACAAGTCGAGTAATTAAGGATGGCCAATAAAATAACTCGGAGTCAGACCAATTCTCGAAGAACTGCAATTGAAAATCACTTGTTGATTTGGAACCCTCTGCCTCTAGCATTCCAAAAAATGCATAGGCCAAACCTACAGCAATGCCAATTGAGATCCATCCATTTTTAAAATATTCATCCAACGTTGGCATGTATCCTCCATAATACCATCCTGCTTCCACTTGCAACGATTCTACATAAGCCACCCACTGCAATTAATAATTTTAATTTAGTTAACCAATATCTAAGTTAACAGCACAAAATTTTTAATTTTTTTTTATTAAAGGAAATTATTTTCTTACAATTTTTAAATTCTATTTTTATAAAAAATTGGGTAAAAGATAATTATTTTATATGAGAACTTATTTTGAATTTACAAATCGCTTAAACCTTATAGTAATTGATCTTTATGAACTCAATCAATTCTTCTAGCTGCACTTATTCAGAAAAGCCGATTCAAATTGGAACAAGTTTGGCTAGTTCATATCACGGTTCAATCAATAAATAATATTTTTATTCAAATTTAATTATAAAAATATAAAAAATATTGATATAAAAAAATCACATTATTAAATACGTACCTGATCCTTGATATAGGGTAAAATATCGAAGCCAAGATCATTGAAGGCATCCGCAACCATTTCATTGACATGGTTGTACATTGCCAAGTAGCATACTTTCATATACTCTGGAAGTTCCTCCATTGCCTCAACATCCCACCTTCATTTTACATGTATAGTAAAGTTGTTTCTCGTGGATAATTTTTGAAGAATTAATATAAATCAAAAGCAAAAAGGAAAATAATATCATACTCAATTTAAAATAGGAAAAAAGGATTATTATAATATCTTAAGCCATTAGTTCACAGGAATAGTTCATTAAATAAATAAAAACCCTTATAATAACAGCAGTAGATGATGATATTTAACTATTTAAAAGTTACCTATTAACAGCAGTTGTGTATTTATGAAGCTCATCCATTGATCCATAAGTGTCATAAACATCATCTAATATTGTTGCCAAGCTTCCATATTTAGTGAGATTCCTCCTGCATTTGCAAAACTGAGGTTCAGGAACACTTCCCATTGCCCAAAAATAACACTCAACCATCCGATCTCTTGCAAAGGGTAGCTTTTCCTTCACGTTCAACCCCTCCCACCACCTGTCCAATCAATTTCCAAAATTACAAGATCATGAGAAATTAAAAGCTTAACTAATAGATAATCGACAACCTTTTGATTGAGTGGCACAAAAGCTTGGGTTCAAGCTTTAGTATTCACACCCTAACCTCAAAATAAAAAATAAAAAAAAACCTTAATAGATGTTAAATAATATAACTTAATTGATCCTGTCATGTAGGTTAAAGACAAAGTGACTTACTATGTGACAAACTTATAGCACAATGTAACGTAAAAATAATAGAAAAGAATCCATGTTTTGTTACTATATTACATAGCCAAGCTAAAACCAAAAGATGATGGATGAAAAAAACTCAAATATAAAATCATAGTGAATTTCAAAAAATTGAAATAATACCATTTAAAGTTGAAAGTTTTACTATTGTGATTGTAATATGTTGCCTTACCAAAAAGAAAGGTGTTATCTGCAAACGCCTAATTAGTTTATTGATTCTGTTAATGGACGTAATATTTGATATATAATATAAGTTATATATAGTTGCGATTGTAATATGTAACTCTACCAACAAGAGAGATCTTACTCTGCCAGCTCCTGTAACTCCTTGAGGTAAACCGACTGCAAGAGATTGAAATCCAACTTGGCAAGTTCAAGCAAAACCATGTTCCTTTTATCATCCCTTTGGTAGACATTGATAAAGTTTCGGGCTTCCATTCTAGGCAACCTCCAATATAGTGGAGCTTCAAGTGATTCTTTCACTTGCTCCGCTAAATCCTTCTCCAACTTCGCCTCCGCCATTAACGATTTTAGATGCTTAGTTGTAACCTTTTGGCCTCTCTTAGAACTTCTTCGCCATGCAGGCCAAGGAAAGAAGCTTCGTACAAGCTCAACAGTCCAGCTACATCCTCACTTAAGCTGTCCTTGAACTTCCCATCGCTGTTCCTGAACTTGTTAAAGGCATCTTTTTTTTTCTTTCACCGTGATCAGTACGATATAATTATAATGCTAGTGACCTAATAATAACAAATTAAAGATACAATGTACAATTTGGAGATGTGTAATTTGAAGGGTCAGGAAAATTTTTTAATTAATTGTTTGTAGGACGTACGTCCATTTATATTATCTCCAAGGGCACGCCCTATTATCATAACTAGAACAATTCAAAGATTAAGTTTTTTTGCACAACAAATTCAATTTGTATGAATTGATTTTGAATAAAGTTTTTATAAATTTAGACAAACTTAAATTACTATTTCTAGGGACCTAGGCAAAAGGGCTTGAGAAATTGGGCTATGGCTTGACTTATGAACAGGTATTTTTTTAATATATTTAAAAATACTACAAAATAAAAGATTTTTAAGTATAAAATAAGGAGATGATAAAAAAAATATTCTCTCTATTTTAAATTTAATAGCATGGGGATGAATGTTGTTCCAAAACATTTGAGATACTCAATTTTAGAGAATATTTATTGGAAATAATTTTTATTTTTTAGAAATAATTATTGATTATCCGTATTTTTTCTAAATTTTGTAACGAAACTAAGTTAATGGCCTTCAATATATTTCATAATTGTTTTAGCTGCATATTCATATGATATCTAGGGAAAGCACGGAGATGGACATATAATATGGTGCGATACAATATAAATACAATGATATAAAATTTTTAGAAAAATTAGAACATAAGTACTATAGCACATGATTATAAAAAAGGGTTTTTATAATAATATAAAATAAAAATGAAAAATTGATACTTTTCAATCAAACATTAATATACAAATAGCTTTTTAGTTTTTTAAATTAAATTTTTTATTTAAAAACCTGAATCTTACAACTAGGATCAAGTATTCAAAGTCAAAAGGTTGTATATTTTCATGCTCTAAATTATTCAATAAGAGAATTCTTTTCATACTTGTTTCATTTTGTATCACTTGTCTTCTTTCAACATATATATATATATATATATATATATATATATATAAGCTGATAATTTGCGGTTTTTTTATTATTATTATGAATTTATTGCTTTAAATTTTTTAAAATACGAGCTTTTACTTATTTTTAATTTTATATTTAAAAAAAATAAATAAAATCCAATTACATGTAAAGGTGTTCATGAACAATGGTATGAAAAATTTTTTTCTCCTGCCTTGGACTTGATTGGACCAGCTTGAAGACCCATTTAACTTTTTAAAATAATTTTAAAAATTTTAAAAAATTTATATTAATATTTTAAATAATTTTTTTATTATTTAGATACTAATTTAGATTAAGCTAACTTAAATTAAAAAAACTCTTGCCTAAATCTAGTTTAATATGAGATAGGCTATCCAGTTCATGAGCAAGTCTACTCACGTATTCAGTTATGTATATCCAGTCATTTACTATAAAATTTAGAAGAATTTAAAAATAGTCAATAATTATCTCTAAAAGATTAAAAATCGTTACTGACAATTATTCTCTACAATTACGTCTCTGAAAAGTTTTTGGGGTATAATATTTGTCCTAATACTATTAAATTAAAAATGAAGTTCATTCCCAATACAGCTAAAATCAAGATAAAGAGAATGCTTTTTTTATCGTACATTTTTCTTGTCCTTAAAAATCTCTTATTTTGTAATGTGTTGTGACCAACTTGATTGTATACTTTTTTTATATGCTTTTGTATAGCTGACATATCTTACCTTATCAAAACTATATCTATATGTTGATGCAAGGATTGTCGGACTGTGCCCGCCATGAGGTATTGTCCGCTTTGGAGCGATCATGGACTATCCTCACGGATTTGTCCTTTGAGAAAAGGCGCTCGATAGAGGTGAGTGCCGTCTTAGCTCAGCCATCTATGAGGTATTGTTCCGCATGCCAAGGGCCGGAGCTCGCTTAGAAGGGGTTTTGTCCTTGAAAAGGGTGCCGCGGGGGGCGCCTCAATAGGGGAAGGGTGGCCCTTGCTTTATAAGCCACAGTCCATATCCTTGGCTAATCGATGTGGGATTGTTGTCTTGCCCTAACACTAGGCCCCCAGGCAAAGGTGTGGACTGTGTAGGTTCCCACAAACGGTGCCAATTGTTGATGTAAGAATTGTTGGACTGTACCCGCTATGAGGTATTGTCCGCTTTGGAGTAGTCATGGACTGTCCTCACAGATTTATCCTTTGAGAAAAGGCGCCTCGATAGAAGTGAGTGTCGTCTTAGCTCAGCCGTCTATGAGATATTATCTCGCATGCCAAGGGCCGGAGCTCGCTTGGAAGGGCCTCTATGGTGAGTGTCGCGGGGGCCGCCTCGATAGGAGAAGGGTGGCCCTTACTCTATAAGCCACAGTCCATATCCTTGGCTAATCAATGTGGGATTGTTATCTTGCCCTAACACTATTAGCCAAGGATATGGACTGTGGCTTATAAAGCAAGGGCCACCTTTCCCCTATTAAGGTGCTCCCCGTGGCACTCACCATAGAGGCGCCCTTTTCAGGGACAAAACCCCTACCAACCGAGCTCCGGCCCTTGGCATGCAGGACAATACCTCATAAACGGCTGAGCTAAGATGGCACTCAATCGAGGTGTCTTTTCTCAAAGGATAAATCCGTGAGGACAGTCCATGACTGCTCCAAAGCGGACAATACCTCATAACGGGCACAGTCCGACAATCCTTGCATCAACAATTGGCGCCGTCTGTGGGAACCTACACAGTTCACACTCTTGCCTGGGGGCTAGTGTTAGGGCAAGATAACAATCTCACATCGATTAGCTAAGGATATGGACGGTGGCTTATAAAGCAAGAGCCACCCTTCCTTTATTGAGGCGCCCCCCGCGGCACTCACCATAGAGGCGCCCTCTTCAGGGAAAAAACCCCTTCCAAACGAGCTTCGGCCCTTGGCATGCGGGATAATACTTCATACACGGCTGAGCTAAGACGGCACTCACCTCTATCGAGGCGTCTTTTCTCAAAGGATAAATCTGTAAGAACAGTCCATGACTGCTCCAAAGCGGACAATACCTCATAGCAGGCACAGTCCGACAATCCTTGCATCAATACTATATTGACATATATATATATATATATCCGACATGTAAATGCTCACTTGACAGACTGTTCGTGCTTCATAGTTAATAAAGAATAAGATTTAAAAGTTTAAAAAAGTGCACAATTAGTATACCTGAATTAACGAAGAAACCATTCTCACGCAGAAGCCGAAATCGCAGGGCGACTGTAAACAGGTCACCAGCAATATTCTGACTAACGTGACGAAGAACATCTTTTATCTCTTCTTCAAAGTGTTTCGCCACACCTAGTCGTTGCATTCTGTCGATCAATTCAAATTTTTCTTCAGTTTGGTTATTTACGGATGTAAACAAACACCAAGCAGCTTGCTTCAGCTCTTCCAAACGACTGCCATGGCTCTCGTACTGCAAAATCAGCCAAAGAGAAAGATCAAATTGAATATGAATGTGAGCTAAACTTAATTATGATTCGAAGAAGACACTAACCGTAAAGGAAGGCTTAAAGGATCTGATGAGTTCAGGGTCCCAAACAGTCGGAAGGTAACCGCCCGATCGTCGTTGAGTCACTAGCACTACATTAGACTCCATAACTGTTGTCAAGTATATTACAGAATGTATATTTGAGCTGAAGTGTTTTGGGGGCATTTATAATCTGCAATTAAAGTAGCTAGAAGTGTCAATACTTCATAAGTCAGAATCCCAAGACAAATTAGGAATTCTTTTAATTAGACTAGGTTGAAGTGACTTAAAAATTTATATTATTATTTAAAATAATATTAAAAATTATTTTTATATTAATATTTATAATTAAATTTAAATAAAAATATTAAAAAATTTTACTCAAATTGAACGCTCAATACGTACCTATGAGGCAAGTACTATTTTTTTTTTCCGAATCTTTTGTTCTTCTAAGTACGCATGGCAATAAATATAAAAGAATGTAAAATAAGTTGAAAAAAAAACTATTATTATTATTATTATTATTATTATTATTTAGAAAAAGTCACAATAAAAAAGGGGGCTGTAAAATTCAAACTTAAACTTAGCCGCCGCCTTGATGTTACTCCATGGTAACAATTTCCTGTCCACGTGCTTTTAATTTATGGAAACCTCAACGAGAATTGTGCTATTATATATTATATTATGTCCGCTGGTAGTAATTTAATAAAGTAAGAATGATGCAGCAATATTTTTTATTTTCATGAGTACTCTTGCCAGTAATAATTGAGTTTAATTAAAGAGTTTTTATAGTAATTTTTTAATCATTTAATTTTATTTTTTAAAAAAATTTACGTTAAATTAATAATTTTTATGAAATTTTAAAAAAATAATATCACAATTATTTTTTTCTATTTTAAAAACTTTAATACGCTAATGCAACAATTCTATAATGCTATAATTTACTAGAAAGCTAATTAAAAATACTTTTTTTTTTTTTTAAACTGCTCCAACTCAAAATCTAAAACCGAATAATTTTGAGGTTAGTGCGCACAAATCAATAATAGCAAGGACATATTGATTTGTATGTAGAGTAGGGTCCATATTGACTCTGTCCTTTTTGGTTTTTGTCGTTGTTTGTTGGCGATGATGATAATGGCAAGGACGTACTGATTCTTTCAAAAAGAGAAATGATTTGTGTGTAGAAGATATCTAATTAAAAGATATATTTGTACAATTATATTGCATATCAATTTACACTTATTCAAGAAAAGAATTATCTTTTAGATTCGATAAAATTAATTTAAATTTATTTTATTTGAAAAAAAAATATTTTAATGTGATCTAACTTGAATTTATTTTAATTATAAAAATATATAAATTTTAATATCAAATAATCTTTAATATATTTAAAAATGAGTATTATGGATCTAACAGGCTAAGTTGGAGTAAACTTTGAACAAACAAAATTTTTTTATTCCAAATCTATCTAGGCACAACCAACTTATAAATAGTTCTAGATATCATTTATGGATCTAGGCATTTGATTTTATGAGCAACTTAAAACTATATTTCTTTTTTCATCGAATGTATCTTATTATATATACTTAAAACTATACTTTATCATTTTTTTTTTATAAAATTTATCTTATTATATTTACTACTATGTGAGTTAGGAAAACATATCTGGTTTGAATTGGATGGAATTAATCCTAACCCAAAAAGGGAAGCATTTTACATTTAAAGTTTTTTGTTTAACAATAATTTTGTAATCATCCAATAATAATAAAAAATCAAATAAGGTGAATTTAAATTCAAATTTGAATCATAATATTTACAATTTTTTTTTATTTTTAAATGCTGCCTCTTCTATCATAAAAATTTACATAAAATCTATCTTTTTAAGGATACCTTTTACGTCATATTTAATTAAAGCATACCCATTCAAGATTGTAGTTCATTAATCATTATAAAATAATTGCACATAATATGCTCTCTTAAAAAAATTAAAAGAGCATAATTTTCATTTTTTTTTTTTTTTTTGGCTTCGTGGACGTTCAAAGATTCAGCAAACTTTGCCAGCTAGACATGCAAGTCCAATGAAATGACAAATTGTTTTGAATTTTAATGATAATTGAAAGATTGATAAATGGTAATTTTAAAATCATATATCATATATAAATAAAATATAACATGGTACTAGATTACATGGTAAATATTACTTAAGTGAACATTTTCATTTAATGACATGTAAGACAAGTTGGTTTTAATTATATTTTCTATTTAAATTTAAAATAAATATTTTTAAAATAAATATTTATTCAATATTTTAATTTAAACTCTAAAATTTTCAAAAGAAGTATTTATCCAAATTTAGACACACTCAATCTTAATTATCTCTTATGTTTATTCTATTCGCTTAACATTCAAATAACTACCGTATTTTAAACTAAAAACAATAGATTCCTTAAATCCAAAATTTTATCAAAACTATCAATATTTATCTTAAATTTAAAAACTATTTAAATCTTTTATATTTAACGAATGTTATCTATTACTTAATAACATAATTATCAAAAGTTTATCCTAAATTTAAAAGCTATGAAATCTGTTTTTAATTAACAAGTCTTATCTAGCTATTTATAAATATCTACCTTATCTTTAAGAATGACTAAGAAGTCAAGGTCGCTTTTGATTACTATTACTAAACCAATTGAACCGGTATCCAATCGCTTCATTAATCTAGATTGAGGGAGTTAACATCAAGGAGGAAGTAGCTTTGTATGCCGATGCTGGAAAGCGTATGGCTTATATTTATAAGGCTAAGGTTAAGAATATGGGGAAAGGTTACTACTAGGCCTTGTGGTAATAATAGTGGTGTTGCTCGTGCTAAGTTTAAGTCTAACCTTCTCCAAATTTATAGTAAGCGTTTTATATTGTCGGTTTTTAATGGGATTTTTTATATTGTGTTTTTGATTATATATGTCTTTTGATTCTTTGTGGAGAGAGTCAAAGTCTTTGTGTACCTCGCAATATATAAAGTAATCTTAACTTCTCAATTTATGATTTACTTAATTATTTCATAGTTCTTGAGCATTAGAGATGAGGATGCTGTGGACTGTTGTAACAAGTAAGAAGTTTCATTGCTTTTAAAAAATGTGAGGCACTTGAGGATAATATAAAAATTCAAATGAATTAGAAGAGATATTTAAAATTAATGAATAACAAGATATATAAGCACTACAAGAGTAGTTTTAATTCAAAAAATTTTTCGTTAATTCTTTACAAAATTAATTCAAGAGTAGTGTTATTATCGGTGTTGAAGTATTGATAAATGACATAATTTACTATGGAAAGTATTATAATTGAATAAATATATAGTTGATAAAAAAATCTTCATGGTCACACAAGGTTATCAACTTTATTGTAAAGGAGCTCAAATTAAGTAGTCAAATTATTATTTACTCTAAATAATATTCAAATTACCTTGATTTGTTTATTAAGGAAATTTTTAAAATCAAATTATGCATTTTTTAGGTGTAAATGATAAAAATATGTAAAGAAATAAAATTATACGTAATTTATTTGTATGTTACAATATTGTGTCATAGTGGAGACCAACTGTTGATCTACTTATTCCGTTTTAGGAGCAGCTTAAAACAATACTCTAAACCATTTTTTAAAGTATCCTGTTATATATATATATATATATATATATATATATATGAGTAGATTAATTTATAAATTGAATTACTCTTACGAATTCAAAATTTTATTTAAAATTTAAAAAAGTTTAGAAAAAAATATTAAAGTAAGAGAATAGGTTAGGACAAAAATTAAAACCCTTTTCAAACGAATCAAGCTTTAGGCATAGTATTTTTATCCAAGTTCGACTTAACCCATTACACGAATAGTCATATAAATTTTTGAAAAAGATCAATAATTTTTTTTAAGATCGATCAATCTTTTTTAAAAAAGAATAATAATTTTATGTAAAATTTTATGTGAATTTATATAGAGTTTACAAACTCGAATAGTACTACATAGTTAGAATGAATTTGGATATAGAATTATATTCACATTTTACATTAACTGAGGTTGAACAATTACAAAATTTTTTTTATATTTTTTTTACTTGAACCGGATGAGAACCCGCTCGGTCCGACTCATAAATTAATTAATACACTGAGTTTATAAAAGTAGGGATTAGGTCACTCCTACACCATGTGACATTTGTCTTGTCGGCTTATCCTAAAAAAAAAAAGTCTTATAAAAAAAAGGGAGCATTTTACTTTTTTACGGCAATTTTATTGCTATCGAATCAAACAAAGAATTGTATATGGATCTCCAGTTCAGGTATAAATTTCACATTATATTTTATAAAATTTATATAATATTAAAAATTATAATTAATTAATTATAATACAATAATTAATTATTAATTAATCGCATATAATATATTCACTTCAAAACGCAAAACAAGCATAATTTTATTTAATTATTATTCTTGCGATATATGGTAATCAAAAGTGTCTGATTCACCAACTTCGTCGGGAAGACGTCACCTCGAAGTATGATAAAGGTAGTTCTTGAAAATAAAATATTATAAAATAATTAAAATATATGATAAAATTTATTTTAAATAATACATGCATAATGCAATAATTGAGTGTTATTTTTTAACTAAGCTTGTTAAAGTGTCTTTGTTACAAGAAATCGCATCGTAGTAGTGTCTAATTTAATATTATTAGATTTAAAGTCTTTCTTCTTATCATTCATTTGGCTCTTCTGTTTGTATTTCTGGCCCTACCCTTAATAATGAAGAGGATTTCCATATCAATCCAACCTGAAGACAATATTTGAATTCTTAATCAAAATTTGACATCTTGTAATTCGAATTTCAATATTGTCGGATTGGACTATAGTCTATATTTTTTTAAAATTTTTTGTTTAAGCTTGAATAAGTAAAAACCTGTTAGGTATCTCTACACTATATTAAAGGAAACATTTTAGTCTCTATACTATTAAATAAAGTATTTTAGCTCATATACTTTTAAAATTAGAGCCAATGAGAAAAAATGGTTAACAATGTTAAAAAAAATTATTTGAATGTCGATAAAATGCTGACATATAATATGATATGAAATTTTAAAATAAAACCCAAACACAACCCTAAACCCAAACCTATTTTTATATAACATTTAAAATTTCACATTACATGATATGTCAGTATTTTATCAATAATTAACAAACTTTTTTTAACGTAATTAACTATTTTTTCTTATTTACTACAATTTTGAAAGTACAAAGAATAAAATACTAAATTTAACAATACATAGACTAGAATACTCCATTCACTATAGTATAAGGACTTAGTGTTGGACTTTTACGGCTTGAATCGAGTCCAAATTGACTTTACCTGAAAACTTGAATAAGTATTTAAAAATAATAAAAAATTATATTAATATTTAAATATTTTTAATTTAAATTTTTTAAATTAAAAATATTTATTATTAAATAGTAATTTGGACCAGGCAAAATTGACCCGAATTATAAAAAGTTATGCCTAAGGTCTGGCCTAAATAGGTAACTCAGTTATGAACAACTCTACTTGTAATGTGTTATTGTCATGAAAACCACAGTTGATAACCAAATGAAACGCAAATCCAAAAAGACTATGAGCCGCCTCGACATTATCGATCCCTTAAAAAGAAAAATTAGATCTTAATAGTAACAATGACTACTTAAAAGCTAATAACTTGGACACCAAGAATCATAGGAAAACAATAACAACATCACATGGAATTATTGTATTACAATTAATCAATTACAATCTTGAATTATGTAAGTTCAACCAAAATATGACATAAACTATTCTCAAAGTTATATACATTTACATAATTTTTTATTATGATTAAATAATTAAAAAATAAAAAAAAAAGTATAAAAACATGCTTCCATTTTGAATTAAGATTGTTATTGTTTTTTTTAAGAATGTATGGTTTGTTTGGTAGTTGGGATACCTGCAAAGGAGGAGAGAAATGTCTCTCAATCTTGAAAAGGATTTGAGCTTTGAAAAAGGCTAAGGCTTGAAAAGGCAATGTTGGGCCTGAAGAGGCGAAGAGTACTATAAAAGTCAATGATAATTCTAGAAAGGGATCATGATATTGAAGTGAATTTTAAGCCTTAAAAAATACTAAGGCCTAAAAAGGCAATTTCGAGCCTAAAGAGGCGAAGAGTGTTAGAAAAAGACAACAACGATCCTAAAATGGTATTACAATCTTGAAGAGGATTTGAGCATTGAAAAAAGGGCTAAGGCCTAAAAAGGTAACGTTGATGGAAAGTATACGAAGAACAAGCCTAAGAATGAAACATTGATAGAGAGGGAATTATTAACTTGGAATTTGTGAATTTCATTAGAGAATAAAGAAAAGGATCTGGTCAATAAAGAACTTCACCTAGAAGGTGATTGTAATAAAGCAAGTTGTCGGGGAACTAATCGCCAAGAAGGAACTTGTGAAAGCTACTCACCCTGACATATTTAGGCGGTAAGGAGCTTGTCAAAAAGGAATTCATCAAAAGGAAGCTCGTTAGTCGGTACTCATTCATGGGGACCTCGTCAAAAGAGAACTCGTAGATGGAAAGCTTTTTAATGGTGAACTTGTTGAAACGAAGCTCGTTAGAAAATATCTCGTCAATAGGGAGATCATCGGTAGAGAGCTTATCAAGAAAAAGCTCTTCGAAAAGGAGCTGGTCGATGGGGATCGTGTCAGAAAAAAGCTTATTAAAAAAGAACTTGTCAAAAAAGAGCTCGCCCGAGAGAAGCTTATTGGTGGGAAGCTTATCAATAAAGAGCTCATCATTAGAGAGTTTATTAAAAGAGAGCTTCTCGAAATAAAGCTTGTCAAAAGTGAGCTCATAAAAAATGAGCCTATCGAGGGGGAGCTCATTAAAAGTTGGAGCTCATTAATAGAGTGCTCATTAGAAAGGCGATCATCGATAGGGAACTCTTAAAAAGGAAGCTCACTAACAAAGAGCTCGTCGAAAGGAAGCTTGTTAATGGGGAACTTGTCAGAAGAAAGTTCATCAAAAGATGCTTATCGATGGAAAGCTCATCAAAAGAAAGCTCATTGGTGGAGAGCTCATCGAAAGAGAGCTCATCAAATGGGAACTCATTAATGGCAAGCTTATGAATAGCGAGCTCATCTAAAAGGAGATCATTAAAAGAGAGCTTGTCAAAAAAAAACTCATTGATAGGGAGTTCATCTATCGAGAGCTCATCGAAAGGGAGCTTATAAAAGGGAAGCTCGTAAAAAATAAGCTCATCAATGGAGAGCTCGTTAAAAGTGAACTCATCGAAAAGGAGCTCATCAATGGGAAGCTTGTTAGAAATAAACTCTGTTGATGGGAAGCTTATCAGAAGAGAGCTTATTAATGAGGAACTTGTTAATAGGGAGCTTGTTGACGGAAAGCTCATTAAAAATATGCTCATCAGAAAAGGGCTCGTTGATAAGGATCTTGTTAGAAAAAGAAACTTATCAAAAAGAAGCTCATCAAAAGGAGCTCGTCAACGGGGAGCTTGTCGATAAGGACTTTGTCGAACGAGAGCTTATTAAAAGAGAGCTAGTCGATGGAAAGCTCTTCAGGAAAGAGCTTGTTGAGGAACCGGTTCGAACAGCTCACTAAAGGCAGGGAACAAGTATGCTCTTATCAACTAAATTAATAATAATAATAATAAGATGAATTGTTCCAACCCCGAAAAGCGTACTTTTTTTTTCTTAAACTTATTTTTATCTTCTCTTTTTCCACCAAATTACTTCTTATTTTGACTTTTTTTTATTGAATCAAACACAAAATTTTGCATGCTTATGACTGATATATAAAGGCCATGCATCATTTTAAAGTGAAATGATTTGTAAAGAAGTAAATATAAGCAACAAAGGTTGGTGTACAACCCATAAAAACTACCTTTGCTATGTTAAAATACAGAAATAATGGGTGACACCAAAAAAAATGACAAATCTAAAACAATTATAAGATAAATTTGAAGCAACCATAAGAAAATTTTAAGAATCAAAGCATACCAATTTTTATTGTGCGTATACGGCCTATCGATTCTCCTAGATAGCACCATTATTTTTGTTTTTTGAAGACGTATGATTGGCCTGATGTCCAAATGCCAACAAAAAAAGAGAAAAGAGTCAAAGGGCACTGAAAATAGCCTCTAGGACACACCTTGCTCTAGTCAAAGGTTGCTCCATAGGCTGAGAGAAAAATGTAAAGAAACATGGATAAAAGGCTTACTCTTGCTTTCTTAAAGGCCTTTTACCTTATATGGCAAACATATAGGTAGTGCAGTTATTAGAATGTCTTTGGGGTCTTTCAAAGATTAATGGCACATAGAAGTGACCCAGCTCAAATACATAATATCGGTTGGTTTAATTTATATGCCCTTAATACCGTTAGGAAAATTATTTTATATAATAGAGTTTTTAGATTTTACAAGTAACTTTAACAAGATCACGTGTCTCATAAACATAATAAAAATAAATTTAAAATAAAATTAAGGTTCATGATAAACTCTCAATTTATTTGTACAATTATATCAAACACTAATCCATAACTTAAAACCCAGGTTGAGGATCAAAATTTGGATAAATAGATGAATTGTTATGCTTATGTTGAAACGAATAAGTATACTTTCTTATGGTTTGAAACAAAAAACATTTAATGAATTGAAACAGTTATGAATGACATACCTTCAGTTGAAGAAAATAAAATTTATAGATAATTAATTAATCCAACAAAAAATTATAAAAGAAATTTATAGACATAAAGATGTACAATAACAGATGCATAGACATGTTGTCTAAAAAATCTTCGTCTCACCTACATGCCTATGAGTACGATTAAATACTTCCTTGAAGATAAATTAATGGTTCATATCTTATGACTACGTTCGATAGAATTCAGCTTTCACTTATTAGTATAAAATTATACAATTAAGGTACAAATATAAAGTAACGCAAAAAATTATATTTAAATTATTAAACCGTTAGAATTTACGTAAAATATATAATTTTATTGGATCGAATTTAGGTAAAATTTATTATAATTTAATATAACTCAATCTAGTTCGAATTATTATTTATATAAAATAATAATATTTTTATTTAAATTTAATTATAAATATTAATATAAAAATAATTTTTAATATTATTTTAAAATAAAAATAAACTTTTAAACTTAAATTTATATATAAAAATTTTAAATAAAAATTGATTTAATTTATAAATACTTATAAAAAATTAATGAAATAAAAATTTTAAAATTTACACCTCAGCACGTCACACACACGAGGAATTTTCCAATGCCATCATCGTCAAGTGGCAAAAAAAATGTAGGCTTGCATTTATTTTGGGACTTCGTGCCATTTTCTTCCATATTTCTGCCTGAAATCTCACCGTCTCCAAGGAAATTTCTGCCCCACCTCTGCCATGGAAAACCAGCTCCAATGTTTTCTTTTCCTTTTTACCACTTTCTTCTTCATATTTATGTCTTTGAAGACATGGATGAACTCCAAATCTAATGGAGTTAAATCAAAGCTCCCACCAGGTCCTCCGAAACTGCCTCTCATGGGGAACTTGCACCTTTTTATTGGCACTCAACCTTATTGTTGCCTTGCCCAATTGGCTGACAAGTATGGCCCCATCATGCTTCTGCAACTTGGGGAAGTCTTAACTGTTGTGATTTCATCAGCAGAATCTGCTAAAGAAGTGATGAAAACCCATGACTTCATTTTGTCCAACAGGCCTTATCTATATGCTGCTGAGAAGATAACTTACGACTTCAAAGATATTGTGTTCTCCCATGGCGATTACTGGAGACAAATGCGCAAGATTTGTGTGCTGGAGCTCTTAAGTCTTAAACGAGTTCAGTCGTTTAGATCAATCAGGGAAGAAGAGGTCTTTGACCTGGTCAAAACAATCAAATCGAAAGCCGGATCGACGATCAACCTGAAGAACTTTTTGTATTCTTCAATGCTCAACATATTTTCGAGAGCAGCCTTTGGTGGGAAATGCAAACAGCAAGATGCATTCAAGAGAATTCTTCCAGACATTGTAACTTTGTTTGCAGGTGTCAGTGTTGTTGAGGTCTATCCTTCGAATAAATTTCTGAATCTAATCAATGCTTTGAGGCCTAAACTTAAGAGACTCCATAGAAAAGCAGATGAAATTCTTGAAAACATCATCAAAGAACATAGAGATGCAAAGTTAACAACATTAACGACAAATGAAAACGAAGTAGTTGATCTTGTTCAAGTCCTTCTGGACATTCAGGATCATGGTGATCATGAAATCCCTTTATCAACCTCCAGCATCAAAGCAATTCTCATGGTTAGTTTTAATTGGTTCTTTGGCTTTTTTCTATTATTATTTCGCTCTTGACTCTCTCCATTGTCAATATTTATGACAAGGAATAATATTTATTGAGTTCATGAGGCTAGACTTTCAGCAACAGAATCTTTTACTATTCCGTTGCTGAATTCCATCGGAAATAGTTCAGCATGTCACAGAGCATTCATGGATATTCTTACCAGTGTTACTATTCATTGGTGCCAAATTTATTTTCGACATAATTGGATAGTCGTAAGGATGTTTAATTAGAGTTAATAATCCTATTTCAGGATCTGTTCCTTGCTGGGACTGAACCTTCAACAGCAACTGTAGAATGGGCGATGGCAGAACTGTTAAGAAATCCTGAAGTATTAAAGAAGGCACAAGCAGAAGTAAGGCAAGTCTTTGCTAGCAAAACAGATATTAATGAATCAGCCATTGTTGATTTGAAATACCTCAACCTAGTCATCAAAGAGACACTAAGATTGCACTCTCCAGCTCCACTGTTACTTCCAAGAGAATCCCAAGAAAGCTGTGAAATTATGGGATGTTTCATACCAGCCAAATCGAGGATCATAGTCAATGCATGGGCAATAGCAAGAAATCAAAACTACTGGATCGATGCTGACAAGTTTAATCCTGAAAGATTTATGGATAGTTCAATTAGCTATAAAGGAACTGATTTTGAACTTATTCCATTTGGTTCTGGAAAAAGGACATGTCCTGGGATGTTATCTGTGATTGCCAATGTTGAGCTTATACTTGCAAATTTGCTTTACCATTTTGATTGGGAGCTTCCGAATGGAATGAAGCCTCAAGATCTGGATATGGCTGAGGTTTTCGGTGCTTCACTGAGAAGAAAATATGATCTGTGTTTAGTTCCCATTCCTTATTTGGCTTTAAATTAATAATTTCTGCCAACTTTCAACAAAAACATAATGTTTAATTTTGATATTCGTTTCACGTGTATTTGTGTTTGACAGCTCCCATTTAGTGTCTTTATTTTAAATAAAAAAAATAGAAGTTGATCTACTCCAAATCCACTAATGTGCTGAAGTATTTTCCTAGTTCAATACGTTCGACACATGTTAAACAACGTTTTCATAAATTCAGGTTAGCCTAGATATGGATGTAGGCCACCATAACGAATCATGTTTTTCTATCCACACACAATGGTTTTATCTCCCAGCATTTGTTGACTTCGATTCGATTTGGTAGAGAAATTCATTTTGCATGTAAAACTAGAAGATGATTATGATAACCAAAAGAATTTTCATGTTCTGCCATCCCCATTTTCAACGATCAAAGCTCTGCTCCAACTCTTTATTATTATTATTTTTTTGAAATATCCATACCCGATGTCCGTATCTAACCTATATCCAGACATGTCTTGTTGATATAACCTTTCAAATACATGAAAAAACTTTTAAAAATGATTTAACATACTTGTGCAATACATATATCTATATCTGGCACTTAACCCGAGTTCAAGTAACATATATCAAAAGTGTTGACAGAATCTTTGTTGCATTTATAAAGGAAGCAGTCTTTACATAGATAGACGCTAAGAAACTAACAGCTTGGTAGCCTTTTGAGTTATTACCATGACAAAGTATTGCTTATCAAACTTAACAGATTAACAATCTCATACTCAACCTGATTATTGCTCCATAATTGAGTTTAAAATTGGCTGATTCAAAGGTAATGAAGCAAATAGTTGTTTATAAGATGTAAAACTCTTGGAGAAACTGGCATATTCAACTTGTAAAGAAATGGAAAACCAAAATTGGAAATCAGGTAAGGAGACTGTTGCTAAGAGCTATTGAGAGGTATCGAACAGTTGGTTCGGATTTGACCTTGGGATCCACTCAATATGTCAAGTATAGACATCTTTACCATAGCCCTAGCAAAGTCTATTCTAAAGGCTGATCCGTTGTCGAAAGCATAGTCCATTACGAAACTAGCAGTCCTATCATCAACCATCAGTTGTTGATCAGAAAACAGGAGTCCTCTTCCCCTTACCAGTCTCTGATAAAAGTGATTGTCGAAACCAGCTCCAGATGAAATCGAAGTTAGTCCTTGGAAGACATTAGTTTCTGATATAGAGCGACTTGCAGCAGCTGTAGGAGACACATCATTGCTGCTGTTGTAATTTTCTTGACAGTTTATTCTCAGCTCATAGAGGAAATCTAGAGGAACACTTGGGTCTGGTTGTCCCGTCCCTAAGAAATTGTAGAGGCGATTCTGAATGAACTCACAGCTGATTCTTCCAATATTATGCGCCCCTTCGGATAATCAGAAAGAACCATTAAGACATCTTAAGTTTCATTTTCTCTGGGAACATCTACAGGGAGATAGGGTAATACAAGAAAGCGAGGTAGATACCTAAAAGACTGACAGTCTCTTTTTCATCGAAACCTTTAAGACCGAAAAGGCGAAGTGTTTCAGTGATGTTACCATCAGGACTCGGAATCTCAGCAGTTGCTTCATGGTAGTAAGACTGAATGCTATCCCTTCTACCTGTGAATACCGGATAAAAAGGGCCACCAACCTGTGACTCGAAATACAAGATAGTGGCATTGAGAGAAGCCAACATATGATCAAATATATAATGACAAATTCTGAAATCAACATTGTTTCAAATATTAGCATTGAAAATAAATATCAAAGCAAGCAGCATTTGGATTGAGTAAAATGTTCAGTTACAATCTTAGATCTTGGATTTCAGTTTCTTTTGCAAAATAACTGGTATCTGATTCCATATCCAAAGAACATTATACAGTAATAGTATGACTTCAAACAGATCAGATTTGAGATGTACCAACAGAAAGCCTGATCATTGAAGGCATCATACACTTGCTAGTATTGAAAATGATATTAATCCTCCTTCCAAAATCAAATTTCAAAGTTCATCTGTTTGTAGTGCAAATGACATCTTAATTAAAGTGTAATATGAAATCTAGATTCAGTTTGAAGTTTCAGTACTTTCGGAGGTTTCATAAAGCATAATTTATGGCATTGATAAAAGAGGCATAATACTAATAGAAAGAAGCATATTTGTCAAATGCAAACTCTAATATTTTTTGACATTATAGTTGTTAAACGGCTCACAGTTACCCTAACAACCAACAGAAAGTTGAACAATGCAGCTTAAACACAGTCTCCATTTCAAAATTTTGCAGAGAGATGAACTTTACCAGCCTATTCCCTAACACTCCAGCACAAGAATCATACCGGAACTAAGATGATAAACTCCAAATATAAACCCTTGAAATCCCTTAAATGGCAGGGAAGTTTTCAGAAAGAAGAGAACGTCTATGGAGAGAGAAAAGGGAGTTAGATAGGAAATATACCAGAAGGATGCCATCTCTAGTGGCAAGTGCAAGTATGTCAGCACATGATACTACTCCAGGACATGCCTTTTCAACCTCTTCCTTAATCAAATCTATTATGTCAAAACCTTTTAATGTCCTATTTGGCACTGCTTGCCTCTCAATGAGATTGCTTGGATCACCATTGCTGTCATTCAATATGATTGAAGCATCACAGCCCTAATTCAGAAAAATAGTCCCAAAACATTAAGAGCTAGACCATTATTAAAACTATCAGATCAATCCATGAAACAAAGAAAGAAAGTAAAAAATGATTCTCAAAAACAAAACCAATGCTAAAATTCGAGCAAAAACTATTAGGACGAGCAAAAAATTTAGAAGAACCACCTTGATATTCTGATATAATTGGAAAATGTTACTAACAAGTAGTGAAATAGATGAAACAAAAAAGTCAAGATCAATAGGGGAAAACTGCCAAAACAGTCATTAAGAAACCTAAATGCTCGAATGTTTAGAACGGTTATAACAGCCAATGTTAACGATTGTAGAGGAAATGGACAAGAAATCAAGATTCTTTTAAATGCAAAAAGAAAACCCCACTTTCAATAGCCTATCAACAATCCAATGTTAATAGAAATAGTTAAACCAGAAATTACTATCATCTATTTTTGACATAGTCTCATTAAAATCATAAAAAAGAAAGAAATGTAACATAAACCCAACTTCCATCAACCTTCAAGAAAGCAAATAAGGAAAAGCAATTAACCTTGACAAAGCAGTCATGGAAGAAGAGGCGCAAAAGAGCAGCAGAGATATTGGCACGGTGGTTAGAGACGAGTTCGGCCATTTTGGACCTCACTATAGATTCAGCTTGTGGACATGTGTTCCTATAGAAATCATAGTCAAGACCATTGCTTCCTGATGCTGTTGTTGTTGTTTCGTCATCTTCATCTTCCTCTTCTTGTTCTATATTATCAAGGTAAATGTTATAGAATCCATCCCAAGCAGAAGGGGCCTTTACTCCATTGCTTGAGCGTTTCAGGGTGATCAAAACTGCGATTGTAAGCACTTCCAAGCCCACTCTAATGGCTAATCGCCGCATATTTTTCTCCCTCTTCTTATTCTCTTCCCCCTCTTTCTATCTCTTTTCTTTTCTTTTTCTCTTCTCTTTCTTTTGTTGATTTCTAGAAACAGAGAAGAAAACGCGCGGGAAGAGTTTTTGCCAAGAAGATGAATTGCCTTCCTATAACTACCTAATTTAGACATGCGGCAAGTTAAGTAATTTCTAATTCGATTAATTTAGATTGAATTATTTTAAGTTTTTAAATTTTTAAATATATTTTAGTTTAAATTATTTTTACTTAGGTTATTTTAAATTGAGTTATTTATATTTTGAGTCAATCAGATTTAAGACTCAATTTAATTGCATTTAGATTACTCTTGATTCGAGTTATTTTAGATTTAAGTTAATCGGATTTAATACTCGAGTTAATCAATTTTCAAATCAATTTGGTTTAACACTTTGGCTTATCGAGTTTGATCATTTAGGTTCGGGTCATGTTAGGTTAATTATTTGAATTAACTTGAGTTTAGGTCATTTTGAGTTAAGATTTTTTTTGTTCAAATCATTTTTAATTCAAATTATTTTGATTTCAAATTATTTTGGTTTGAGATCATTTTCGATTATCTTCAAAAATATTACTAATAAATCAAATACCATAATCTAATATATCCTACAATATATTGACTAAACGAAAATAATGGAATAATTTATCAAACTCATGAACTTAATTACCCTAATTTTAAAACTAATAATTCCTTCTCTTTCCTTCTCCATTAAAAACAAATTATATTACTTATTCCATTTTTCTCTTTATTACATTTTAAGATAATTATAAAATAACTTTCCTTTATTATTTTAATATTTATCTAAAAAATCAACATTTTTATTTATTTCAGCCACATATGATAGATGGTAATAGAGTTAATGATATTATAGTTTGGATTAATATGTTATACGTTTTTTAACGTACATAATTATATGAGTCAGTTAGACTTATTCAAAGATTTGTTTTGAGTATTTATTTTTATGATTTGGATCGGTTTGGTCTATTTTGAATGATTGTTCAAATATTAAAATATTTTATTTAAATTTAATTATAAAAATGTATAAATATTAATATAAAAAATTTTTGAATATATTTTAAATAATGAATTCAAACTATCGAATCAGATCAAACTAGACCAAATTAGGGCTTAAGTTTGAATTTTAAATTTTTTTCAAATCATAGCAGTTGATCTATAATTAAGTTTAATGTAAGTTAAGTTAATGATATTATAGGTGGCAAACTTGACACAACCCATCTTGTAATATTTTGTTCGTGTCAATTAACAGTTAAATGTTTCATATTTGAATTTACTATGAACAATAAATTTAATAGCCTAATTCATAAATTATTTGAATTCACAAATACTTAGCTGTTTTCTTAGCATTTTTTCACCCACACATCAGGCGTTAAAAATCTAGGTAAAATTAAATTTATGATTTTTTGATACCAACTTAATTAATAAAAAAAATATTAACAATAATATTAAAAATAATTATATTTTTTAATCTATTAAAAAGAACTATCTATTAATCAATTTTTTTTTCAAACATAATATTTTTACCAACTTTTCTTTCTTATCCACTTACATAGTAGAATAATGAGAGAAATATTAAAACAAATTATCTAATTTTTATATTCAACTTGATGATTCTCTTGATAAGCAAGATTCTCAAACTTGAAATTATGGCTCATCTCAACATAATTCCCTTTTTTTTTCAAAATTTTTAGATTTGTATTAAAAAATATAAAAATAAAATAAAAAATTCCTTTCTTTTCTATATATTCTCCCTTTGCATTTGCAGCAATCTAATCACTCCGGTCTTCATCTTCATCGTTGTTGAAAGGTAATGGCACTGATCTGAATGCACGGAATTTGCCCACATTATTCAAATGCTCATTCTCCAACCTGCACGTCATGTCCAAAAATGGAGTTTAGAAATTTTTACGCAAATTTTAATTTTACTCCTTAATAAATTATTAAAAAAATTAAATTTATAATTTAATTTAATTAATTTATATAATTAATGATAACATTAATTAAATTTAAATTTTAAAATTTTAACATTTACTACCTCCGTAAATCACAGCGTCTTTTATGTAAAAACAAAATTACCTGAAGAAATTCCATATCCCACGACGAATAATCTCGAGACAGGCAACAATAGCTGTCAATGTTTCTCTATGCAAAGACAAATCTAGATTCAACACGGTTTGCAGCCAGGCAAATCTCAGCAACACATTCAAAACCTGCATTTATGTTATCAACTTTGTTAGCAATTGATAGTTACTCTGCCAATTAAAGATGTTCATGCGGATCGAAATTTTTAAATTTTTTTAAAAAAAGATTGAATTTGATTTGATTTATAAGTTTAAATTATTATTTAAAATATTAAAATATTAAAAAAATTATTTTTATAATTAAATTTAAATAAAAATATTTTTATTAATAAAAAAAGTTATTCAAATTGAAAAATTTTGAATAAAAAAAATAATACTTGGACTTATCTCATTTCGAGCCGAATCAAGTACGTTGCTCGATTCTTGAATAAGTTTATCATCAAGTCCACGGACAAAGATAGAAGAACCATTTTTTTTTTAGCAAGGTCTAATAGATTGTTAGACCTTTGAACAAATCTACTGTCAAATTTAAAGATAGAGATTAGAAGTGTCCATAAGTAGGGTCACAATCTAAAAAAATTTTAAATTTTTTATCCAATGCCCTTTTTGGCCCGACCAGCCCATATTACACATATTTATCATTGTTAATTAATAAAAAATTAAAAATATTTTTATATTAATATTTATATATTTATAATTAAATTTAAATAATTTTTTTAATTATTAAATATCAATTCATGTTAGACTAACCTATCTTAATAAAATATCTAACCCAAATCTAATCCGAATAAGCTAAGTCGGAAGAGTAGTCTGACTCGTAGATAAATCTAACGAAGATAAAAGATTTTTTTTTTTTTTCATTTTACCATTGCTCCGAAGTATACACTTTTGTAGGGGATTAGAAGTTTGTCTCTCAACCATCGGTTCTTGGACTGCCATTGTAGAAGCCCCCAATCGACAACAAGGTCCCAATAAGTTCCATAGATAGCTGCCATGGCTGAAAATGTCCAAGCTAATGCTTTCCAACCGGTTCCCTTGTCAAGTCCATAAGCAGTTCTTGTACAGACAGCAACAATTGTCAGAAAATACTTCAATCCGTTAAATCCTTGCATTGGATCTTTCTCATCATGGAACCTTCTAACACACTGACACGGTTGAATAAAGAAATGTAGAAGTTTTGATTCTCCCATGGCGGCGATGGCTGATAGGAAAGCTTAACATAAGTGAAAAAAAAAAAAAAAAGTACCTGAAGGAGATGAGACCAGTAGGGAATTACAGCAACGATGAAATAAAAAGTGTTGAATATGTCATTTGTTTTGCAAGTGTTTTGTCTGAGTTTGAAGTCCCCCCAACCGTAATGACATACGTAATACTCCAGACTTCTGAATGCTTGTACCTAACATTCAACATATGACCCTTTTTTCTTTCATTATTCCTTTTTATACACGGAGAAGGAAATTAAAGCATGATTAATGGGTGACAAGGATGAAGCGTTACATGTCATACCAATGCCACGTCAATATTTAAAAAATTATTTGATTTAACATTTGGTGATTTAGCATTAGTTAATCATGGTACATAAATATTTTATAAACATTTGGTAACTTAATTTTAATTAATTATATTACATTAATATTTTATGCAATGGTATTAAACTATTAAGGTTATTTATTGATAGAATGCAAGTTTAGGTTAGACTTGTCCAAAGATCGAGCCACCGATATCTCGAATAAATTTTTTATAAATTCGAGTCAATCCGATTTTAATTATTATTTAATAATAAAAAATATTTTAATTTAAATTTAATTAAAAAATTATATAGATATTAATATGAAATTAATATTTTAGTAGTATAATGAATAATAAAACTTCCATTTAAGTTGTTTTTAAAATTTTCAACCATGATTGAACCCAACCAATGAACAGATTTAGTTCAAGTAATTGATTGTGAATATTTTCCTTAAGTATAAAATATATATATATATATATTTGAAGATTAATTTATATATTAACCCAAAAGGAAATTAAGCATGATCTATTGGTGATAAAGGATCATTCCCTAACCTGACTGGTAAACTGATCTGCCAAGAAAAAATCTTGAAATTTGACCTGCAACAATATTGTTAATTCACGGATAAATAGACCATCTTTGTTGAAAATCAATTGAAAGGTTTCAAATATTTTGATTCAGCTTCAACAAACATTTCGTTGGATTTTTTTTTTACCTTGTAGAGAGGAGCAAATACACAGTGAAACAGAGTTCTGAGCAAAAAGAAGCGACTTGAGCGATAAAGGATGTTGAATGGACACAGTGAGACAATCATCACGAGCTGGTAGAGATATCAAATGGGAAAACAAATCAAAAACTTTGCTTTCTAGAGTTGGATTTGCAACTATTCATTTGTAAGCGTTGGGGACACAGGTATATGTTCAATATGTTTATTTTCTTTTTATTTTTTCATATGTTTGAAGAGTCGTTAGAAGATAAATATCTCATATTTACGTCGGACATAAATACTTCAAAAAAAGTAAAGAATCAAAATAACATAGATTTATGATTATGAAGTCCGAGAAGTTTTTACCATAAGCAAGCTTACGGGGAGTAGTTCAGTCAATGCTTTATAATCTCCAGTTTTAGGGTCCATTTCCATGTCCAGGCTCGAGACCACGCTAGTCAGTGCTAGCGTGGCAAGAACAAAACTCAAGAGAAAAACTTCACGAAATCCCAGCTCTGTGCCTTGCTTGAATCCAAATATGAATGAATAATTAACTCTGTATTTCCTCCAAAAGTATATATTCCCAGCATGCATAAGCATATGAAGAACGATGAAACCAAACAAACTGCAATCAAATAGTTAATATTTATAAGCATATGTAGAACGATGCTAATACGGTAACTACCAGTTATCATCAATGATGACTATCAACGGTAGAGAGAATCGAAATCGTAAAATTACCTATATAGTGGAAACACGCTTTCCATGTACTGAATTCTTCCTTCCTTATTGAGGATATCGCGAGCATGTATAATAAACACCAGCGCCATTATCAGTGCTGCTGTGCAGCCAACAAAGAAACCTGAAAGATTTTTTTCCAATAAATATGTTGTTTTTAAGGATCGAAATTGTTGGCATCTAGTCATTAATTCCAAGTGGAAAAAAGCTTTAATAAAATTACCTGTGCAAAATGATATCCTGTGCCTTTCTTTCTTTGATTTTGGTCTCAACTTGTTCATGCCTTTACTTCGGTTTGAATTTGAGAAATGTTTGATGAACGTGGCTTCAACTCTCTCCATTAGTTTCGTTACCTGAAATAACCAAGGGTTGAGGGAAAGTTCCCCCCCCCCCCCCAATATTAACTGAAAAAAGACCCTAGTCGAATGCAGACCTATCTCCAATACTTATCCTCAAATCCGAGTGACACAAAAGATGACATCTCAATAAAAATTTTGAATCATTAATTGTCGTAACCTATACTTTGATTAGGGAGTGCTTCTAGCACAGTTATGTTCATTTTTTTATATATTTTCATATATTTTGAAGACTCTTGGAAAATTATATCTCCGTACTATATTTGAATATGCGTCAAACACTAGTGTCAGACACAAATATTTTAAGAAAAATAAAAAAATTGAAATAATATAGGTCAAAACCACCAGCCATTTGATTGACAAGCCACTTACCTCGTCAGAGTTCCCTAGATAAGAATCATCCACCAGTCTCGTATAATACTTTGAAGCTTTTCTTGAAGTGATCTTAGAGACCCCATGAAAACAGAACAAATCAGTACTGATACCCTCATAGAGTTTGACATCAAATTTTGTTTGATCTTAAAAAGGCTTATTACCTTGTCATATTTCTTCATGATTTTAGAGAATGCTAACACATTCAAGAAGCTGCTTTTAGAACACAAGCATTCAAGATTAATCAAAATATACAATGTTTAAATGAATGAAAAGCTAACCTCATATTAATGGGTTTTTAGCCATATTTGTTATTACCTGTAGTTCTTGAGAAGTCGAAGCTTGTAATAAAATTCAATAAAAGCTTTTTTCAGTTGGTTTTCGATTTTTTTAAGGTTGTCCCTGGTGAAATTCATCTGTGCCTGCTTAGTGTTGTTGCTAACACAGCTCACTTTAGCAGCAGCTGGGAAAGGAGCTTGAATGGATTGATTCAACTTCACATGATTCAACACATCTTGTGGAGCAAGTTTAATGAAGGAAGCCACTTTCTTGGGGTTCTCTTCTTCAATCTCTTGGCAGCCATTGTTGGATTGCAATGGACTCATGGGAACCTTTTCTGCAAATGAAGCAATGGAGATATAAGATCTCTCAACTTTTCAAGCTGATAATGTGAGACATGGGAATATGTTCGGGCATGTTCAATTTTTTTTTTCAAGATTTTATATATCTGGATATGAATCGAACACAGATATAGGATACGGATATTTTAAGAAAAATATTAGTAAGAGCAAGATAAAAGAAGAGTACTTACTGTCACTAGAATGATCAGAAAGATCAAATTTCAGGTCAACTTTCTCAGCTTTAATCCGGAAAGCAATTAAACCATTCATTTGATTTGAAAGTATCTCAGCTTCCGCCATTACTTCCTTCACCTTAGACCTGTAAAACTTGTCAACTTTATTCAACTCATTATCAAGCTTCGCAAAAAACTCCTGTTCATATTCATCTCCATCTTCAGCAACCATAAGGAACGTAGTTTCATACTCTCCAGATCCATTCCCTGGCACAGAATTGACAAGAATCGCTTGGTTTTCGACATCTTGATCATCATGGAAAGAATTAGTTGTTGCAACACGAATATTTTGTCTCTGATTCAAACCGCTAAAGCTTCGATAAAGCGTTAAAGCTCGTTGAAGCCGAGTTGGTGAATCTGGTTGCTTGTTCTTGTGTTTCAAATGATGGATTTCTTTCAAAAATGTCTTTAATGAAGTATAATCCATGTAAGCTTCCTGCCATTCAGGCACCATTTGAGAAGCAAATTCCTTCCCAAACTTCATTTTTGTGGTAATAAGGGATTGTACTTACCTAATTTTAATCTACAAGTTTCGGGACGAAAAGACATGCAAAATTTGAAGAAGAGAACTTGGAAGAATCAAAGGGATTAGCGGCAATGTTTTATAGCATAAGACGAACAATTGAGTACAAGAATTTACGAGAATGAGAACAGGGAATTTTCCATGATCTTTCAATTTGAATTGTACTTTTTGCTTTTGCATATATTATAGTGTATATGTGTGTCTAATAAGCAACATTGGAAAAATCGGATTAATAGGTAATATTGATTCAATTGAGAATGGGAATAAAAAAATCGATGCTTTAGTTAATCTTTAAAAACTGATTCAATTGGTAAAAACCAATTTTAAGTTAATTTTTTATTTTTTTATTAAATTTTTTAAATACTCAAATTTGAACATTTAGCTTTTTAGTTATATATTAAAGATCTCAACTTTTAAATCGAATATATATGTTTATTAATTATTTTAATATCAAAATCATATACTTAATATTTAATTTAATCGATTAAATCAATTAAACCGATAAAAAAAAGATATCAGTGATTTAACTTTGGATCATACACTTAATATTTAATTTAACTTGTGCTGTTTGTCTAGTTTCCCACCTCTTTCTTTCTATCTACTTGCTTTAGTGGATTAGTTATCTATGAGAAGAACAATTAAGAACAGGAATTCAGGAGAATAAGAACAAGGAATTCCATGATCTTTCAATTTGAATTATACTTTGCTTTGTCTAAATCATGGTACATAAAAATATGACTATATATCTAATACATGTGTAACTATTACAAGTATCGAAAAAATTGGATCAACCAATCAAATCAATTCAATTGAGAATTGGAGGCTTACGTGATTTAATATATATTGAAAAAATAGTTTAGTTAACCGACAAAAATCGATTTAATTTTATGTCAATTTTATTAATTTTTTTAAGCTGTGAATTTTAAATATTTAATTTTTTAATTATATATTAAAAATTATAATATTAATTTAATTATTTAATTTAATTAATTAAATCAATTGAACTGATAATAAAAAATTTTATTAATTTAACTTGGAGCTAATTTTTTTAATCATTGATTTTAAGTGTCACTGGTACTTTCTGACTAACTTCCCATCTCTTTATTCTTTCTGAGTGCTTCAGTGGATTAGTTATTTATATTCATTTTGCTTTTTGTTACTTTTTCTCTCTAGCTTTCTTTTGAAATTTTCATAAAGCTAAAGTGGGTGTAAACCAAAAGATCCTTTAATGGAGATTTATTAGAATTTTATATTGCATGCTTAAAATAAACTTAAAAAAAAAACATGCTTAACTATCTCAATCAAATTCATAAACCCTGTCGTGTAATATTTTATATTCATTCACCATTTTTGAACTTAAAATTTTAAATTCCCAGCATTCTTAAAAGTATTTTAAATTTATCAATTTTGTCAATTATCCTTAAAATATTTGAAAGAAATATAATGTTCATATGTAAAACAAAATGGGCTTGTTAGAATTTTGAGTCATGTAAAATTAACTTAACATATCGTGTTGAACTTTTGGGATGGTGAATATAAAAATTTAAATTTTAAATATTTTTAGAAGATCGTAAATTCAAAAATCATATTATAAAGACCACATATTAAAATAAAATATCATACAAAGATCACATTTTATTATTGTATTTTATTTTAGTTGCTTTATTCACATATAAATCCAATATTTAGTAAATAGCAGCATTTAACCCTTTTTTTTCTTTAATGAAAAGAAAAAAAAAAGATCTAAATAATTAAAGTAAGCTTATTATAGATTGTCAAAAACAATATGTAGAATTTTAGCTTATGATATTATTTTATTTGATATTATTTATATTATGAAATGTTGCTAACTTTGCTTAGAAAATAAGAAAAGTTATTATGAGCCCACCCAATTCTTTTTTTTTACTCCATTTTCTGTTTCCTGTTTTTTTATTACTGTTTTATCTTTAAACAAAAGTCTCAAAGAAAAACATGGTATTTATTGTTAATTTTTTATTTTTACCTTTTTTTTCCTTTTATTTTATTTATCCCTTTGTTTCTTTGTGACCCTTCCTCACATTATAATTAATGATGTATTTGGATCCAGCTTGATTATGATTACAGAGAGAATGCCAACTAATTAATAAGTTAGAACATTGGCCAAAAATATATATATACATTAATATTTTATAATCTTATTTTAATCAAGAAATTAATTAATAAAATTAAATGGAATAAAGTTGGTAAAACTTCGTCAATCTTCTCTTTTTCCTCGAATTTTCCTAACATGCCAATGTCGTTATGGGTATAAAAAACGATTTTATTATTTTTAATAAATAAATAAATAAAAGCTAATGCATGCTTGGGAATTACTCGTTTGATATCGGAATTTATATATCATAAAGTAAGAATTTCATGTGTCATGTTCGACTCACTTTTTTCCATTATTTATTATTATTTGCAAAATTTGTGTCCACCTCCACGTTTGATTTAATGATTATTTTGGTTCCTTGCTCTTTGGAGTTTTCAAATGAGAGTATTAAAAATCAAACATGTTTATGGGTCACCAATGATTTTAGGAATTCCTTTTGTACATTCAACCTTGTCAATCGTATTTTTAGGATTGATACGTCAGCCCTTTTCACTTGAATTCCTACAATTATTTTGATACCCAAGTGCCAGTTGGTTTCAACTTAATTAGGATGTAAAAGTACTCATTTTTATTTATTTAATTTACTTTTGTTTTATAATACTTATACAAAGAACGCCCAAAAGAACGGTGGTAGCTATTAATTATTGGAATGTCGAATCCGAGACTTAATATAAATAATTTACGTAATTATTTTTTAAAAAATAATAATTAATTAATTTAAAATTTAAATTTTAATATTCGTAATTTTTTGTTCTTGATTTTAATATATATATATATATATATATATATATCCCGCGAGTAAAGGTGTGATTGATAGATTTTTCTTTTTGTGTTTTCATACCTTAGGTTACACATCTTCGGATCATTGTTTTGGAGTTAAAGAGGGAAATATGCTTTAACTTCAAAGTAATCCTAATTTATATTGAAAATATACTCATCTCACCAGTTGCTTGCCTAGAATCACAAGCCACTGTACAGAGTTATAAAAAAAGAATTCTCTCATCCCGGTCGGCAAGCTCGATCCGCTCAAGTCAATCCTTGGATATGATTTATTAATTTCAATTGGTTTGATTGGCTTAGATTAATATTTAATAATTTAAAAATATTTTATTAATATAAAATATTTTTATTAATTATAAATAGTTAATATCAATAATCAGATAGGTCGAGTCGAATTTAAATTTGGACTAAAAATTTAAAATTTTTTTAAAATGTAATCTAACCCGACCCGTAAAAACCTCTACTTTCGTCTAAAGGATTTTATCGGTTTTTATTAACCTCTATTTGATTGTCTGATTTAAGAAATAAATGAAAATTTAAAGGTTAGAAATTCTAAACATGATAAACAAACATTTTTTTTAATGGTCCAAACTTAAACTTTTGTAGTGTACAATTAAAGGTTATATTAATAATATAATTTATTGGAAGTTTGAGATATTTTATTGGAATGAAATTCAATATTCTATTTGATTTGTTAATATAATTAAAATTTATATTAATAATATACTGGTGTGCAGTTGAACACTTCGTTACGAGTTATCATTTTTTAAAATTGTTGAATAATATAATTTTTAATTAATGTATAACATAAAAAAATTAAGAAAATTAATTAAGTAAATATAAAGCTAGTAACTGTTATACAATAACTCATAATACCATTTAACATTCTTTTTATCATTTAACAGCATTATTTTTTATTCAATATCATTTAAAAAAAATCACTTACATCAATTTATCTCATATTATTATTTAATATTTAATTTTTATTAATCATTTATCAATACAATATTTTATTAATTCAATAACATAAAAACCAAAAATTAATATCCATCAGACTCCAATTTTATGTAACCAGTCTACAACTTAATGTTATAATTTAAAAAATTATACCTATATTATTATTTATCTTTTTTATTTTATCCACCAAATTACTATTCGTAAACTTTTTTAATTAAATGTTCTATTATAAATATTAAGTCACAATCATGTGAACTTAAAATAACTTTATACGAGTTAGTTTTTTCAACAACACTTCAACGAAGTATTGGAAAGTCCGAATTTCTTTGCACGGCTTGTTGCCATTAATTATTTCTCCACGGCCCTTTCTCTTCTATTCTTCAACGCCAAATTTAATCAATTTTGTTTGTAACTTGGTTTTTGCCATATGGGTTACTAAGTTCAAAATTTTAGATTCCAGTAAGATTTTATTAAGATTCTCAAATAGCTTTCTTTGATAGTCAATATATGAAAATATTAGACACAATTACATAAAATATGATACGAAAAAATTGATAAAAATGATAAGAATACATAAATATATTAAAATTTATATAATATAAATTATTAACATGTTAAAATTTATAAAGACATAAATTACCTTAAAAATAATTATAATACGCTCAAAATATACAAACATAACATAGATATACCAATTATTAAGATTTGTTATTTTATTTTTAAAATATATATTTATATAATCTTGTTGTTATATGCATGGGAAATGTTTAAGACTTTTTTCACTAGTAAAAAACTTGATAATTTTTTTTGTTATACTACAATATCATATCGAGTTGTCTTAACTATTTATGACATACCTCAAAAAAAATATATCAAATATATATATATATATAGTCTTTTAATTGACACCTCAAAAATATATGTCAAGGTCCGTCACTGACTTGGATTATATCTTTTTTATTACTTGTTTGTTTTAGTTTTATCTATGGCTATAAACCAACCAAAATTTTCAATCTAGGATTTTAGGTTAAAACCATTACAATAAGTATGAATTTAAATTTTTTTAGTACGAAAAATATTTTAATTTTAAAACATAAAAAAATTATAAATATTAATATTCAAATATCGTATTTACTAGTTATTGTCTCTTAAAGAATACCTTATGAATTAACTAACTCGAGTCTGGGTTTCAACTACAAGTTTACTCTGTAAGCATGAAAAATATTGCTCAAGTGTTCGAATAATAAAAATACAAGTCTCAGGCGAGTGGAGAAATATTATTATTATTATTATTATTATTATTATTGAAGTATTATTATTTAAAATATTTTAATGTTATTATTTAAAAAATGATTTTTTCAAAAAATATCAAATATCGTAAAATATTTTTCGTTAAGCATCTAAATGTTAAAAACTTTAACTTTTTCAAAAAAAAAAATCATTAAATATATGAAGAAATATTTTCGAAGTTAATTCCTACAAAAAACACACAGCCACAATTTGTTCGTCCAAACTCTCCTCCGTCCAAAAATACTAATGAATCAAATCAGATTAGACCAAGACTTAATTTTTTTTTTTTTTTTTCATTTCCTTAGACAAATTTGGTTTGGATCAATCTACAAGCTTGCTGCTTAAAAAATATATATATATTTAAATTAAAAAAATATTTTGTTAAATGAACATGATCCATAAATTTGGTATGAATTGGCCCACAAACTAGCTGTTTAAAAAAATATATAAATTTAAATAAAAATATTTAGTTAAATGAAAAATAACTCAAGTTGAACTGAATGGAATAAAAAAATATATTATATTTGGGCCGGACTTGTCTGACGGGCGGGTTGAACAGGTTGAGTCATAGTCATCTATAGGCCCGAACCTGATCCATTTCACAGTTCATTTTACTGCTGTCTTACTTTTCCCCTCTGTCTTCCGACACTGAACCGAAACAAAAGCCAGTCTCAAAACTCCTTAAGAGTATAACTGAGAAGTAACAATGTCAGCTTTGAGATTTAGCTCTCGTTTGAGCCCAATGCTGTCAAACAGAAGAATCCTGACTCATACTAATTTATTATTCCCCATCTGTTCTTCTTTCTCCTCGTCATCGCTCAAAATAATCTCCAGAAATCTTTGTTGCTCCTCCAATTCTGTTCTTCATAAGGGAGGCACCCCACGTTCCCTCTCAAACAGTGCTCCACTTTCAGGTATTATTATTATTATTATTATCATCATCATCATCTGCCTTTTGGATGTGAAATTGAAATAGAAGGACTAACTTTTGTAATACAATACCAGGGTTAGAGGATGAGTTGGTGGGTTATATATTTGGGAAGAAGAAAGCAACAGAAGTGGCTCATTTGTAGGTACTTAATTACCCATTATTTTTCTTTTGTTTCTTTATTTTCTGATTTGTTTGATTGTTTTTCTGCAATGTTTAAAACTGTACTCTTGTCTGGCTACTATGTTTGGTTTGCTTACTCAAAGATGGCATGAGTGTATCAAATTTCACATTTTTAGAAATTTATAATCTGTGATTAGTCCAAACTGTCCGACCCTTTAGTGTGTCCTAGAATTGTGTTATTCTAAATTCATTGTGTTTGGTATCAATGTTGATGGTTTACATGCTGGGAAGATGTGTAAACTGAAGCATTTTCTTGATGTTAATTGAAAGATGTTTAATAAGATGGGTAGTAACAAAGGGTATAACTGAGTTTCGTGGTACAATATCAGAAAGTTGAGTGGAAACTCATTATCTGTGGGCTAATTATGAAATAATATGAAACTGAAAGTGTGTGCTGCACAGGAGAATAGTGATCTTTAGATTGATAAGGTTCTGTTTGTGTGAAAATCATTATGAGCCTATGTCGGTATTAAGTTTGCGTTTGGTTTTGATTTTTCTGGGAAAAGAAAGTAAATTTGGAATAGTATATATTGGTTGTGGATGAACATTCATATAAACGAGGGGAATCAGTGACAAGGAATAAGGTTGAGCCAGTTGTATTATTCAAACCAACTATTATTATTGCCGGAATAATAAATGTTAAACTTGAAGCATAAAAGCAAAATTTTTTATGGAATTAGATATGCTATAGAAGTCTATATTCTTGTTCGTGAACATTTGCTTTTGTAGGGGAAAAAAAAAAGGTTCCTTCATGGAATTTGATTGCCTATATTTGCACTGACATCGAACTAGATGAACCAATATGACTTAGACCTGAGGAGCCTGTTCTGATACAATCCTTGTTGTACTATATCTTTAGCAATTTGTTTGTACTATGTATGCTGATTTACTTATATATCAAATTGGAGTCTATGAAACCTTTCATGATAAATTTCCTTATTACCTCTTAGCAACAGCAGTCAACTTTAAATACCTATTTCTTTTAAATAATGTTATGTCTATACTGACCAGGGTTTGGAGGCATGTCCTACATAAAGGGGATACAGTCATAGATGCCACATGTGGGAATGGTCATGATACCGTAGCAATGCTCAAAATGGTTGCTGATGAGTCTGGTCGTGGTCGTGTTTATGGAATGGACATTCAGACAGAGGCTATAAAGAATACTTCCACCTTACTGGATGAGACTGTCACTCAGAAGGAGGTGCTTCTTGTCTTTTGTCTCCTTTATCATAAAAGGTTCAAGGAAATAGTTACACTTTAATTTGTGTGAGGACAATCTATCCTGATTTTACATTAAATTTCAAATTTTAACCTTGAGATTCAGATCCCTGGTTTAATGGTGTTCAAGTTTATCTTCTTTTCTATGTGTTTGAATCAACATACTGCTTAACATTCTGTTGCCTCAGAGGCTCATTTACTATATTACTTGGACTCGGATGTGACTGTCGGATATGGATGTGTTCAATTTTTTCAAGATTTCCATGTATTTGGGGGTCCTTGGAGGATCATATCCCCATACCCATATTTGAATATGTATCGGACACCAGTGTCAGACACAAGCACTTCAAGCAAAATGAAAAGTCAGAGCAACATAACTCCTTTATATGTCATTACAGGCTATTATTCAGCAATTCATGGTCATTTGACTTGCTGTATCTTGTCATTCTAAATTTACCATTCGTTTAACGTTATCGGTCGTGTGCATAGAACATTTGATTCATTTACAGTGTTGTAATGTTACCTGTGTTTCATGTAATTCCTAATAAGTTTCTGATTTATGCAGAAACAACTAGTCAAGCTCTTCCCTATTTGCCATAGTAGAATGGATGAAGTGCTTCCAGAAAATACTGCTGTTAGGTACACAATAATGCTCTAGTTTCTCGGTTTTTCGTCTTTATCATGTGATTATAAAAATATGGATGTCTTGGATGTCGAGGTCTATGTTACTCAGGCTCGGTGTGAGCATCTAATATGGTTTTGTGTCCGATATTGGTATATTCAATTATTTCTATGTTTTTCCATGTATCTGGATGGCCTGTTGAGGGTCATATCTTCATACTCATGTCCGAATATGTGTCAAAATAGGTATCAGACACGGATGCTAAAAGAAAAATGAAGAGTCGGAGCGACATAGGTCGACGTCACTGAACATTTTATTGCATTTTTTTTTTTGTTTTTTGCATATAGATAAACTACACATGTTCTTCCTCTTTAACTTTCAAAAGGGAGAAGAAACAGATGAACAAAACAAACAGAACTTGCACGTTGAGTTTTGTTTGTGAAGCAGCTTTTGGTAGTTTATTTCTCTCTAATCCCTTGGCCTTGGCTTTTGATCCAAGAACGAAGATTCACTTTGTTTCTCTTGCTAATCTGTATTATTTTCCTTGCGAAGTTAATTCTGCCATTTCCCCCATAAGTAGAAGAATTGATTTATTTTAAAGATATAACATATATAATTACAATGAAACAACATCTCATAACCTTAATTTCATGCAATAAAAGATCGAGTGCTTATTTCTTTTTGACCGAAGTTTAAGAGCTTATTTCGATATTATTCCTTCTATCAATGAGAATATTCAAAAATGTATTTGGCAAATTATTATTGTTGCCTGGCTACTAACAAACTATGTTGCTTCGACTCTTCATTTTTCTTGAAATACCGGTGTTTGACACCGGTGTCTAATGCATATTAGAACATGGTACAGAGATATGATCCTCCAAGAACCTTCCAAATACATGAAAATCTTGAAAAAAAAATTGAACATACCCGTGTATGACACTTACACCTGTGTCTGAGTAATATAGGTTACAAAAGTGCTTAAATGTGGAAAATGGCAAGTTGTATATTATTCACTTGATTTGAGTGGAATTATGAAATAAACAGATGCTTGAATTTTACATGGCTGTGATTCAGCTATTATATTCATTACTATATGTATGATTAGCTGCTTCATCAAATTTTAAATGAAACCATTGTTAATACATACTACACACATATTTGCATTGGGATTGCATTAATTCCTTGTTTGCTTTTAGACTTGTTGCATTCAACCTGGGCTACCTTCCTGGAGGTGACAAAGGTATTATTACGATATCGAAAACAACGCTGTTGGCCTTGGAAGCTGCCAAGAAAATGCTGATGTCAGGAGGGCTTATTAGCCTAGTGGTTTATGTAGGACATCCAGGTGGAAGGTAAATTTTGCCTAGTAGAATCTTTTTATTTGTCATGGTAGTGAATTCACTGATGTTATTTGCCTTAGCTAGAACTCAGAGGCTTAGTGTTTGGTGAACCAAGAAGTTTGCAAGGGACAACCCTTGCTTAATCCGGTAGTTTTTAGTTGTTACCCTTGTTTTTGGGATTCGAATCTAAATTACTTAGACCTGGGTGTGAGTGCCTAACACGGGTATGTTTAAATTTTTTTCTATGTTTTTCCATGTATTTGGAAGGACTTAGAAGGGTCATATGTGCATACTTATGTCTCTCTATGCATTGGACATGGATGTTGAACATGGGTGCTTTAAGAAAAATGAAGAGTTGGAGCAATATAGATTCGAATGACACCTCTCCCCTTGGACCTCCTCATGTATACCAAAAACAAGAAGTTCGTTTTTGACTGCTGTTTTCGGTTAAGTCATCTTGTTGTTTACTTGTAGAAAGCAGCATTAGAATTTCTTAATATAATTTTCACAAGTTTTTCATATGTGATTGAATTAGCTAATAACCTACACCTATTTTACCGGAACTCGGGTAAGTATCAAATATGAGTATATATCTGATATAGTGATGCTCAATTTTTTTTTTTAAGTTTTTCCGCATATTTATATTATCATACTTTATACCCATGTTTGAATATTTGTCTGACATGAATACTTTAAGGAAAATATGAATAGTCCGTGTGACATAGACCTACACATTGATTACTAATATTAGCCGTCTAACTAACTTGATTGAAAATACATGGCATTGCTGATGTTAGACTTAATTTTTATCAGGGAAGAATTGGAAACAGTTGAAGCCTTTGGTTCCGGATTATCTGTTGATGGTTGGATATGCTGCAAGTTCCAGATGTTGAACCGACCATTAGGTCCAGTACTTGTTTTCATATTTAAGAGATGAAACAGCTAAGGATTTTCCAAAATGAAAAAGCATTATTTGAACTTTCAGGATACTATAAATTCGTGGAAAATTTGTCTACTTGGTATAAAATTCATTTATGAATTTACAGGTTCCTATAAACAAGCTTGAGAATAAATGCTGCGACTCCTCTTATCCAGTGCCAAGATCTACTTTATAGCTTTTAGATTGAGGCATGGTTTGTGTTTTTTCAATCGAAAAACAAATCGAAAGTCAAACTACTATCTTACTTATTTTTTTGTTATTGATTCCATTGATTGAACTAAAAGGTACAAATCAAAACAATTTAAGTTAAACAAAAAATAAATGCTAAATAAGTAATAAATGGTATAATTTTTAAAAATTGAGAGCTCGCCAATTTTTTTACTATCCAGCAAGTTTCCAATTTTAATAAACATACCGGACGGAATGAAAAAAAGAATCCAACAATTCTTGATTAAATCAATCTGAACGGCCAATCTGGTCCAAGTGCTTTCAAGCCTTCACCTCAAGTTTCTCTATTCAACCTTTTTAATGGAGATAATGACGCCAATAAGAGCGGGACGCTTTTTTTTTGGATAATTGGAACGCCTGATTTTAGGTAAAGCAAGCATAATAAAATAACCCGAGTATCAATGGCAAAGAAACTTAAGCAGTTGCTTATTTATTTAACTTTAATCACTGAGTCTTTTGCTGCCAAAAAAGTGATCGCAGGAATCACAGTCCTTGGTTCATAAAAACATCATTGATGCACTTTAGAATTCAACATTTCTGTTTTCAAACACAGTTGTGGATATTGGAACTCGAAAATGATGAATGATACCCTTTTCGTCGTAATCTGTGAACTGAAACTGGCCGATCACAAGCCGTATTTCTTCTGAAATTTTTGACAGGGTAGCATTAAGATTTAGGATCTGAAGTTTCAACAGGCGTGTCAGATTGCGCACCCCATTCAGTCCAAGAACCGTCATACACAGCAACATCGGACTTCCCAAGTCGATGGAGGCCCTGAAAAAGCACCAGCATGAGAACTATTTTAGAATACTAATCCATCTATAAATATTAAACCTAAAGGTAAAAATCATAGAACAATAATACAATAGTTAAGCAAAGTACCAATGCCAGAACACAAGCTGTTACACCTGTGCCACAAGAAGTCACAACGGGGCGTTCCAGTGATATGCCTGCAGAAGAATACGTTATTAGGCGATGTAAGTTTGCATGGACGATATGAAAATGTTGAGATCAACCATAAACTGTTATATAAATAAACAAGGAACATAAACTAGTTTATAAGAAGAAAGTAAAGAGTCAGGCAATAACAAAGCAAGATGATTCATCCAGAAACAAAATAAAGGCACATTCACTGAATTGAATGTGTCAACAAAGGCCTCGTTTTCTAATTTTTCCATCAGAAATCAGATAAGGTAAAGGGTCAAGTTTTGCGGTTTTATATTGCTCAATCAAGGAAACTCACAGCCTCTTGCCAACTCAGTAACTTTTCAGTCATATGTTGAAGCAAAACTCAATAGATATTTGCCATTATTATGAATGAGTAATTGGCGTCCCTAATAATCAAGTTTCCAATTTTAATTATCGGATTGTTGAACCCTTAATCCCGTAACCTAGTGTGCACATAATATAGGGAATATGAAGATTTGATAAGGATGTTGATAGGTGGAGTAGCATGGACTCACATATGAAAAGCGAATACTGGATGCCTGCTGAATTTGGAAAGAATAAAAAGAGAAGGGAGAAAGGACCAATGACAAAGAGGAAATAAATAGTACTCACCCTCTCCATTAAATCGTTTCTTAAGCTCATCCGCAGATAAAAGTGTCTGTGAAGCGTCCAACACCTGTAAACAAATGGTAAACTGATGAAATCAATAATCTATTGAGGAAAAAAAATCCAGAAAAATTTCATTTCAAACATAGGATAAGCGAGTAAAAGGCAAAGAAAGAGCAACCCAAATTGGGCAATTTCTCCATTTTTTCTGAACGCTAGCATGTTGCCATTTCCTATTTCACCGGGAAAAAAAAGTTCAAGAGAACCTTAGAGTGTTTAACAACATATCAATAGGAGCTACATCTTCTTGAATTCTTCAATCCATGAATCTTTTATCTCATATCTAATGGTGTAAATAATGACCAGTCATAGGTCATACTCCAATCGTATTATGTAAATCTGCCACTCAACGACCTCATTCTATGCGCATCACAATTTTGAATTACCAATCAATAATTTCATGCAGCACACACAGAAAGTGGTATCGCACTCCTAATTTGAAAGTAAATGTTCCGGCACAACCTCTAGTTACCTTCTCTCTCTCAGACAAATTAAAACAGTTCCAGTTAGGACTTCAGAAACCTACATAAACTTCACCTCTTCATAGCATGCAAGTAAAAAATGAAAACCTCTCTCTTACCTGGGCAAATGGAATACACTTGCTGCCAGGTACATGGCCACTTCTAATTCCTTTACGAGGTTCCGGTGCAGCACCATCAAATCTGTATCAAACCCGAACAGGAAAAAACCAAATTAAAGGAGAAGAAGGATTTCATATGCAAGGAGGTTCAGTGCAATATTACCCAAGTTATATGCACTTAAATTTTGAGGCTCTTTCCTTTCAAAATAAAAAGGTTAAAAGGCAAAATCTAGTTACAAAAATCGATGTATGTTTGTGTGTATGTGCATTTAAGCACTAAAATAAAAATAATAATAATAATGAACAAAGCAACCTGCTGAAACCTATTTTGCTCCAGTGCTTCATTTTTCTTTAAGTACCTATGTCCGACACAAGTGTCAAACACATATTTGGACCTAAGTATAAGAATATGACCCTTCAAGAACCCTCCAAATATATAGAAAAACTTGGAAAAAATTGAACAGACCAATGTTGGACACATTCCCATATCCAACACTCACACCCGAGTCTGAGTAACATAGGCTGAAACAATAGAATAAATACACTGCCAAGAATTAGCACTTAGGCCCACATAAAGACCGCTCTACTCAAAATTTGCTGCTATTTTTCATTCTCACCCTATTACTCAAGCAGCTAACTTTTCTAATTCATCGACCTAGTCTCTTACTTCCAAAGGCTTGTTCCACTAAATAGTGAAAATGTTTCCCTTGATACCAGCAGTCAGACACAAAACCCGGAGAAAACATCAAAAACTTTATTATTCCAAATCAACATGCACAATGTTGGGACATCCAAATCTACTTAGATTCAATACGGTGATGAGAGAAACAAGCCGAAAACGGAAATTTGATTGCAAAAAAGAAGCCAATAAAACAATCTAATGAATCCAATGCTAAGGGAAAGAAAAATGATTTGACACCTACAACAGCAAGTATTTACCATATTAAATTCATATAATCGTAAGAAGATTAAGTGATCATGGTCAAATGTAATCAACCAAGTACAACTCTGCAGTACCTGGGCTTGGAACGAGCATCTATATGTTGGTGAGTCTTTTCCTCAATGTTTCTTCTAACCTGGGAAAAAGTAAAAAAAGTGAAGAATGTATTATCTAACACAACCTCAGAATGTATTCATATGATAGGGATTATTTCCCACTGATGGACTGACATCACAGCCGTGCCCATAAAGAGCACCTATTTTGCTGATTTAAGTGCTGGACATGTTAAAAGTCCCAACATTACTTTTGTGTGCATTGTCTCATGTGTAGACTGCTAATCTTAACCATGTACGCTTTATAGCATCCACAATATGTCTGATGTGGATTTGTCAGCAAAAATGAAGAGTAGGGCAACATACAAGATCACCAAACAGACACATTACATATGTCACCTTTTACATCTACAGAAATAATTTTAGGTTGTTATACATCGCATTCCAAAGATTTTTTCGTCAGTATATTTCAAAATGACACAAAGCTATGAAGCCCCAGTACATATAAACAAGACACCAAACAGCTAATTGATTCAGATTAATGCATATAAAAGATTTACCATTTTATAAAACTGCAAGTTTTGAATCTAATAAGACATACAAACATGCTATTCCTCTATGCCTGCAGTTAAATCATAATTTCTACAATTATTTACTCCTAATATTCAGCCTGAAGCTTTTACCCAAGCCTTTTTTTTTTTTTTTTTTACTTTTCATAACAAAATAGTTTTTGATGTGATGTCCACAAACGTGAATAAACGTTCAGATGAGTGGATCATATCATAATAATCATCACAACAGTATTAGTACAAATATGATTTTGAAGGTGCATCCACTAAAATTCATCATTGCCAGGCATCATTTCAGGAGTCCAACAAAACGAAGATAGCAAAACCACAATTCTATATGAATTATATTGGATTAGCAATACCTGATCAAGTGTCCAGACAAGATGTGGCTGAAATTTTGTCTGAAATGTGACCGGTCCAGCCTGAAATGTGTATAATATTGTAAACAAGAGAAGATAAACTGTTGCATAATATAACTTAGATAATAATGTTCAACCCAGCAACTGAACTGCCAATTGCCACTGAATGACTTCCACAATATTTCCACACTTGCTTCTTTTCAGAAGGCATCTTACGACACAGGAAAATCCCCCCACCAATCCCAATCAATTATTTCGAGAATTGAAAGAAGGGAAATACAGAATCAGAGATCAGAAAAAACACTTAACAGTTTGTCCCTGATAGACTTTCTCTATAGCCTCACTGGCAGCACTGGCTTTCAAAATAGCATCACTAGAAGCACTAGACTCAACATCATATCCCGATGCACGCCACCTTGGAAGGCCTCCATCTAACACCCAGACTCTGTCATGCCCAAAGACTCGGAACATCCTTTCAATTATCAATGGAATAAAGTCTGTTAGATTTAGAATCAGAAAAATATCGATAAAACATTCCAGAAAAGGCTGAGAAGATATCATATTATCGAACATGCTACTCACCACCAGACTCGTGCTGCACTAAAAATTCCCTTTCCATCATAAACAACCAGCCCATCCTTATTCTGGATGCCAAGAGCAGACACAGCAGCCGCAAAAGCTTCCTCAGATGGCAGCATATGTGGCAACTGATATAAGTGAGAGTTTTTCAAATAGAGAAGTCAAATACGATAAGCAAAATAGTGCTTATGTAATTGAAAGGCTCACTGAAGTAGTATATCTCCAATTTTAATACATCATGTAATAAACTACCATGAAAATTTGATTGAATCGCATTATTGAGAATACTCAAGAAAGGCATATACAAAGCTATAAACTTGATTCTAGAATTGTCAAAGCTCCTTGATGGAGAACTGAGTTTTGGCCCTTTATTCATTAGCAGTATTTTTAATCGAGGTTATTATTGGTATTTTGAATTTGATTAAGGTTTTGGTTCTAGTAATAAATACCTATGTTACTTTAGTTGTAATTAGGTTTTTTGATATTGAATATTGGGTTACCGTGATATTGAGATTTTCCCTCAATAGATTCTGTCTGGCTTTCTCCCCAAGTTTTTCTGTTTCTTTCCCATTTCCTCTGTTTCCGAAATCCCCCCTAATTTTTCTTATCAATTTCTAATTTGTTGCTAAATTTCTGTAGTCTGTGTATTCTCCCTATTTGTCCTACATCACGCCTTTTACTTTTCTAAGAAAACTGCAATCTTACGGCATAGGTAATTTGCCTAATGCTGGCCAAATACTGAGAAAAAGAAATTTTATTCGAATCTTCCTCCAACAAACCACAAATTGACTATAGGAAAACATAATAACAGAAAGAAAGAAAACCTGCATTTCTACTACCTTTCTCAAAAGACAATATAGACTACCCAATTATAAGCAGTCAAAGGAAGAGAAGATAGTGGAGAGATATCAAGAGAAAAAGAAACAGTGAGGCAAGCATTGTTAAGCAGTGGAGCATTATTTTTCTCTAACTCAGTGGTCTAGCAACCAGGGGACCCAAGAGGTCAAAAAGAGAGACTAATCAATTAATAGAAGGCGTCACCTTCGTAGTTCGATCTGCTATGCCATCAACATCAAAGAAAAGAGCACCAGGAATGTGAGCAACCTGCCATGATGAAAGAAATCTAACAGAAATGAATTTGAAATTGAAAATATTTGAATTAGAAAAAAAAAGAAATTGAGGAATATGAGTAGCATATCGCCAGTTATACTAGATAAGAAATAGAGTTCAATATTCACAAGCATTTAACTGTCTTAGGAGTGTGACACCAAAATAGATTGCAGAAAAGACGATAATCAGAACCTGATACTCCTGAATTGGATTCCTCTGCTCATCGGGCATGTACCATGATGCATCCAGTACCTGGTAAATAATAAAAACATGATCAACGAATAAACAAAGAAAGCATAAAGTGTTTTTCAAATTTCATAATAGCTCTGAAGACATTGTATGCTAATAAACTATTCATAGGCTTTAAGCAAAAATCAAATTCACAATTTATCCCATTCTCAGAAACTGAATAATTATCAGATTATAAAAGTTTAGAAGTTGTTTTAGATTTTTGAATAATTATTGTGATTAGTGATTTGAGGTTGGGCTTGAAATTGGGCAGTTGTTTTATGTAACTTAGTTACAGTTTGATAGCTTATTCTTATAAGTTTAAAATACTGATTTACAGAAGGCTGTAACACTGAAACAGTGGTGAAAAGAGGGGGATAAACTCAAGGTTTAACGTCTAGATTTCCTTAGGAGTCACAAAATTGTAAGAGCCATACTATATAAAAACTAATTTGATAATAATTTCATAACCTTATAGAAATATCTAATTAACGGTTGATGGCTATGAACATGCTAGATTAGTTCCATGCAAAAACTTGAATACAAAAATCAATAAAATGGATGTATGCTATTCAAGTCCCAGAGAATAAAGCAGAGAGCAAGTATCAAAAACGGCAAATACATATTATGCCATCACGTCAATCATGGCTACCACACTTCTGAACTCAACAAGTAACAACTAACAAGCAAAATGTTCGAAACATCTTCATAAAAAACAATGCTGAAAAGGGTTACAGGTCGATATATAAAGCAAATACCTTCATATCAGGCTCCCTTAGATTAGCATGAAGCCAGTCAACAGAAATGACTGGATCTTTGGTGGAAAGAGATTTTGTCGAATAATTAGTTCTTGCCTCAATTGCAGAGGACACCATTAAACGAGAAAGCCGACAAGACGTCTTATATGCTGTATAGGAAGGATCAGCATTTACGCGAAACTGTCTCTTCTGCAAGTAATATAAAAATACAAAATAAGAACGGGACATGACCATTAAAACTACAACCAGATGAAAGGGGTAATTTGAAGTTAATGTCATCACCATAGCCAGAGGTTCTCAAGCACAGAGTGGTTAATATCGAAATACCAAACAGCAACTTGCCCATCTTAATGAATTATTCAGAGTAGCCAAGTTTCACTCATAAATGAAAAGAAAAGTAGGCATTATATCACTAGGTAGATACTTCTAACATACAGAATAGATAACAAACTTAATTTTCCGTAAATACATTCTATAAATAAAATACACACACACACACAAAAATTTACTAAAGAAAACATGAAATTCTCCATAATAACAGTCAAAATACTATATAGACTTTAGGTGAAGACATCAAGTTGAAAGGGAAAAAAAAAATAGAACTGAAAACCCATATCGAAAAAGTGATAAATTGAATCCATCACATCCGAGACAAAATGAAAAGGAAAGAATTTGAAATACCCAGAAAGCAAAACCAATTACTACAATTAGGAAACAACAAAGTGAGAAGAACCAAAACAATAATTATCAAAAAAAAAAAAAAAGAGAGAGATCGTTACTTACATTGAAAAGAGAAGAGAAAACCAAGGGTTTGTGAGGGAGAGAGGATGAGAATTGAATCAATCGGTGACTCAAGAGAGTTCTGGAGAAAAGTGACGATGCCATTTATACACAAAACATATAGAAAAAAAGGTGTTTGAGGCTGTTGAGAGAGTATTTTTTTGCAGCTTCAAAGTTTTTCTCGCTGCTGGAAGCAGTGATGGTGGAACCTTTTAACACGAATAGGACTTTCAATGGAGATATAGGTGGCAATAGACCTATCAATGGTATGGCCCAATATGGGTCGAGCGTTTTTCAAAGGTTTTATAAATTCAAGCCAAGTTAGAAATTAAACTTTTTTATTAAAATAATATATAAATTTTTATTGTTGATGTTAAATTTTTTAAAATTAATTATAAAAATAAATATTTTATATTTATTATAATAAATAAATAAATAAAATATTAAATAATTAATTATATATAAAAAATCTATAAATGTATTATCGATTTTTTTGAACTTGGGAGCCCATTTCCCTTCGTAATAAAAAAGGAAAATTCAAGTTTGAGCAAGAACCCAAGGTGGAAACAGTAGAAAGAGGACCGGACAAAGTGTTTTGAAAACGATCTAAGATGGTTAACAGGGGACTGCGCTTGGTCCAGAAGGGAAAGAAACGTTACGTGAGATGTTGACTTTTAGAGAAAGAGATTCCAAGTTTTCCGGTGCTAAAAGGAAGGCAGCAACAGAGTGACTTCGTGCTTAAGGAGGTGTAGCTGAGTTCAATCGATGAAAATTTGGATTCTTGGCACGTTACACCTTTGGAGCTACAAGGGTCTTGGTTAGGAAGCCAGCTTTCAAGAAGGGATTGGCTAGGCAAGCTGGCTTCGAAGTTGAGCAACAGCTGAGAATCCGTGCTGTTAGAAATGCCGGTGAGAATGTGCAAATGACAAATTCGCAATTTCAATGTCGATTTTTTATTTGTACGTGAGAATTCAACAATTTAAGTGTTTATTTTTCTACACTAATATAAAAGTAATTTATTTTGAAAATTAATTTTTAAACAGTTTAATACTGAAAATAAAAAATATATATTATTATTTCAATAAAAAATTTTAAAAATTATAATTTAATAAGTTAAACGTTTTTATTTAAATTTAATTTTAAAATATATATATTAATATAAAATTAATATTTTAATATTTTTAAATAACGAAAAGGTCATTGAATTAGTATTCATCCCGCCCAATCTTATGTACGAATACCTTTAAATAGCAACCAAGTTTGGGGTCAGGTTTTTTGCATGTCCGAGCTCACTTTCAATTCAATTTGGGATCAGTCTTGAATCTCCTCAATTTTTGCTTGATCATTTTGCCCTTTAACGTAGGTTGGGGTCAAATTGTTTGCATATTCAAGCTCATTTTCAGTTCAATTTGGGATCAAACTTGAATTGCATCAATTTTTGTTTGATCATTTATCCTTTAATGTGACGTAAAATGCTTAAAAATAAGACACTAACTTTTTTCTATATAATTGTCATTAAATCAAGTAGCTTAACAAATATAAAATTGTTTGATCATTTTTCAGGAAGAAAAGTGCTTAATATACAAAAACACTTTTTTTCTGTATTCAATAGTAATCAGACCGAGTTTAATCACTTTAATATCACAAACATGGGCTATTTAGATTCATAATTGATAAATATAAAACTTATTTTACTATTTTAACCTTTAATGAGTCAAATTCTTTAATACACAAGACAACTTTTTCTTTTTGCAACTATCATTAAATTAAATTTAACCATTTGAATAAGTTAAAATAACATACTCGAGCTAATTAAATGCATAAATAAAAACTATGAAATATGTTTCACTATTTTACTCTTTAATAGTTCAAAAATGCTTAATACACTAAAATACTAATTTTTTTCTATGCGCGAGTCATCAAATCAAGTTTGACCATTTAATTAAGTTTAATATTACACGCTCGAACTATTTTGATTCGTAACTGCCACATATAAAGCTTGTTTAACAATTTACACTTAAATGGACAAAAAGTGCTTAAGACATAAAATACTAACTTTTTCTTTATGTAAGAGTCTACGACTCAAATTTAACCATTTGAGAAAGTTTAATATCACTTTCGAGCTAATTCAATCTAGAACTTGCAAATAAAAATTTTATTTAACCATTTAACCTTATAATGAGTTGAAAAGTGTCTTATGCACAAAAATACCTTTTTCTCCATGTAATAGTTAGCAAATTAGGCTTAACCATTTAGCAAGTTTAATATAAGTTACTTGAGCTATTTAGTTGCCTATTTGACAAGCAAACAACTTGTTTGATCATTTTCCATTTCAATGAGAAAAAAGGTGCTTAATAAGCCAAACTCCTTGTAACAGTCATAAAATAAAATTTAGCTATTTGAGCAAGTTTAATATCAAACTCTCGATTTATTTAGATGCACATTTGATAAATATAAAACCTTTTTTACACCATGTTGCCCTTTATTAGGTCAAAATGTTCTTAATACACAAAAAAACTATCTTTTTTCTCCATATAGTAGTTATTTAATCAAGTTCAACAATTTAAGCAATTTTAAAACTGCACTTGAACTTTTAAATATATATGAGAAATATAGAGCTTATTTAACCATTTTATCATTTAATGGGACAAAATATGCTTAATATATAAAACACTAACTTTTTCCTAGGTAACAGTTATTAAATCAAGCTTAACTATTTAAAAAAGTTTGATATCATATAATTGAGGTATTTGGATGAATTACTATCAAATAAAAAACTTATCCTTTAATGGGAGGAAAAGTGCTAAAAACAGAAAAATATTAATTTTTTCTTTGTATAGTGGTCATCAAATCAAATTTAACCTTTTTTGCAAGTTTAATATCATACACGCTTGAGCAATTTAGAAGCGTAAGTAGCAATATATAAAACCTTTTTTTGTCACTTTTCCTTTAAAGAGATAAAAAATGCCTTTCATATCATTAAAGGGCAAAAAGGTCAAACAAATATTATATTTATCAGTTATGCCTCTAAATAGCTTGAGTGTATAATATTAAACTTGCTTAAATAGCTAAACTTGATTTGCTATTTGTTGATTAAAGAAAAAGTTAGTATTTTAATGTGTCAAGCGTTTTTGTACTTGTTAAAATGTAAAATAATAAACACAAGTCTTATATTTTTCAGTTATGCATCTCAATAGCTTGAGTCTGTTATACTAAATTAGTTAAATTGTTAAGCTTTATTTGTTGCTTGTTGCATGGGGAAAATGTTAGTATCTATGTGTATGAAGCATTTTTTTCTAACTATTGAAGGTAATCAGATTAGTTTTATATTTATCAGTTATGCACCTAAATAGCTAGACTATGATTTAAACTTTTTTTCAAATGATTAAAATTGAATGATAACTCTTGCACAGAGAAAAAAGTTAGTTTTTTATTATATTAAGCACTTTTTAACCTGTTAAAGGGCAAAAGGGTTATACAAATTTTATATTTGTTAGATATGAATCTAAATACTTTGAGTGTGTGATAATAAACTTACTCAAATGCCTAAACTCGATTTAATGACTATTATATAGAGAAAAGTTAGTGTTTTATGCATGAAGCACTTTTCATCCTATTAAAAGGCAAAATGGCCTAGTAGGTTTTGTATTTGGGTTAATGTTGTTTGTAATCTGATTTTGATTTTGGTTCTGATAGGGGGCATATCCTATGGGATTGTTTTGTTCTCTTTACCTTTTGTCTCCTGGTCACTTCCTTATCTAGGAAATCTGAATTTTAATGCGGATGGTGTAGCAAAGGGGTAGCCTGGACTAGCAGCTTGTGAGGGTATAACTTTCTGAATGGCTGATAATCATGCTTTTGTTGGATGCCTTTTGGTTTTGCAGATAATTTTATTGATACGGCTTTGATCTAATAATATGTTTCAGAATTTACAAGAAAAGGCCTTACATGGTGTGGCTTATATTTATTCGGAAGATCGTTTGGAAGTGTATGACAATGGCTTTACTTCAATTGAAGCGAAGCATATGATTATAGAGTTGCTATTAAGTCAGGATTGGTATTCTTTGGTGTTTATTGATATGGTCTTTGTTTTGCTTAGTATCTTGTATTGTGTGTGCTTTCTTAGTCCGCGGCTTATTTTGTTTTATTTATATTGTGATTAAAGTGTCCCTTTCTTGTTTATAGTCTTGATGATTTTCTGTTTTTCCCCGTTTTTAGGCTTTAATAGACATTGGCTTAACCAAAAAAAGTGTATTAAATTATGTATCTAAATGGCTTGAATATATAATATTAAATTTGCTCAAATAATTAAACCTGCTTTGAAGATTGTTGTATGAAAAAAGTTAATATTTTATATATTAAGCAATTTTCATCTCGTCAAATGGCAAAATAGTTAAACAAGTTTTACGTTTGGAAGTTACACATCTAAATAGATCATATGTTTATTATTAGACTTGCTAAAATAGTTAAAAATGGATTTGATAACTATTGCATGGAGAAAAATTTTTGTTATATGTATTTGGAACTTTTCAACCTATTAAAAGAGAAAATGGTTAAATAAATTTTATATTTGTTAATTATATATTTAAATAGCTCGAGGGTGTACTATTCAACTTATTTAAATAGTTAAACTTTGTTTGATAGCTATTAAAAGAAAAAAGAGTTAATGTTATATGTATTAAGTACTTTTTAAATTATTAAGGAAAAAATATTATATTTATATATTAAGATCATATTTATGTCATATCATATTATGTTCTAATTAATTTTTCTTCTCATATTTAAAATTATCATATTCTCACTTTTGAATTTATAACATTAATCATTTGTAAATTGTCAAGTTGTACTTTCTCTAAAGGAAAATATTACACGCAAATCTACATCACCATACATACTAATCAACTTGTTGAAATATAAAAAAGGCTAAAAAAATTGTATTTTTTTAGTTGAATATAATGTACAATAGTAAAGGACATTTATTTTCAAGTAATTCCTAAAATTAAAGTTAATGTATATAAAAATAAAATGCCTAAAATAAATATATAAATCACTAAGATTATGAAATTATCAATCAATATTATTAGTCAAAGTCTCCTTTCAAATGCAAAATGGTGGTAAAATAAGCAACTGGAGTTCAAAAAATAAAATAAAAATCATGAGAATGTCTAAAAAGATGTGTTTTCATAAAAACATTTCCAATTTGATTATTGGAAGAAAAAGAGATAAGATGAAATGAATTGGTCTACAACAATTTATTTATTTGGACTAACACATCAATGGCTATTTTCTTTCTTGTCTTCATTTTTATTTTATTATTTGCTTAATTCAAGGTCATTTTAGCCTAATTATTTGAACTCTAAATCATAAAGTTCTTTCTCTCTCAAACTCAAATACTAATTGTAGATTTTGTAGAATAATAAGAAAAGTTACGTGACAAATCTTGTACATAACTATACACTGCTTATATATTTCAAAACCTAAGTATTTAAAAAATTAATATGAATTTAAGTATTTAAAAAAAAAAAAAAATCTTGGACATCCTTAAACCTAGGATTAGCCGCCTCTCTCTCGGGTAATCAAAGGTCATAATTCATTTTTTTTTTATCATCCTTAAACCTTGCTATGATGTATATGATGGTTACTTTAGGGTTTCATTTTCTTCCCATTAATATTTAATTGGACATGAATAATAATTTATCCATAATTTACAACTTGTACGTAAATTAAATATGAATAATAATTGATGCATAATTTACAATTTGTAAATAAACTGAATTTACAATTTATAAATTTTTTTATAAAAAATTTATAACCATTATAAATTACTTTAAAAATTATCACATCAACAATTGTTATAAACATAATTATAAACATAATACAATTTCACACACAACTTACATGTTTTATAATGAGAAGCAATTGGTGCGTTATGGTATTAGACCAATACCATGAATCTTATGCCAATTACATATTAAAATTCGATTGAGATTATATAAATATTCTTATCATCTTTAAACTCTGAAATATTTTTGTAAGCTCTTTCAAAAAAAAAAGAAATATTTTTAGACAAAATCATAAAATTTAATTAATCAAAATAGACGAGAACTTACAAAGTGATTCGGATTTCAAGGGGCACATTATTCCATGTCCAATCGGAATCCCTCGTTTAGTACGTAACTTTAAATATTTGGCAACAGTTGTACGTTTCTAAAGGAAAAAAACAATCGTAAAAAGCAGTAGGGATAAGCTTGCTTTGTCAGTGAACTATGTATAAAGCAGCCTTTCCTTACCATGTTTACATGCAAGCATATCTCCAAATCAACCATTTACACTACCTTAAACCGGATGTGGAAACCATCCCTAAAGCTAAAAATCTAAACGCTAATAGCTGCTTCGGATACAATCATGCCGAAGAAATGGAGGCTTTCTTCGAAACCAGGGCGGGAGTTAAAGAGCTAGTCGATTCTGGAATTACAAAGATTCCCAGTACCTTCATCCATCCACCAGAGAGTTTTTCATCAAATGCTGCCACTGATGCAGGGATTGCGCAGCTTCAGATTCCAGTAATTGATCTCAAAGGTTTCGAGAGTGATCGCAGAAGGAAGATCGTGGATACCATACGTGTTGCAGCTCAGACATGGGGCATCTTCCGAATGGTTAATCATGGAGTCCCGATTTCCATAATGGAAAACATGTTAGACGGCGTGCGTCGATTCCATAAGCAACCTCAACAAGTGAAGAAAGCATGGTTTTCGGGTAACGAAACTGGACAGAAGATTTTCGATTATAATACGAATATAAAGGTGGCAGCCTGGAGAGATACGGTAGCATGTGAATTTCCTTATGGAGAATTAATCGAAGAAGCTATACCTCAAGTTTGCAGGTTCAAGATCAACAATTTCTTTAAATTTTCTCTAAACAAATATATATACATATATTTATCTATGTTACTCAAATTTGAGTACATATCCTGTGCGAGTATATTTAATATTTGAAAGGTAACAGCTTTGTACTGATATCTAACAATATGTAAAATACGGATGATATGCTTGATTGATACAGTACATTTTGGTTTTTGTAGGAAGACAAGGGCTGAATACTTGAAATATAAACTGAAACTCAAGGAGACATTATCAGAATTGCTGTCAGAGTATCTAGGGCTAAGGAGTGATTACCTAGCAAGCACTGAAGCCATGAAAGGAGCTCTAATCGCATGCCGTTATCACCCACCTTGTCCTCAGCCTAAGCTGACATGAGGCACATCCAGCCATACTGATGCATCTTTTTTAACTATACTTTTGGAAGATAATATCGATGGCCTCCAAGTTCTTCATCAGAACCAGTGGGTCGATGTCCCACATCGCCATGGGTATCTAATTGCCAATATTGGTGATTTTTTGCAGGTATATATTGAGGAAAATGATTAACTTGTGAGGAGGGTTTCTAAAGATTAGCAATTGAAAGGCGGTAATTAATGAGGAAAAAAATATTTTTATAAAGACGTCCTAAGTTTATAGTAAATTTAGATTTAATAAAGACACACACATATATATATATATATATATATATATATGATAAATTAAACATAAACTTGTTATAGTCAACAATTCTGAGTTTACTTGCAAGGAGGTCATTCTGAATATATTTTATCAGGGCTGAAATCAAGAATTTTATATTTGAGGTGTTGGCATAAAAAATTAAAATATACATTTTTTGAAGGTTAAAATAAATTTTTTATTATTTTAATTTAAAAAAAAAAACTTAAAAATAAAAAATTTAAAGATCCGAGAAAAAGTCGAGGAGGCCGAGGCTCGTCGCCCTTGAAGGTGCCCCTAGGTTTATATTCAAGCCTAATTAACGTTGAGTTGGTCAAACTTTAGATTTATTCAATGTTGATTTCTTTATTTTTTAATTTAATTTAGTGATTTTTTTAGATGTTTGAACATTTGCTTCAACTATAGGTGTAAAATATCCTAATCAAAATATCAGGCTCAAAATCCTACACTTTAGGAATATATAAAATCTTGAATGTACCAAATGATGTGAAAAGAATGAATCTTTAAAATCATCCAGATTTAGATTATATTTAAAAAAATTTGAGTTAAAACTTTTTTTTACAATTTGTTATCAAATAAAAGATGTTTAAAACTCTTTAGAATCTTTCTAGTTAATTTTGTTTCTGTACCAATTTTCCTGCTTAAAGCAAAACGAATTTCTAAATTAATTTCCAATATGATAGTGCCACGCCGAGCGCTCTAAAGAAGTAGGCAAGGTGCATTAATCCCACATTGGATAAGAAAAGGAAGGTCTTTGGGCATATAAGCGGGTGCGCTGCACATCCTATTAGGCATATCTTTTGGGAAGAGGGTAATGGCCCCGTGACAAGTGGTATCAGAGTCAACCCTTGATCATCCGATTTCACGCCGAGCGCCCCAACGGGTAGGGTAGGCAGGGTGGACCAACCGTTGCTCCACGCCAAACACCCTAGGTGTAGGGTAGGAAAAAATGGTGGAGAAGCTTGTGACGAGGGCGTCACGAGATTGGGTAGGGGAGAATGTCACGCCGAGCGCTCTAAAGAAGTAGGTAGGGTGCATTAATCCCATATTGGATAAGAAAGGGAAGGTCTTTGGGCATATAAGCGGGTACGCTGCACATCCTATTAGGCATGTCTTTTGGGAAGAGGGTAATGGTCCCGTGACAAGTGGTATCAGAGCCAACCCTTGATCATCCGATTTCACGCCGAGCGCCCCAACGGGTGGGGTAGGCAGGGTGGACCAACCATTACTCCACGCCAAACACCCTAAGGGTAGGGTAGGCAAAAATGGTGGAGAAGCCTGTGACGAGAGCGTCACGAGATTGGGTAGGGGAGAATGTCACGCCGAGTGCCCTAAAGAAGTAGGCAGGGTGCATTAATCCCATATTGGATAAGAAAGGGAAGGTCTTTAGGCATATAAGCGGGTACGCTGCACATCCTATTAGGCATGTCTTTTGGGAAGAGGGTAATGGTCCCGTGACACCTTATAATTAATGTTCATCCCTGAAATGAGTCAAATTTGGATACTCATAATATTCTCCATTCTTTTTGTTATTTGCACTACAATCATGTTTTCCACATTGGGATACACAATATTGGTGCTTTGGATTTGCAAGAAAAGCTTTTCTTTCCACCATTTTCCTTATAATCAAAGTTCATCTGTGAAATAAGATAAACTTGGATACTTGTAATAATGTCAATTATTTTTGCTAACGGGCACTACAATCACATTCTCCACATTGGGATACAGGATATTGGTGGTTTGGATTTGGAAGAAAAGTTTTTTTTTCCACCATTTTCCTTATAATCAAAATTCATCTCTGAAATGAGATAAACTTAGATACTCGTAATAATCTTGATTATTTTTGTAATGGGCACTACAATCATATTTTCCACACTGGGATACATGACATTAATGCCTTGGAATTGCAAGAAAAGCTTTTCTTTCCACCATTTTCTTCATGATCAAAGTTCATCCGTAACATGGCGCTCATAACAATCTCCATTCTTTTTATTATGGGTAGTACAATCATGTTCTCCTCATTGGGATACATGATATTGATGCTTTGGATTTGTAAAGAAGGCTTTTCTTTCCACCATTTTCCTTATAATTAAATTTCATCCATGAAATGAGACAAATATGGATACTCATAATATTCTCCATTCTTTTTGTTATTTGCACTACAATCATTTTCTCTACATTGGGATACACGATATTGGTGCTTTGGATTTGCTAGACAAGCATTTCTTTCCACTATTTTTGTTACAATCAAAGTTCATCCATGAAATGAGACAAACATAGATACTCATAATATTCTCCAATCCTTTTATTATTTGCATTACAATCATGTTCTCCATATTGGGATACACGATATTGGTGCTTTGGATTTGCAAGACCAGCTTTTCTTTCCACCATTTTCCTTATAATCAAAGTTCATCCACAAAATGCGACAAACATGGATACTCATAATAATCTTAATTATTTTTTTAATGGGCACTAGAATCGTGTTCTCCACATTGGGATACACGATATTGGTGTTTTGGATTTGCAAGAAAAGCTTTTCTTTACACCATTTTCCTTATAATGAAGGCTCATCCATGGAAAGAGACAAACATGGATACTCATAATAATCTCGATTATTTTTTTAATGGGCACTACAATCATGTTCTCCACATTGGGATACACGATATTGGTGCTTTGGATTTTCAAGAAAAGCTTTTCTTTCCACCATTTTCCTAATAATCAAAGTTCATCCATGAAATGAGATAAACTTGGATACTCGTAATAATCTCAATTATTTTTGTTAATGGGCACTACAATCATGTTCTCCACATTGGGATACACAACATTAATGCTTTGGAATTGCAAGAAAATCTTTTCATTCCAGCATTTTCCTCGTGATCAAAGTTCATCCGTGAAATGAGATGAACATGGATACTCATAATATTCTCCATTCCTTTTGTTATTTGCACTACAATCAAGTTCTCCACATTAGGATACACAATATTGATGCTTTGGATTTGCAAGAAAAGCCTTTCTTTCCACCATTTACCTTATAATTAATGTTTTTCTGTGAAATGAGACAAACTTGGATACTCATTATAATCTCCATTCTTTTCATTATGGGCACTATAACTATGTTCTCCACATTGGGATACACAATATTGATGCTTTGGATTTGCAAGAAAAGCTTTGCTTTCCACCATTTTCTTTAAAATTATAGTTTATCCATGAAATGAGTCAAACTTGGATACTCGTTATACCCTACATTCTTTTTGTTATGGACATTAAAGTCATGTTCTCCACATCAGGATGCACGATACTAATGCTTTGGATTTGCAAGAAAAGCTTTTCTTTCCAACCATTTTATTTATAATTAATGCTAATCCGTGAAATGAGTCAAACTTGGATACTTGTAATAATCTCTATTCTTTTCATTACGGGCACTACAATCAAGTTCTCCACATTGGGATACATGATATTAATGCTTTGGATTTGCAAGAAAAGCCTTTCTTTCCACCATTTTCCTTATAATTAATGTTCATCTGTGAAATGAGACAAACTTGGATACTCATTATAATCTCCATTCTTTTTGTTATGGGCCTTACAATCAAGTTCTCCACATTGGGATACATGATATTGATGCTTTGATTTGCAAGAAAAGCTTTTCTATCCACCATTTTCCTTATAATTAATGGTCATCTGTGAAATGAGTCAAACTTGGACACACATAATATTCTTTTCATTATGGACACTACAGTCATGTTCTCCACATTGGGATACATGATACTAATGCTTAGGATTTGCAAGAAAAGCTTTTCTTTTCACCATTTTACTTATAATTAATGTCCATCCGTGAAATGTGTCAAACTTGGATACATGTTATAATCTCCATTCCTTTCCTTATGGGCACTACAATCATGATCTCCACATTGGAATACAAGATATTGATGCTTTGGATTTGCAAGAAAAAAAACATTACTTGACAGCACTTTCCTTATAATTAATGCTCACCTATGAAATGAGTCAAACTTGGATACTCATAATAATCTACATTCTTTTCTTTATAGGAATTACAGTCATGTTCTCCACATTGGGATACATGATATTGATGCTGTGGATTTGCAAGAAAACCTTTTCTTTCCACCATTTTCCTTATAAGTATTGTCCATACATGAAATGAGACAAACTTGGATTGTCATTATAATCTCCATTCTTTTCGTTATTGGCACTACAATCATTTCTCCACATTGGGATACATGATATTGATGCTTTGGATTTGCAAGAAAATCTTTTTTATCCACCATTTTCCTTATAATTAATGGTCATCTGTGAAATGAGTCAAACTTGGATACACGTAATAATCTTCATTCCTTTCATTACGGGCCTTACAATCAAGTTCTCCATATTGGGATACACGATATTGATGCTTTGGATTTGCAAGAAAAGCCTTTCTTTCCACCATTTTCCTTATAATTAAAGTTCATCCATGAAATGAGACAAACTTGGATACTCATTATCATCTCTATTCTATTTGTTATGGGCACTGCAACCATGTTTTCCGCATTGGGATACATGATATTGATGCTTTGGATTTGCAAGAAAAGCCTTTCTTTCCACCATTTACCTTATAATTAATGTTCATC